>SPJY01016237.1:972574-1065462 GCA_005191435.1 Raddia distichophylla
AATTGCAATACATAGTAGCAAGAAATATGAAATTATCAAAATCAAATTAGCAAACCTGAATAAATGCCCAAAATATTGGTCAAAGTTGTTAGCCTAAATTGCGGGGATACACCACAATACAAAATACACAAAAGGATACAAGCACTTCTAATTTTTCCTTACTTTTCTTTTCTTTGTTTCTTTCTCTTTTTTGTGTAGCCTTTTTTGTTAGTATGCACTTGCCTCTTTTTACCTTTTTATATTAATTTTACGGGAAAGGATTTAATACAACTCATAATTACAAGAATTATGCACATTCACTCACTATCTATGTTGCAGAATATTTTGGCACTATTTTCACGTTTTTAGTGGCTTCAAACGTAAAACTTATAACTGTAAAGTTTTAGATCTTTTTCTCCTGATCAATTTGTATATATGGATGATCCAATTTGAATGATGTTTCTAGAACTCTGTGCAATGTAGGAAGTTGTACAGCATGACAAAATCTTTTTGGAACATCCAAGAACACTGAAATCTAAGTTCATATGAAGGAGATAGGATCAAAATACCAAACTAGATAGTAGTAGATTGGAATTGGATGTTGTGACAGTGACGAAAATGAGATGGAATTGTGTTTTGCGTCAAGATGGAAAACTCAAATTAGACCAAGAACACAACTCTAAACTAGCAACATGACGATGATGATGGACACAAATTCAACAACGTGAAAGTGAAAAAGAAAATTGCGAAGGTCGCAAAATGACTTGGATGGTGGACTTGACGACGCACACAATTTTTTTAGGGCTGTTTTTTGTACTCTAGATGATGGAACAATGATGAACAGGTTGAGATACAAAATACCTGACGGGCAACTGAGCTTTGATACCACTCGACGAGATACGGTGGCCCGATCTTCTAACAGGTAAAGGTAAGTCAATTTGTGGAGATCCCAACTGGACTTTCGATCAAAATAGATCGAAACCTGCAATCACAACACCACTACTCTGTTGGTTATCAACCATGACAAGACACGGTTGACCTCGCTCTAAAGGCTTATCCCTGCATGTGAATTAAGAACACAGGTAAGAACATGGTAGATTGTGACATCCTAATAAAATTATTAGGTGTCCCAATATTTTTCCAAAAGAAAACTTAGGTAATTAATTATATTTCTTCATACTTTGCAGCTAACATCATCCTAATTTTGAGTTAAGGGTTAGTGGGCGGGGTATAGCCCTAGGGAGATACATGGGTTAAAGCCCAAAATAGAGGTGACGCAGCACCGAACAACAATCGGCGGATTTTGGATATCCCCTTGTTTCATAATTCCCGTTGATTCTGATGAAATTTGGGCCTCAAACTAAATCCATTAGAAAGCTCTGATTGGAATTCATTAGAAATCTCTCGTCGCTGCCGTGTCCATACATACCAAGAAAGCCCAAAACGGATTTTGTATAACCAAGTTATGATTGTTTGAAGTTGAACTGCTTTCAGTGGTCGAACTGAGATCGTAGACGACGAATTGGGCTTGATCTTTAGTTGGGTCTTGAGCAAACATGAGTGGTTAGGCCTTAGGATGTCGAGGAGGTAGAAAGGTGTCTTTCTTCATTATGTCTTCATGTAGTGAAAGCAGCCATCGTGGAGGTCGAACTTGTACTGGTGGTGATGCAATACCTTGACAACGTATGGGTTACCGGCTTGTACGTCCTGACCAAAGTGGTGGTCGACAAACCCATGCAGTCATAGACGGCGTAGTATGTTTAAATGTAGTAATGAATGTCGTGAAGTTTTGTCAACTTGTTGTACACGTCGAGATTGAAGATAGACTTTTTGATGTAAAGCTCGTCAATAAAAAAACCGGCGACAACCATGCTAAGGTAAGAGTTAGTGCTAAATTCAACGATATGACCATATTGATGTAATACTCGTCATATCCTTAGTGGACATGGTCACGTCAATTGATCCCCAATTCAACTAGATAATTAAGCTCAGCTCCCAAGGACCCCATTCTCAATGGTCGACAAAGTGCACTAAAATTTAAATACTTAATGGCCAAATTTTATACTACCACAATTTCTAGTGTCGCCGGGAATTTTCAGCTATTTTTACTGATTTGTCATGTTCATTGATACAAAATTCTTGCTAGAATTCGTCATCAAAGATTCATGATAACCGGCTATTTTCTGATGTACCAGCATCCCCCTCGGGTGAAATTTGCTAAATGATAGATTGTTTTCATGCGTAGCAATCCAGTAGCATAGTATGAGCGATCAAGCTCACGTAAATCATCGTACAATCTGTTGGAATTTTATGTCTTTCAACTTTATGTATATATATTATGGTTACTTTATAACATTATATATATTATGGCTATTTTATCATCGCAATGTAAAATTATTATTGACACGTGACAAGAAATATTTGATATAAAAATTTTCTCGAGAAATTAATACTTGAGGCATTGAGGAGTTATTTTATCATCGCAATGTAAAATTATTATTGACACGTGACAAAAAATATTTGATTGAAAAATTACTCGAGAAATTAATACTTGAGGCATTGAGGATTGTTGTATTGTAATACAATAGAGGAAATAAATGAGGTTTGCTTTTGTGTACATAATTTACCTAGTTACAACACAAGACGGAATAACTAGGTTTACCTAATAGGATCGGCTCTATCGGTTGTTAACCTACATGATTAGAATGGAATTGATTTCGTCCATACAATTTGATCATGGCACATGACTCACACATGTGTGCTAGAACTGTTATATTTTTGACTCGTGTAACTGACTTGTCTGATAGTGGTTGGTGACATGATTTAGGAGTCACACGGTTTTTCGAAAATAGATAGGTCATATGTAACACGTAAAAGTGGAATATATATAAATAGGTCCCTATCCTCTCGTCTCATATGCAATCATAAGCGACACCACGATTATGGCAACAAGACAGAGGGGATAGAGGTTAGACTGAATGGCCCACAAAACCCTAACAAAATCAAACTAAAGAAAGCAGCTAAAAAAAGTTTATGAATGTACTTCATAGTTTACTTCACTTATTTCTAGAATTTGATGTGCAATTTCATTCGGTGGAAACAGTAAGAAGGGAGAATTTCTATCAAATTTGAAACCTTAACTTTATTTATATTTTTCTCTCTTCTATTTCTAAACATAGAATGACTTTGAACTTAAATTTCATATGTATATCAATGTTTCTAATTTTTAAGTAACTTTATATAGTTTAATTGTATAATGATTGCACATTAAGCTTGATTCACACTTTCAACAACAATCCTATGAAGTAACCACCGCTATGCCTTTTCGGAGAAGGGAAATAACTACCGCTACTTAGCTCTTTTGTGTTGGGCAAAGGAAAATATAATAGGACGGTATTGTAGTACCACAAGGTAGTTTTACATATTCTTTTACCATACCAATATTTGGTTTTGTCCATAATAACCGTAGAGATAACCCTAATAGGGATGAACTTTCTGACCCATAAATCACCTAGGGTTACAACGCTTCCCTTGGGACGAAACCATGATATGCCAATGTCTCATTAAAAACTCCATTCAAAAACCTAGTGGAAAAAAAGGATTGGAGAAAAGTGTGCACTGCACACGCCTGTTATATTTCAATATTGCCTCATTAAAACCCTTACTATGAGAAACACTTTGAGAAAAACTTATACAAGAAAAAATAGTATAATATATAATAATCTTCAGGATCAAGGTAATCTTCTGAACCTTTACAATATAGATATTTTGAATCTTTGTTGTGTTGTGGTAAAATACTTTTAAATCGATTGTAATGTCAACCTTCTAGGTCCGACCAAAATGAAATCTTCAAAATCTCATATGAAACAATCATATTTAGCATATGTTCCCCCTGAACACGGCATCCCTCGATGTCGCCCTACCTCAATGTCTTCTGGACATCTATCACACTATACTTAGCTCTTTTGTGTTGCGCAGGAAGGAGTTTCCAATGGCACCAGTATGCTTTCGCTGAAGAACTGCAAATGAGATAGCTCACATAGTGGCTATTTGGGGGAAAACTTAGAGAGTGGAAGGGGAATGGCATGGAGATGTTGATGATACTATTCCACATGAGCTCCTGATAGCTCTAGAAAGGAAAGACCCTAATGCTAAATGGGTGGGGACAAGAATGGCCTATGCTTATGGGCAGAAGCTCCTTGACGTAATTCTTTACTCTTGTAAACAAGGCCCTACTCTAATGATTAAAGTCCATTCTTCTAAAAAATGCATACCAATTTTTTTCTCTCTCAAACTCCCTCCTTTTTTATTTTCTCGGTTAACTTTTAAACATGTCCTTTAACCATTTGTTTTATTAAAAAAAGATTTAAGTATCGTTTATTTCATTACGTTTTGTTTTATCATTAAAGGTACTTTAAGCATAATTTATATTTTCTTACATATTTGCGCTAAATTTTTGAATAAGACTAATGGTCAAGGGCACGCCCAAAAGTCAGCGACGATAAATAAAAAAGTTCGAAGGGATTATTTTTTTGAACAATTGGAACTTTGCCAATTCATTCAATAGGAGAAGAGAATACGGAACAACAAAATCCCTCGGTGCAAAAGCGACGACCACGTTAGTACTCCCTCCTTTTTTTATTTTTCTCGGTTGACTTTTACACATGTCATTTAACCATTCGAGTATTGTTTATTTCGTTACGTTTTGTTTATCATTAAAGGTACTATAAGCATAATTTATATTTTCTTACATATTTGCTCTAAATTTTTGAATAAGACTAATGGTCAAGGGCACGCCCAAAAGTCAGCGACGATAAATAAAAAAGAGCGGAGGGATTATTTTTTTGAACAATTGGAACTTTGCCAATTCATTCAATAGGAGAAGAGAATACGGAACAACAAAATCCCTCGGTGCAAACCACCAAGGGACAACCGCAACGCGTAGTTTGCCTAAACCATCGTAAGGCCAACCACCAACCTGCAAACGCTGCCAACACGGCCTTAAGCCGACCATTAGCACACAACACCACTCCTGCGAGCTTGCAACTACCAGCCAACGCCAGCCGACCTCTACTCAAACGACACCGAGTGCACTACAAACAGAAGCACTCTAGGCGAAAGATTAAACAGCACCAGAGGGTCATCGCCATGATCATGCTTCAACGAGGAAACGATGACAAGCTGCCGCCATCGTCCGCCACATCGACGACAAACAGCACGAGAACAGAGAGATTATTAATAGGGAGGGATGCAAGTGGATTGCTTCGCAGGTACCCGCAAACCTGTTTGCTTCACTAAAATAAACTAAGGCCTTGTTTGTTTCAGATTGAATTAAATTAAATTAAAATTTGTTATTTTTGTATAGACCAAATGTTGTAATATTTTGTATTTTTTTTGTGGGGTTTTAAATAGGGGAGGCACTATTAGGCAGGCGTCTGCAATTTCAGCATTTGTGCAGGCACATACCGCGTACAAGCATGCAGACCTTGCACAAAAAAATTTCACTATCGCAAAACATTTTTCCAATAAATGAAAATGTGGAAAAACAGTAGAAATTTAGTGAAATTTTTTGCGCCTGCACGATTTCGCAAATTTTACGACCAAAAAATCTCTCGACGTGAAAAACAAAAAGAGATTAGTAGGGATGCAAGTGAATTGCTACGCGGGTACCCGTAAACCCATTTGCTTCACTAAAATAAATTAAGCCTCCACTTGCATCCCTAATTATTAGGTTGGCAATTTAGAGCATGCGCAGCTGCTTCCGTATCACGAGCGTGGGAAAAAAGCAGCAGGCTGCAGTCTACACGCCCATGTATTAGTTTGAATTTTGCTGCACATGCACATGCTGATAGATGCAGGCATCGCTTGATAGGGGAGCTGCTGCTGCTGCTCATGCTCTTAGCATGGTGCAATCACCGTGGGTTGGTGACTCGTGTGTCGTGTCATTGTGCGAAAGCGAAACCTAGGACGGGAAAGGAGCGACGCCCAAACCGCCGTCCCATCCTGAGCGGCGCGCCTGAAAGCTCCTGCCCGATCGCTCGTTTCTTCCGTCGCCGATTGCCTCGTGCTGGTGCTCGTGCCACCGCCTTGCCCCGAGGGATTTTTTTCCCCATTCCGCCGCCGCCGCCCGCCGCGGTGGCGTGGCGTGGCCTGGCGCACCCCTCTCGAGTCTCGACGCAATCTCGTCGGTCGCCAGCACGGCCCGCCATGTGCCCGCCCGCGGTAATCCGTTCCTTGCTCGTGTTCTAAAACTTACGCCTTGTTCTTCGTATTATTATATTAAAATTTGAGAGCATTTCAAAAGAGCTCCAAACATTTTTTAAAAATGATTCAAAAATAGTTTTATTATCTTTGGAAGGTCTACTAAAACACATGAAAGATGGTTACAAATTATCGCAACATATATGCTATATAAAATTAACAAAATTTGTTACAGTAATACGCAACGGTATGTAACGCCAAAAACAACAAGGCCAACGCTGTAGCAGATATAGAAGGGCAGCTGAAATGAAAGAATCTTTGGACGGTAGTGTAAATTATAAAGAAATTTTTGAAACATAGATGGAGCAGGGATTAACAATATTTTACAGAGAATAAAGATGAACTGTTGGGATGCTCTCAACATATTATGAGTTCGATTTACCGTGTTCGGACACTTCCAAAACCAATCTCGTTAGACCATCTCCAACCATTTTCTCATAATTTTGTTTCTATTCTAAATTTTCTTCCCCACATTCTTTCTCTTCATTTCTCACCGTCTCCATCAGCATTCCTTCAAAGAAATTGATAAAAAGAACAGAGAGAGAATTTCCTACTGAAGAGAATGCACGAAGAAATTTTCTGCTGAAAAAACTGTGAAGAAATTATGTTGAAACATCTCGAGTGATCAGAATCCCTTTATGAAAAAAATGGTCTCTAAAGAGATACCATTGGAGATGGTGTTAAAGCATGTACAATGATATACATCAGCTGTCTCTAAACCGTCTATAAGGTTTGCCATGTAGAATGAATAATAATGTGGAGAAGAGAGGGTGTTTATAAAGAGTTGAGCAGTCTCCAATGCAAGAGATGACTATACACGCGAATTAAGAAATCTTATGTGTTATTAAGTGACATAAAAAAATGTGCAGCTATCTTTAAACCATTTTTAACATTGTATGAGTTGTCTTAATTTAAGTCATCTCTATAAATAACATGACAATGGTTAGTGTACAATGGTTGAGACAACAACCATCTCTAACCATTGACATGTCACTTATAGAGATGAATTAGAGATAACTCATACAATGGTAGAGATGGCTCAGAGACAACTGCACTTTTTTATGATACTTAATCACACACAAGATTTCTTAATTCGCGTGTAGAATCATCTCTTGCATTGGAGACGGCTCAACTCTCTATACACACCCTCTCTCCTCCACGTCATTATCTATCCTACATGGCAAACCTTATAGATGGCTTAGAGATAGCTGATGTATACCATTGTACATGCTAGCAGCGTCTGAATCTTCGGAACATCTCAGAGTTTGCTACTCCTATGTGCCTGAATTTAACACTGTTCGAAATTGGTGTTGCCTACTTCGTGTTCGTGTCCAGCGGTCGTCCCACGTATGGGTGACAAGGCGATATACGAATTTTAAAAGGGACAGTTCCCTGTGTGCCACTAAAAAAATTTCTAATCCCCTATATGCCATCCCATGTGTATGACATGTGGGGCCGTCTGAGTGTATGACATGTGAGCCCAGTGACATACATGGTATTTTAATTTTTCCCCAGTGGCATGCAGGGTATTTTCCCATTTTAAAAAGTTTCAAATCCCGATACATCCCACGTCGAGGCGCCTCTTCAATTCATTCGTTAATGGCGTTGGATCTTGGGAGACGCCCATTTATTACTTTCACGCAGCAAGGAATTAGTATTTACAGTAGCACGTGATGGGTCAGATGCTCATGAGTCAGATATGAGATTTGCGAAGAAGGATATACTCCATGGAAAAAAGCTTCAATGTGCGGCTAGAAGCAGATTGATGAATTCTACGCCTACTAATTCCACAACAACAATGATATGCATTGGTTCAAAGACAGCCTGAAGTTGATCTTTTTGTCCTGCTGTGCACTGTCCAGTGGCTAAGAAGGACCAGCAAACAAGAGTAAGTGACATGATACTCCCTCCGTTATGAAATAGTTGTCATTTTGGACATTGACACGGTCTTCAAAATACAACTTTGACCACTAAAAACTATTATAATTTAATTTTAACATGCATTAAAATTATACTTTTATGAAAATTCTATTCGAAACGAATTCATCTATATGAATTTTATGCTTCAAATCTAAATGGTTTAGAAGTATTTTATAGATAAAATTTTAAAACGGTGTTGCTTCTGTACGGGCGCCTGCGTTCCGTCGCGAGCGCAAGCGCTCGCACGGACGCAGGTCGCTGTTGCTCGCGTGGGGCGCGCTGCTCGCCGACACCGCTGCTAGCCACGCGCGTGGGGCGCGCTGCTCGCCACTGCCGCGAGTCGACGCCGTTGCTCGCCGCCACTCTCCGCCGCCGATGCCGCTGCTCACCGTCGCCCGCCGATGGCTCGTCGATCTAGTCTTCTCTACCTCTCTAATTTAATAGATTTTTAGCTTATGGGTTTTTTTTTCACTTTTTTTATACCGTTTTTCAGTACTTCTGTATGGTGAAATTTCTATACAATCGTACTGAAAAACGGAGCGTCTGCAGCGAAACAATGATATGCATTGGTTCAAAGACAGCCTGAAGTTGATCTTTTTGTCCTGCTGTGCACTGTCCAGTGGCTAAGAAGGACCAGCAAACAAGAGTAAGTGACATGATAGATAGTAGGATGTTACCTGTAATAGTAGGATTATGAATTCTTTGCATGTTTGTGCTTGCCTCTTTCGATCTTTATGAATTCAGCAGTGCAAATGTCGTTGCACCCGAGCCCAGCAAAAACACGGAGAAAATGGCGTCTTTGTCCAGTAATCGGGGATGTATGCTTCAGTTCTTGACGTCTGTTTGGCCGATGAGTGATAAGCTGTTCTATCAGCTTTGTTGAACTTGTCTGCCAAGTTTCCTCCGATGGATTTCCTTTCTGTAGATTATTTGACTGCAAAGCTGGCTCAAATTGACTGATGTTGGCATCCCTGAAATTCCTCTCACCCAAAAAAAAAAAATCTCCTTTTGTTTTGAAGCCTTTCCCCCACTCTTTGATTTGCAGTTCGATTCAGTTCAGTTTGGTTGAGCTAAAAATTGAGTGTTTTAAAAAAGATCATGAAAACACTAAAAAAAATTCAAAAGTATTTTTAAGACCTTTGAGAAAAACCTCATAAATTTTCGAAAAATTATTACAAAATATTGGATTGAATGGTCCGTAAAAAATGATAAAATTTGGTTGAACCGAACAAAACAAAATCGCGAATCAAAGAGGAACAAAATTTTTACTGTCATAACTGCTCTGCCGGACGAGGCCATCTTTTTGTTCTGTTGTGACTGTTAATAACAGTGATGTTTGAGCTTGGCTGCCAAGCTACTGCCGCGCCATCCTACCGGTTTCCTCATGGAATTTGGCCTCCAAACCACAGGCCTTTTTTTTTACTGATATATTTTAACAGTTCCCTAGCCTCGCTTGAAAACGCCTACCTTGTTCAGAAGCAGAGTGCCAAGAGTTTCAAGCATGACACCAAGCATGGAGGAGCCCCTTGTAGTAGGCAGCAACGAGAAGGAAGGAGACAGCCTGGTTGTAAGTGAGGTCAGGAAGCAGCTGTACCTCGCCGGGCCTCTCATCGCCGCATGGCTCCTGCAGAACGTCGTCCAGATGATATCGGTCATGTTCGTCGGCCACCTCGGCGAGCTCGCCCTCTCCAGCGCCTCCATCGCAACCTCCTTCGCCGGCGTCACCGGCTTCAGCTTGCTGGTACATCCTCTGAACCCCATGACCACGAACTGAACCATGGCAATGAAAACCTCAATGCTCTCTCTCCGTCACATATGGCGCGTGATATCTGTCGCATTTTCAGGCCGGCATGGCGAGCAGCTTGGACACGCTCTGTGGGCAGGCGTTCGGGGCGAAGCAGTACCACCTTCTTGGCATCCACAAGCAGAGAGCGATCCTTGTGCTCACCATGGTGAGCGCCGCCGTGTCGGTGGTCTGGGCGCGCACCGGCGAGATCCTCCTGCTCTTCGGGCAGGACCCGGAGATCGCCATGGGCGCGGGGAGCTACATCCGGTGGATGATCCCGGCGCTGTTCGTGTACGGGCCGCTGCAGTGCCACTTCCGGTTCCTGCAGACGCAGAACGCCGTGCTCCCGGTGATGCTGAGCTCCGGCGCCACCGCGCTGGGCCATGTGCCGGTGTGCTGGGTGCTGGTGCACCGGCTCGGCCTGGGGAGCAAGGGCGCCGCGCTGGCGAACGGCGTCTCCTACCTCACGAACCTGTGCATCATGGCGCTCTACGTCAGGCTCTCCCCGTCCTGCAAGAACACCTGGACCGGGCTCTCCAAGGAAGCGCTCCGCGGCATCGTCGGCTTCCTGAGGCTCGCCGTGCCTTCCGCTCTCATGGTCTGGTGAGTTCCAGCTTGGAGTTAATTGGAGCTCCTCCTCTGCTTGTGGTGAGAAAATTTTCCATCTTGATTAATCTCTGATGAAGCTGGATCATCATGTATGTGCACAGCTTGGAGTGGTGGTCATTTGAGCTCCTGGTTCTTCTTTCCGGGCTCCTCCCGAATCCTAAGCTCGAGGCGTCGGTGTTGTCCATTAGGTGAGCTATATATATCTTTCTTGGCATACTTAATTCACATTGTGTTAAAAGTTTTTCTGATTGTATTCTTTTAGCTAGACCTTTTTTCCCTGACAATAAATGTTAAATATGTTGTTTGTAGCCTGAACACGGGCTCCCTGTTCTTCATGATCCCGTTTGGGCTTGGTGCAGCCATAAGGTCAGATTGAACAACCCAAGCTCACATACATTTTAAACATTGGTCGTCGTATAATTCTAGCTTGTGGGGATGACATCCTATATTCCTATGTGTTGCCCTTGTAGCACCCGTGTTTCAAACGAGCTCGGTGCCGGGCGACCGGATGCAGCCCGTCTGGCAACTCGAGTGGTCATGGTTGTAGGCATCGTCATCGGCGTCTCGGTGGGGCTTGTTATGATTCTGTTGCGCAACCTGTGGGGATACGCATACAGCAACGAGAAGGAGGTGGTGGAATACCTTGCCAGAATGATGCCGATTCTTGCCGTGTCATTCTTTTTCGATGACATGCAGTGTGTTCTTTCAGGTAGCACTTCAAAGTTCAAAATATGGCATCACTTGGCAAGCACATGGAGCCTATTTTTTGAATTCGTTTCGTCACCTTTATAATCTCTTCTTGTAGTATGCTTGTCTCTTTCAGTGAATGTATCCCATTGCCTACGATGCAACGATGAGAAGTGCAGATTGTTTCTAGAGAACATTAACCCCTGATTACAATGACTGAAAACTTCAGGTATTGCCAGGGGCTGTGGCTGGCAAAAGATTGGCGCTTGTGTTAACCTCGGCGCATACTACCTCGTGGGCGTGCCTGCAGCGATCTGTTTCGCCTTCGTCTTCCATCTTGGCGGAATGGTACCTTCACTAGAGCCTAGTTTCACCTCTCTTCCTCGTGACAGCTGATCAAGAAACCTCTGAAAAGACATGGCTATCTGAACCTGCAGGGCCTGTGGTTAGGCATAATCTGCGGGCTCGTCGTGCAGATGCTATTGCTCCTTGGCATCACCATGTGCACCAACTGGGAGAAAGAGGTGAGCCGATCGAACAAAACTTGAGGCGTTTGTGTCATTGGCACCGTGGTGTTTCTGCAATCTTGATGGGTGGCGTATATGTGTGCCTGCTGCTTCTGTAGGCTTCCAAGGCCAAGGACAGAGTCTTCAGTTCGTCTCTACCGGCAGACATGGCGACATGAAGCATCCCAGATGCTCGTGTTTACTGGGAGTAATTGACGGGAAATTGCGCAGGGTGACGAGGAACTCGACGAGAATTGGTCGCTCACAGGAGGGCTTGTCTCTCTATGTTGTATCCGGAGAGGCTCAAGTTCTTTCTCCGATGGAACGGGCAGCAAATAGGCAACCGGCTTTAGTAAATTTCTACGGTTAAGCGAACAAAAATCCTTTGTTAGGTGGGAACAGAGGTGCTTAGAATCTAGACTCGGTGCGTTGCAAAAGTACTATTTTGATTTGGCCACGAACTATGGCCATTAGCAATTCTGTTATTTTAATCATTTCTATGTACTCCCTCCATCACAAAAAGAAGTCGCCATTGATTTTTACACAACTTTAACCATTCATCTTATTTAAAAAAATTATAAATATATAAAAATATAAGTCACACTTAAAATATATTTAAAAATAAACTAAATCACAACAAAAAAAGATATTTACATAATTTTTTGAATAAGTCGAACGGTCAAAGTAGTGTGCAAAAGTCAACGGCGACTTCTTTTTATGACCGGAGGTAGTATTACATAAAGAAAAAAGTCCATTTTATGGTAAATCCAGTTTTCCTCCTTTTAACTTTAAAACCAGACATCAGACCCGCAAACTCTTTGGTTCATGATAGATAGTCAAAGTTTGATTACCGCTCAACCTATTCCCGACTCGTGAGCGCCTACTAGTGTGACTTAGAGGGTACCCCAACCCACGCCACCAGCAAGCCCCTCGTTAGCACCTCCCCTCATTGTTGTCGCCGCCAATGTGGCACCGACACGAGCCCTTCCCTCTTCCTCCCTCTCCCTACTTCTTCCCTCCCTCCCAAGTTGAGCCTAGGCCAGTGTGGCTGTGAAGTTTATTGTGATAGTGCAACACCCAGATCTGGTGGCGAGGAACCGAATCTAGAGGCATGTCGGCTAGATCCGCAACAAGGATAGCTGGATCCGGCACAATGGTGCCTTGGCTTCAACGGTGAAGGATTAGGCATCGAAGTAGGAGGTTGACGATAGATTGTGGCATTGTAAGTCCAGCATGACCGGCAGTGGAGGCACGAGCGACAACTGCTGGATGTGGCATGGAGTTGTGGGCTACCCCCCTATCTCATGGCAGTGGTGGCACCACGGTTATATTGATGTGAAAAGTTGACATAGATGGCAGTACATACGTGGACCGAGGACCTGGCTCCTAGTGGCACCAAGTGTTCATGTTCAGAGAGTGCCAGTCAATTTATCTGAAATTGACAAAAAAAAGGGTAAAATTCCTGACCAATTAGACACAAATATCGACAAAAAAGCCGATAAACAATATTGATCTATGTAAAGCAATGATCAATATAATGATCTACCGGCTATTGAATAAGCTAATAGGGCGAGATAAATATCTAAAGCCTACTGAATAGTAAACTACTCAATAACTTCTAGATCGGTAAATAAAGGAAATAAGAAAAACTCGATTGTTTACTCGTAGGGAAACTACTGGTATTAGATTGAAATAAACTGAGATAGTAATACTTTTAGAAGATAGAAACGAGATCATAAATTGAACTTAATCAAGATAGTATAGCATCCATGATGAAACACAAGCAGAAGGGTCGGTTTGCACCAAGACAGCTTTTATCTGTGGGTTGAATTTTATTCAACGAAGTCGATTAGATTCGAGGTATTACAACTAAAACTAGTAAAAGATGAAAAGTAGGGTTTTTGTAAGACCGTTACACGCCTTGAAAGGGCTTATTTATAGTGCTAGAGCCTTATATCGTACAAACCAATACAAGATAAAACCAGAAATAACTAAAAAAGAACACTAAATTGCCTAATTTAGATAGAAGAGTCTGCTCTGAATTGATTTACGTCAAAGCCGATTATGCCTATCTAGTAAAACTCTAGTTTCATATCTATAAATATGGGACTTGGATCCTTCATTTGCATGCTCCCTTGCCATCAACTTCTCATGCTATCGGCTTCCCTCTACAAGCGGCCTCTCTCACTCTCAACACCCATCATGTCTCAAGTACTCACTTTGATTCTCTCTTTGGAGAATGGATTTAGGCTAGGCCCAGTGGGTGACCCCAATCCAAAAAAATCTTCATTTCCAAAGACGTGTCATGTCTCCAACTGAACTGCACTGGCTTTAACTTAGATGGCTGGAAGAACAATTTCTGGTCGTAGCCTGCCGCACTTATAGGGTGGAAAGATTGGCTAATTAGAATGCAACCGGCTAAGAAGGATGAATGGGAATGCTTAGAAATATTAGATTGATACCGAGCGCCTGCGTCTCTCCCCCAACCCGAGCGCCGCCGCCGCCGTTCGCTGGCCCCCTCCCTCTCCCTCTCCTGCAGCCTCGCCGGAGGGGAGAGGGGGGGGACCCGAGCCCATCCTCCCTCTCAGGTCTCCCCTTCCTCCCTCCCTCTCCTCTCCTCTCCCGTTCCCCTCGTCTTCCCCCTTCCTCCGCCGGTTTCGGCCATGGTGCTCCTCTCCTTCACGGCGGCTCGCCGGCGTTGAGGGCCCAGAGGTGAGCTTGTCGCCGGGGTTTGGTGGAGGAGGTGGATGGTGAGCTCGAATTTGGAGAGGTTTGGATCTAGATCTAGGTTTTTTAGGTGTAGCTGGTTAGGGTTGCTGTGGTGCCTCGTTTTTTGGGGCTTCTTTTGGTGCTCTGCCGGATCCTCCTGCTTGGCGGCGTCGTCGTCGGTGGGAGCAGCCGGTGGTGTGGTTTCGTCGCTGCCTTTGGCTCCTCTGGAGTCAAGTCGGCGGGCGGTACTGGTGCGGGGGGCGGGGGAGAGGTGTCTCCTTTGCTCTGCCGCGGTTTATGCTTCCGGGTGCTCCGGCGACCCTGTGTGTTGTTGGTGTCGTTCCTGCAGCCCGTAATAAGGCCCGGGCTCTCCGACGGCGGCCATCGTTGGCGGCGGCTGGTGGTGGTGGGCGCGGTGGGAGTGGGGAGGCGACCTGCGGCGTCGTTGCTTGGCGTGACGGCGACAAAGGTTGTTGACTTGTCCTTCTTCGCCGGTGCCGGCGTTTTCTTCCGGTTCGGCGTTTGTACTCGACCTGCAAGGTGCAGCGGCGGTACGACGGCCGGATCGGGTTCCGTCGTTCCCTCGGCGTCGTGGTGGCGTCGGTGGAGTGGCAAGGTTCCTGGCGTCGGCACCGACGTCGAGGGGGTTCCGGGGTGTTCTCCGCCGGGTTGTGTTTTTTTCTGTGTTTGTTAGGTTCGTGTTGGTCCGCAGATGTTTGGTGCGGCCGCATTCTATTGCAGGTTCTTCGCAATGTCGCTTGCTGAGTGCTTAATGCTTCCTGGTGAGCCATACTAGTCCTACCATGATGGTTTATGGGTGCGCCACATCTCCGATAATCCAGGATTGACGCCTGTTACAGCTTGTGTGTTCTTAGAGTGAGTTGGAAGTGGTCTTGTACTCTCGCTCCTATTGATTCGCACTGAGCACTTACTGTATGTCTGAGGTCTTCTACACCAGTCCTCCCCCTGGATGCTTTCTAAAGCCTGTTCCTTAAGCGTCTTCTGCAGTGTGTGTCTTGGGAGTGTTTGTAAGAGTCTGCTTGTAACTTGTTCTTTGATGAAATGAAAATCCGACATTCCTCAAAAAAAAAAGAAATATTAGATTGCATCATACTTTCAACTGCCAATCAATCTGTAGATGGACCCTTTGTCGCAATGTTCGGGTCGACGTTTCCATTTTGGCTTCTATAAGAAAAACGTGCCTGGCCGTCGGTGAGGAATAAATAAACTGCGGACGTGCCATTGTATCGAAATACACAAATAAACAAACATAGGAAAAATACATGATCTTTATTAATATCACTGGTAAGATACATGGTTCCCATTATATTTGCGCTCCATAGCTTGTTGGATGAACACCTGATATAGGCGATGTGGATTTCCTGGATCCTAGGGTTTCGAGAGATCTCCCAGTTAATTATATCCGCGAGAATACGCAGAAAACCTCCGATTAAGCTGTGCTTTATCATGTTCATCAATCTTCGCTTGCGTTCGCTACGCATGTAAAATAAATAATGATAAAATAGTGAAGTGTTGGTGTAGTCGGCAGAAATTGCGGTCTACCTAGACCATCCGTCGTGGAGAACAGGGATCGAAATCTTGAACCTGTTCGCCTATATCAGTCCGGATTTAAATGACCGTGGACGACACGGTGTTGAAGGTACTGGAAAATACATCAGCTCCTCCAGGTAACCTGAAATAAGAACATGCTTAGCTACGCTTGGCTCGGATTGACTTGATGATGTAGCAACAACGTCTTCGGGTATGATCTGCAAAATATAATATTTTTGACATATACCGAAAAATCAAGAAATTACGGAGCGTATTATCCATGCTTCTTTGTATATTTTCTTTGTGCTGTCTCAACGACGTCTTGGGGGTATGATCTGCAAATATAATATTTTTGACGTATACCGAAAATCAATAAATCACGTATCCGGTCAAAATCAAAGATATTTATTGCTTGACTGCATTTACTTATAAGCTCAAGGGTTAGACCAGAAAAATGCTATCCACTGCCCATGTAAACTCCACGTAGCTGTTACTGTACGTCTCTCACAGGGAGAAAATTCCCCAGAGCGTCTCCCTTCCAACCTCGAAATCTCCTTCGTCCAATCCTGCTGTTTACCAGAAAAAGAGAAAATAATTGGAGGAAGACGCAGCCGGCAGCCATCAATAGTGTAGATGCGCGTGCATGGCCCGGCGTCGGATGGAGGGATGAGGTGCCGGGCAGCACGCTGGCGACGGGCGGCGCTGGGCAGAGGCGGAGCCGGCGCTGGGCAGAGGCGGAGCCGGCCATTGAGGCGCGGCGTCGGGGCACAGCGCATCTGCACATGACGGCACGCCGGCCGGTTAGGGGCGGCGCCGGTCCAAGGCGGCGTCGGGTCTCTGTAAATTTCACGCAGATATGGAGGTTGCCGATCCGGTGGCGCTAATTTGGGGCACGTCGGCTAGAGGCGGCGACCTGTGGGGCGTCTCGTGGCGGCGCGCCGGTGGCAGGCGGGGCGGCCCGGGAAGAGAACCTGTTCATCCACACCAGCTAGGTACATCTTCGATATTGTTTTGTTGGTTCTCCTAATCAGGGTTTACGTAACCGAGCCGAGCCCAAAAACCGAGGGAGGCCCGGCTCGGCTAACCGATCGGTTTTCGTGGCTAACCAGAAATTTCGTCGAAAAACTGATCAGATTCAAATTTGAATTTAAAAAAGGTATGGTCGGCTAGCCGATCGGTTTTCCCGGCTAGCCGACCGGTTAGATTGGCTAACAAATATGTTTTAGCTAAAAATAGAAAAATTAGAAAAAACAATTTAAAAATAGGAAAATTATAGGGACATACAAATGTCAATTTAGCACTAATTTGGAACTAATTTTGCTATCAAAAAAATTATAGGGACATACAAATGTCAATTTGACACTAATTTGGCACTAGGGAGTAGGGACATATAAAAATTATAGGAAAAATAGAAAAATTGCTATTAAGTCCTTTATTTCTATAAAATTTCGACAGCACCTTCCCTATAATTTAGTCATCCACTCAGCAGACAAAGAAACATAATTTACATATCTCATAACATATATTATATATCCACTATCTTATTATTTCATCCATAGTTCACAACTCAAGATGCCATACCGCTAAACTTTTCACCAAAAACTTACTTCAAGCGTATTAATCAGTAACGATGAATGAAGGGTGACAGTGGCACACCGGCACCTACAAATGAGACATAAAAAAATTACACATGCATGTTATAAAGAAATAGATGTAACTATGCAATAGGAACAGAATATTACCATCGTAAGTTCTATCAATAAAATCGAAATCCAACTTCAGGGTATGCCCTGCAGAAATCCTTTGTAGACGTGACTATTAGACCATAGTTGTTCATTAAGTCTGTTTTAAATTCATCCCAACTTAATCATGTGGTCCAGACACTGTCTTGCCAATTTTGATATAGAGTTGCATAATAATCTGGCATTTCTCATTGATATACCTTTCTCATATGTGGATTAATTGGTTGAGGATATGAGAGGATAAAAATTATAACCCATATAACTCCTACTCATAGAGCTTGAGCTCTCCTGGTCTTGCGGGTTGTTTTCAGTTGCATGCCTGCCCCTGTTAGACCTAAAGGACCTGGTGGCTCTCTGCGAGATAGGAGGTAAATCTTATGAGTAGAATCTGCTGACAGGATAGTAAGTACGATCCTCGCCATCACCCCCTCATCACCGCCACCCTCGCCATCACCCCCTGATCACCGCCACCCTCGACATCACCACCGTCATCATCGTCACCCTCGCCATCATCCCATCATCATCCTTCCCATCATCTGAGGAGGAACTGTCATTTGATTCTTCGTACGGGGGACTTTTCGCAATCTCTTTCGTATTTTCATCACTATCCTCTTCATCATTATCTTTCGTGGGCAGCTTCTTTCCCTTTGCCTTCTTCGATAAACGCTTGATAAGAGGAGACAAGCGAGTCTTTCTCTTACTAATGTGGGTGTCTCCCACATTCTTCTTAGCCCACTCGTCTATGCTTTGGTCCTTGGTCTTTTTCTGGAGAGTACCTGGATCTTCTAAGTTAACGATAAATGTTGATAGCAGTGGATTATCAGTGTCAGTGCTGTCCTCATCTAAAACTGAAGTAGAATTTGACCTACAACAAAAATAACAAACGTACCATGCAAATTAGATTTTCATATGTCCTATGCTAAAATTTAGATAGCATGTTTGACATATGTTAGAATTTATGTTAGAATAATTTGATATATGCCCGTACCTTCCATTCTTCAACCAATCGAACATTGAATTGTTCCTGCCTGCAATTGAAAGGTGTAAGAGTTGGTCCGCAGGGTCATATTTTACCTCCCTCGTCTGAGTTTTGACCCGCTCAAGACGAAGTCTTAAGTTGTAACAAACGAAAACAAGATTGTGCAGCTTGTTATACCCAAGTTTTTTGCGGGGCCTCGTGTGAATGAAGGCGAAGGTACTTCAATTTTCTCACATCCACTAGAGGACGCATACTGACTCACAAGCTTTTTGGCAAGCCTTTGAAGCGTTGGCGTGTCCGTGCCAAACATGCTCCACCGTTGCCCTACACGTAACAATATACATTGGTAAACAATCTGCTCCACCACTATTTTATAATGGTAGATCGCAAATCACAATTAACTGGGCTAATTTTTCATGTATTGCCATTTGATACGCAATCTGCCCATCGAAGGAACCACCTTTCTTCTCCACACATCTGCTTTCACCAATGCTTGGACAGCGGTAACGCTGTCAGTCATTCTATCAAATGCCCATCGCATATCTGCTAAGATGGTTTCAGTAGTGCCTCTACTGTAGTGGAGGGATGGGCTCAAAGTCGCAGCTGCATGAAAAAACACAATTCAATAAAACAATTCAATACTAACATGTCCTAATATAAGTGTCATACGCTACATCTCTAAACCTGGTATCAACAACCGTTAAGTAGTGCGTACGATCGGGCTCTTGGATGTCTCTGAACATCCATCCACGGACATCATGGTACATTGTTAGCAAGTTGCATATGGTTGAAATCTTCTCTTGGTCAGCCATACAAAGAAAAGCATACAAGTATTCCACTGAATCGACGCACTCTTTAACCCTAGCCCACCAACGTAGGTCTGATAAATTTCGTGTGTATATTGTCCGTCCTCAGACTAGCAGTAAGAAGTAGATTGGAACTCTGTACTTGCCATACACCTCATGAAAGCACTCTTATTTGCCTTCTTCGATAAACGCTTGATAGGAGGAGACAAGCGAGTCTTTCTCTTACTAATGTGGGTGTCTCCCACATTCTCCTCAGCTCACTCGTCTATGCTTTGGTCCATGGTGTTTTTCTGGAGAGTACCTGGATCTTCTAAGTTAAAGATAAATGTTGATAGCAGTGGGTTATCAGTATCAGTGCTGTCCTCATCTAAAACTGAAGTAGAATTTGACCTACAACAAAAATAACAAACGTACCATGCAAATTAGATTTTTCACATGACCTATGCTAAAATTTAGATAGCATGTTTGACATATGTTAAAATTTATGTTAGAATAATTTGACATATGTCCGTACCTTCCATTCTTCAACCAATCAAACATTGGATTGTTTCTGCCTGCAATTGAAAGGTGTAAGAGTTGGTCCGCAGGGTCATATTTTACCTCCCTCGTCTGAGTTTTGACCCGCTCAAGACGAAGTCTTGAGTTGTAACAAACGAAAACAAGATTGTGCAGCTTGTTATATCTAAGTTTTTTGTGGGGCCTCGTGTGAATGAAGACGAAGGTACTCCAATTTTCTCACATCCACTAGAGGACGCGCACTGACTCACAAGCTTTTTGGCAAACCTTTGGAGCGTTGGCGTGTCCGTGCCAAACATGCTCCACCATTGCCCTACACGTAACAACATACATTGGTAAACAATCTGCTCCACCACTATTTTGTAATGGTAGATCGCAAATCACAATTAACTGGGTTAATTTTTCATGTAGTGCCATTTGATACGCAGTCTGCCCACCGAAGGAACCACCCTTCTTCTCCACACATCTACTTTCACCAATGCTTGGGCAGCGGTAACACTGTCAGTCATTCTATCAAATGTCCATCGCAGATCTGCTAGCATGGTTTCAGTAGTGCCCCTACTGTAGTGGAGGGATGGGCTCAAAGCCGTAGCTGCATGAAAAAACACAATTCAATAAAACAATTCAATACTAACATGTCCTAATATAAGTGTCATACGCTACATCTCTAAACCTGGTATCAACAACCGTTAAGTAGTGCGTACGATCGGGCTCTTGGATGTCTCTGAACATCAATCCATGGACATCATGGTACATTGTTAGCACGTTGCATATGGTTGAAATCTTGTCTTGGTCAGCCATACAAAGAAAAGCATACAAGTATTCCACTGAATCGACACACTCTTTAACCCTAGCCCACCAACGTAGGTCTGATAAATTTCGTGTGTATATTGTCCATCCTCAGACTAGCAGTAAGAAGTAGATTGGAACTCTGTACTTGCCATACACCTTATGAAAGCACTCTTATGCTTCAAAAAGCTCGCTAAGAAAGTGTAGTTGGTGCCAAATCTAGTTGCGTTCCATTTCGCTAACTCTTCACCAATGGCTTGTTTCATCATAGCATGAAGCTTTCTAGAGTTATATTACCATCGACATATCTTATTTGCACTATCAATGATTGCTTTATTTTTAGAGAATTCCCCAATATTCTTCAGCATCAGGTTGATAGTGTGAGCCAAACAGGTACCAAACGATAGATATGTATTTCTTAGTTTCAAGCACGTTGCCTTGTAGTTGGCATCGTTGTCCGTGGCAATCTGGACAACATTCTCCACCCCTATCTCCAGCACCACCTTATGTATTGTCTGATTGAAAAAATGTTCATAATAAATAGACGGCAATAGAGCGTAAAACAACAACAAAATAGACGAAATATACCTCGACGAGGAATTTAGTGTCCTGTGTCTGGTTCGTTACATCTACTGATTTGTAGAAATAAGTTGTGCCATTACAGTACAGTATGAACTTTATGATACTTTACCAGTCGGCCCCGTCCAAGAATCACACATTATAGTCACTCCATAGTGACCCCGATCTTGTTTCCACACCGCCATCTCTCTTTTGATCTCTGCCTCCTCGTCATCTAAGTATATTCCATCAATATCCCGATCGGATGGTGAATGCACCGTCTCTCCTACAAAAGCAATATATGGCATATTATGATTAGTTGGCAACAAAGTAGTGCTTAAAGTAGGAAAAACAATTTGAACTTTTTTTATCTAGTCTTTGTCTCCCTTACGGCAGCGACAAAGTAAGAACTATCGGCTTTCCTCCCAGGAATGCCGGACACGTGAAACCGTCTGGCCCACCCCATGCCAAGCAAACGTTTCGTCTTTTTGCCTTTCTGTGAGACTGAGAACCTGCCTCTGTCAATTTTTGGTTGAACCGTGGTTGAGGCATCGATAGGTCGAGATTCCCTTTGTGCGCTCGATCGCGAGAACATTTACCGCAGTTTCACTAGTTTAGGCTCAGGTTCATAAGCACCACCCCCACTTACATCGCCATGCTCATACCTTTCTCCTACTCGCGTCCTAAAGTCTGACTCCATCCTCGAGGCAGCCATGGCCCGTTCATATTGCTCTTGCTCGTTGTAACCCCCGTATACTGTTGCTGCCATCCTTGTCTACCACTCGCAAAAGCACCAAGATCAGCTGTCCCGAAACCTCCCGTCATTGGGTGCGACCTGGGACGTGGTGCACCACTGTCATCACCCGATGTGTCCTGCCAACTGCCTGCACCATTGCCATAACCCCTGTAGTGGTGCCCCTGCTCTTGCCAACCGTTTGCACCACTACCATAACCCCCATGTGGTGCCCCTGCTCCTGCCAAGCCCCACCACCTCTCCTTGCCGATGCTGCGGCTTCTTCCAATCTAAGCCGCTCTCTAGCTTTCTCGGTCTTTTTTCGGCGGTTCTATCCAGGTACCGTCGAAAGAAGTCCCTCACCTCAGGAGGGACTGATTTACAAGGTTTCACATTGCTGCTACGACCAGCCAAGTGGTGCTTAAATCTGCTTGCGCCGCCTCCCGCTTTGGTTTCTTTATAGAAATTGCATTTGAATCCCGCTTTCACTTTGTGACCATACTCCCAAACCAGATCGCCAGATTCATCCGCCATTTGTTTAACGTCTCACTGCATGGCAACACAAAATCTCTTCATAATAACAAATAAAAAATATGCTAAAATCCTAATCTTTACCTAACCCTAACACTAGCAGTGCATTTATCAAATAAAAAAAACAAATTGGGAGGGTGGCTGCCACGGCCACACAGAGGGCTAGCCGACCGGCTAGCACGGCTAATCGCAGGCGCTCGCTGGCTAGCTGCTGGCGCCTCGCCGGCCAGCCGATGGGCGCGTGCCCGGCGCCGTCGCCTCACCTCGGCTAACCGCAAAACCGCGCCGATTAACCGCCCGATGGTCCGGCTAGCCGCCCGAATCGGTCGATCCACGCCGGCTAACCTCTGGATCCGCCGGCTAGCCGCTCGATTCGCCGACTAACCGCTCGGTTTCTCCGGCTAGCCACGGGAGGGGAGATGAGCAGAAGAGGACTGGGGGGCGCTCGGGAGAGTGGAGAGGCTGGGGCGCTCGGTCTGGGGAAGTGTCGGTCACGGGTAGGGGTCCGATGGAGGCACGCAGGTCATATATAGGTATATTGGCATATTCTCCCTTTATTTATTTATTTATTTATTTTTATTCATATCAAACGAAAAACGCATAAAAATTTTGAATTTTCAAATTCTGTTTCAGCCAATAGTTATATAATAATGTTTACTATTTTATGGAATTTTTTTCAGATTTTTCACGAATTTCCAAATTTGAACCAAATTGGTTCAAATTTGGATTTAATTCACACCTAGCCGACCGGTTTTTCAAAAACCGACCCGCACCGGTTCACCGGTTAACCGCGGTTTTCGTTCGGTTAACCACGGTTTCGTTTTCCTGCTCCTAATCCGCCTAGATACCAGCTCCCTGGAGATGGAGACGTGTATATAGCAATGATCAAGATAGGGAGATTAACCACCTAACGTTATCATCTTTCTGCTTTGCACTGCTGGACTTAGGATGCTATCAATTTTCCTTCCCGTGATCAGGGAAACCGAAACCACGATTAACCGGTGAACATGTGCGGGTCGGTTTTTGAAAAACCGGTCGGCTAGGTTTGAATTAAGTCCAAATTTGAAAATTTGTGAAAAAATCTGAAAACAATCCATAAAATAGTAAACATTATTATATGACTATTGGCTGAAACAAAATTTGAAAATTCAAAATTTTTATGCTTTTTCGTTTGATATGAATAAAAAAAATAAATAAAGGGAGAATATGCCAATATGCCATATATATGACCTGCGTGCCTCCTTCGGACCCCTACCTGTGACCGACACTTCCCCAGACCGAGCGCCCTAGCCTCCCCACTTTCCCCAGCGCCCCCCAGTCGTCCTCTGCTCATCTCCCCTCCCGAGCGCCCAGCCGCACGGCTAACCGGAGAAACCGAGCGGTTAGCCAGTGAATCGAGCGGCTAGCCGGCGAATCCAGAGGTTAGCCGGCGTGGATCGGCCGATTCGGGCGGCTAGCCGGACATTCGGGCGGTTAATCGGCGTGGTTTTGCGGTTAGCCGAGGTGAGGCGACAGCGTCGGGCGCGTGCCCAGCGGCTAGCCGGCGAGCGCTAGCGGTTAGCCGAGCTAGCCGGTCGGCTAGCCCTCCCCCCGATTTGTTTTTTTTATTTGATAAATGCACGGCTAGTGTGTAGGGTTAGGTAAAGATTAGGATTTTAGCATATTTTTATTTGTTATTATGAAGAGATTTTGTGTTGCCATGCAGTGAGACGTTGAACAAATGGCGGATGAATCTAGCGATCCAGTTTGGGAGTATGGTCACAAAGTGAAAGCGAGATTCAAATGCAATTACTGTAAAGAAACCAAAACGGGAGGCTGCGCAAGCAGATTTGAGCACCACTTGGCTGGTCGTGGTAACAATGTGAAACCTTGTAAATCAGTCCCTCCTGAGGTGAGGGATTTCTTTCGACGGTACCTGGATAGAACCGCCGAAAAAAAGACCGAGAAAGCTAGAGAGCGGCTTAAATTGGAAGAAGCCGCAGCATCGGCAAGGAGAGGTGGCGGGGCTTGGCAGGAGCAGGGGCACCACATGGGGGTTATGGTAGTGGTGCAGACGGTTGACAAGAGCAGGGGCACCACTACGGGGTTATGGCAGTGGTGCATGCGGTTGGCAGGACACACCGGGTGATGACAATGGTGCACCATGCCTCAGGTCGCACCCAATGATGGGGGGGTTTCGGGACAGCTGATCTTGGTGCTTTTGGGAGTGGTAGACAAGGATGGCAGCAGCAGTACACGAAGGGTTACAACGAGCAAGAGCAATATGAACGGGCCATGGCTGCGTCGAGGATGGAGTCAGACTTTAGGACGCGAGTAGGAGAAAGGTATGAGCATGACGGTGGAAGTGGGGTTGTGCTCGTGAACCTGTGCCTAAACTAGGGAAGCTGTGGCAAATGTTCTCGCGATCGAGCTCACAAAGGGAACCTCGACCTATCGATCCCTCAACCACGGTTCAACCAAGAATTGATAAAGACAGGTTCTCAGTCTCATAAGAAGGCAAAAAGGTGAAATGTTTGCTTGGCATGGGGTGGGCCAGATGGTTTCACGCGTCCGGCATTCCTGGGAGGAAAGCCGATAATCCTTACTTTGTCGCTGCCGTAAGGGAGACACAAAGACTAGGTAAAAAAGTTAAAATTGTTTTTCGACTTTATGCACTACTTTGTTGCCAACTAATCATACTATACCATATGTTGCTTTTGTAGCAGAGACGGTGCAATCACCGTCCGGTCGGGATATTGATGGAATATACTTAGATGACGAGGAGGCAGAGATCAAAAGAAAGCTGGAGGCGTGGAAACAAGATTGGGGTCACTATGGAGTGACTATAATGTGTGATTGTTGGACGAGGCTGACTGGTATGAGTATCATAAACTTCATGCTGTACTGCAATGGCACAACTTACTTTTATAAATCAGTAGATGCAACGAACCAGATATAGGACACTAAATTCCTCTTCGAGGTATACTTCGTCTATT
Source organism: Raddia distichophylla (assembly GCA_005191435.1). Taxonomy (NCBI): domain Eukaryota; kingdom Viridiplantae; phylum Streptophyta; class Magnoliopsida; order Poales; family Poaceae; genus Raddia; species Raddia distichophylla. The sequence continues at coordinate 998,212 of SPJY01016237.1, forward strand.
TTGTTGTTATTTTACGCTCTATTACCGTCTATTTATTGTGAACTTTTTTCATGCAGACAATACATAAGGTGGTGTTAAAGGTAGGGGTGGATAATGTTGTCTAGATTATCACGGACAATGGTGCCAACTACAAGGCAGCGTGCTTGAAATTAAGTAAGAAATATCTGTCTATCGTTTGGCAGTCATGTTTGGCTCATACTATCAACATGATGCTGAAAGATATTGGAAAATTCCTTAAAAATAAAGCGATCATTGATAGTGCAAAGAGAATATGCCGATGGCTATATAACTCTATAAAGCTTCATACTATGATGAAACAAGCCATTGATGGAGGGTTAGCGAAATGGAACGCGACTAGATTTGACAGCAACTACACTTTTTTAGCGAGCCTTTTGAAGCATAAGAGTGTCTTCATGAGGTGGATGGCAAGTATAGAGTTCCAAGCTACCTCTTAGTGCCAGTCTGAGGACGGACAATATACACACGAAATTTATCAGATCTACGTTGGTGGGTTAGGGTTAAAGAGTGCGTCGATTCAGTGGAATACTTGTATGCTTTTCTTCGTATGGCTGACCAAGATAAGATTTCAACCATATGCAACGTGCTACCAATGTACCATGATGTCCATGGATGAATGTTCAGAGACATCCAAGAGCCCGATCGTACGCACTACTTGACGGTTGTTGATACCAGGTTTAGAGATGTGGCTTATGACACTTATATTAGGGCATGTTAGTATTGAATTGTTTTATTGAATGGTTTTATTGAATGGTTTTATTGAATTGTGTATTTTTCCATACAGTTGCGGCTTTGAGCCCATCCCTCCACTACAATAGGGGCACTACTGAAACCATGCTAGCAGATCTGCGATGGGCATTTGATAGAATGACAGACAGTGTTACCGCTGCCCAAGCATTGGTGGAAGCAGATGTGTGGAGGAGAAAGGGTGATTTCTTCGGTGGGCAGACTGCGTATCAAATGGCAATACATGAAAAATTAACCCAGTTAATTGTGATTTGCGATCTACCATTACAAAATAGTGGTGGAGCAGACTGTTTACCAATATATGTTGTTACGTGTAGGGCAATGGTGGAGCATGTTTGGCACGGACACGCCAACACTTCAAAGGCTTGCCAAAAAGCTTGTAAGTCAATGCGCGTCCTCTAGTGGATGTGAGGAAAAATTGAAGTAGCTTCGCATTTATTCAAACGAGGCCTCGCAAAAAATTTGGATATAACAAGTTGCACAATTTTGTTTTCGTTTGTTACAACTCAAGACTTCGTCTTAAGCGGGTCAAAACTCAGACGAGGGAGGTAGAATATGACCCTGCAGACCAACTCTTACACCTTTCAAGTGCAGGCAGGAACTACCCAATGTTCGATTGGTTGGAGAATGAAAGGTACGGGCATGTGTCAAATTATTCTAGCATAAATTCTAGCATATGTCAAACATGCTATCTAAATTCTAGCATAGGTCATATAAAAATCTAATTTGCATGGTATGTTTTTTATTTTTGTTGTAGGTCAAATTCTACTCCAGTTTTAGATGAGGACAGCACTGACACTGACAATCCACTGCTATCAACATTTATCGTTAACTTAGAAAATCCAGGTACTATTCAGGAAAAGACCAAGGGCAAAATTAGTCTCACAGGAAGGCAACAAGGCGAAACGTTTGTTTTGCGTGGGGTGGGCCAGATGGTTTCACGTGTCCGGCATTCCTGGAAGGAAAGCCGATAATCCTTACTTTGTCGCCGTCGTAAGGGAGACACAAAGACTAGGCAAAAAAGTTAAAATTGTTTTTCGACTTTATGCACTACTTTGTTGCCAACTAATCATACTATACCATATGTTGCTTTTGTAGCAGAGACGGTGCAATCACCGTCCGGTCGGGATATTGATGGAATATACTTAGATGACGAGGAGGCAGAGATGAAAAGAGAGATGGAGGCGTGGAAACAAGATTGGGGTCACTATGGAGTGACTACAATGTGTGATTGTTGGACGAGGCTGACTGATATGAGTATCATAAACTTCATGCTGTACTGCAATGGCACAACTTACTTTTACAAATCAGTAGATGCAACGAACCAGACATAGGACACTAAATTCCTCTTCGAGGTATACTTCGTCTATTTTGTTGTTATTTTACGCTCTATTACCGTCTATTTATGGTGAACTTTTTTCATGCAGACAATACATAAGGTGGTGTTAGAGGTAGGGGTGGATAATGTTGTCCAGATTGTCATGGACAATGATGCCAACTACAAGGCAGCGTGCTTGAAATTAAGTAAGAAATACCTGTCTATCATTTGGCAGTCATGTTTGGCTCATACTATCAACCTGATGCTGAAAGATATTGGAAAATTTCCCAAAAATAAAGCGATCATTGATAGTGCAAAGAGAATATACCAATGGCTATATAACTCTAGAAAGCTTCATACTATGATGAAACAAGCCATTGATGGAGGGTTAGCGAAATGGAACGCAACTAGATTTGACAGCAACTACACTTTCTTAGCGAGCTTTTTGAAGCATAAGAGTGTCTTCATGAGGTGGATGGCAAGTATAGAGTTCCAAGCTACCTCTTATTGCCAGTCTGAGGACGGACAATATACACACGAAATTTATCAGATCTACGTTGGTGGGCTAGGGTTAAAGAGTGCGTCGATTCAGTGGAATACTTGTATGCTTTTCTTCGTATGGCTGACCAAGACAAGATTCCAACCATATGCAACGTGCTACCAATGTACCATGATGTCCGTGGATGGATGTTTAGAGACATCCAAGAGCCCGATCGTACGCACTACCTGACGGTTGTTGATACCAGGTTTAGAGATGTGGCTTATGACACTTATATTAGGACAGGTTAGTATTGAATTGTTTTATTGAATGGTTTTATTGAATGGTTTTATTGAATTGTGTATTTTTCCATACAGTTGCGGCTTTGAGCCCATCCCTCCACTACAGTAGGGGCACTACTGAAACCATGCTAGCAGATCTGCGATGGGTATTTGCTAGATTGACAGACAGTGTTACCGTTGTCCAAGCATTGGTGGAAGCAGATGTGTGGAGGAGAAAGGGTGGTTCCTTCGGTGGGCAGATTGCATATCAAATAGCAATACATGAAAAATTAACCTAGTTAATTGTGATTTGCGATCTACCATTACAAAATAGTGGTGGAGCAGACTGTTTACCAATATATGTTGTTACGTGTATGGCAATGGTGGAGCATGTTTGGCACGGACACGCCAACACTTCAAAGGCTTGCCAAAAAGCTTGTAAGTCAGTGCGCGTCCTCTAGTGGATGTGAGGAAAAATTGGAGTAGCTTCGCCTTTATTCACATGAGGCCTCGCAAAAAACTTGGATATAACAAGTTGCACAATCTTGTTTTCGTTTGTTACAATTCAAGACTTCGTCTTAAGCATGTCAAAACTCAGATGAGGGAGGTAGAATATGACCCTGCAAACCAACTCTTACACCTTTCAAGTGCAGGCAGGAACTACCCAATGTTCTATTGGTTGGAGAATGGAAGGTACGGGTATGTGTCAAATTATTCTAGCATAAATTCTAGCATATGTCAAACATGCTATCTAAATTCTAGCATATGTCATATAAAAATCTAAATTGCATGGTATGTTTGTTATTTTTGTTGTAGGTTAAATTCTACTCCAGTTTTAGATGAGGACAGCACTGACACTGACAACCCACTGCTATCAACATTTATCGTTAACTTAGAAAATCTAGGTACTATTCAGGAAAAGACCAAGGGCAAAAGTATAGACGAGTGGGCTGAGAAGAATGTGGGAGACACTCCACATTGGTAAGAGAAAGACTCGCTTGTCTCCTCCTGTCAAGCGTTTATTGAAGAAGGGAAAGGGGAAGAGGCTGTCCACGAAAGATGATTATGAAGAGGATAGTTATGAAAATAAGAAAGAGATTGTGAAAAGTTTCCCGTACGAAGAATCAAATGACAGTTCCTCCTCAAATGATGGGGAGGATGATGACGGGGATGATGGCGAGGGTGACGATGATGACGGTGGTGATGGCAAGGGTGGCGGTGATCAGGGGTGATGGTGAGTGTGGCGGTGATCAGCGGGTGATGGCGAGGGTGGCGGTGATGACGGGGGTGATGGCGAGGGTAGTACTTGTTATCCTGTCAGCAGATTCTACTCACAAGATTTACCTCCTATCTCGTAGAGAGCCACCAGATCCTCCAGGTCTAGCAGGGGCAGGCATACAACTGAAGACAACCCGCAAGAGGATTACTACATGGTCTAATAGTCATGTCTACAGAGGATTACTGCAGGGCATACCCTGAAGCTGGATTTCGATTTTATTGATAGAACTTACAATGGTAATATTCTGTTCCTATTACATAGTTACATCTATTTCTTTATAACATGTATGTGTAATTTTTTTATGTCTCATTTGTAGGTGCTGGCGTGCCACTGTCTCCCTCCATTCATCGTTACTGATTAATACGCTTGAGGTAAGCTTTTGGTGAAAAGTTCAGCGGTATGGCATATTGGGTTGTGAACTATGGATGAAATAATAAGATAGTGGATATATAATATATATTATGAGATATGTAAATTATGTTTCTTTGTCTGCTGAGTGGATGACCAAATTATAGGGGAGGTGCTGTCGAAATTTTATAGAAATAAAGGACTTAGTAGCAATTTTTCTATTTTTCCAATAATTTTTGTATGTCCCTACTCCCTAGTGCCAAATTAGTGCCAAATTGACATTTGTATGTCCCTGTAATTTTTCCGACAGCAAAATTAGTTCCAAATTGTGTCAAATTGACATTTGTATGTCCCTATAATTTTTCCTATTTTTAAATTGATTTTTCTATTTTTTTTCTCTAATTTTTCTATTTTCAGCTAAAACATGTCGGTTAGCCGATCTAACCAGTCGGCTAGCCGACCGAACCGTTTTTTAAATTCAAATTTGAATCTGGCCGGTTTTTTGACGAAATTTCCGGTTAACCACGAAAACCGGTCGGTTAGCCGAGCCGGGCCTCCCTTGGTTTTTGGGCTCGGCTCGGTTATGTAAACCCTGCCCATGGTGATGATTATGTTGAGTTGCTGATCGGACTCTTCTCTTTTCTCTGATTGATGCACGTAATCTGATCGATCTACGTGTCTCTGGTCAATCTTCGTATTTTTCCTATCTCACCCCATTCATCCACTTTTCAATCGTAGCCCTATCTATTTAGACATGCTCTAATGCTTACTCGGTTTGCTGTCCGCTACTACATGAATCAGTGGTCGAGACTGAAACGGATGACAAGCCACAAGGGCTGCATCGCGCGCCTCACATATTCATGAACACAAGATTAATCAGCACATCAACACAAGATTTGTCAAAACATCTAAATCTTTCCCATGAAAAGCAAGGGGGGATGCTTCAAAGTAAGAGGGGGTGAGACAGGGAGACCCTCTCTCACCTTACCTCTTCCATATTGTGGTTGACTGTCCTAGTAAAATGTTCCTTTTGGCCTAAGATAATAGAGTTTTTACTGGTCTAATGGGGGATGCGGTGGAGAAAGGGGCGGCTATTTTGCAGTATACAGATGACACTATTCTGTTATTTAATGATGATCAAAGTAACCTTTTCTATACTAAACTGTTGCTCCATTTTTTTGAGATGATGTCTGGCTTAAAAATTAACTTTGGGAAAAGTGAAATGATGGTCATTAATATAGATGATGCCAGAACTACTCAGATTGCTGAAATGTTTCTCTGTCAGGTTGGGGTTTTCCCTATAAAATACCTGGGTGTGCCAGTTAGTTTTAAAAGAAACCTTGCTAGCAACTGGGAGGATGTGATTGGGAAAGTTAGTAAAAAGTTGAGTGCATGGAAAAGCAAGATCCTCTCTAGAGGTGGAAGATTAGTGTTAACTAACGCTTGTTTATCTAATGTCTCCATTTACACCATGTCTATGTTTCTCTTGTCTGAGCTAGTTTTGGAGAAAATAGATAAAATTAGGAGAGCCTTCTTTTGGGACTCCTTTAGTGGTAAAAAGAGATATCACTTTACTAAATGGGTGAATGTTACAAAACGCAAGCAGAAAAGGGGTTTGGGAGTGACCAATCTGAAAATGATGAATGTTAGTTTACTATGTAATTGGTGATGGAAGTTGGAAATAGAAGAAGGAATGTGGCAGGATATTGTCAAAGCTAAGTATATAAAAAATACTCCCATCTCCCATTATAACAAAAAGCAAACTGATTCTGCTATTTGGTCTGATTTGCTGAAGGTTAAAAACCTGTACACCAGTAAGAGAAGTAAAATGGTGGGGGATGGTGTAGTATAAGTTTCTGGCATGACATTTGGTTGTGTGAAAAGCCTTTAGCTGGAAAGTATCCTGAGTTATTTAATATCTGTTCTGATCAATATGTTTCAGTTGCCATTATAGAAGTATGAACTGGGATATTAAATTCAAGAGATGGCTATCTAAAGATCTTCAAGCTAAATGGTTTGAAATTCAAACAAAGGCAAGAGAAGTTCATGTGGTTACAATGAAAGACTCTGTGAAATGGCTTTTGAATAAGAATGCAATCTTTAGTGTCAACTCCATGTACAAATCTTTCCACATGAATGAGAAGAATTATTTGGATGGGGTTTTTTGGAGAACCGAAATCGCCATGAAAATCAAAATTTTTGTGTGACTGTTAAAGAGAACTGCTCTGCTAACAAAGTCTAACTTGAGAAAAGGAGGGTGGAATGGTAATCCAACTTGTGAATTTGGTAATGACATTGAAACAGTAAGACATTTGTTTTTCCACTGTCACATAGCCAATATAACCTAGAGTTTGCTAGCCTCTTGTTTTGGGATTAAGTGGACTCCCTGCAATCTAAAGCAGTACCGGAAGTAGGAGGGAAAAATTCTTTCTAACCACAAAAAGTTGAGGGGGATGGGAATAGCCTCCATTTGCTAGGCTATCTGGATGTTAAGAAATCGATCTTGCTTTGACAAAAAAAAGGGTTAATAACCCTCTGGTGGCTCTTTACATTGTTTGTTCTCTGCTGCGTTACTGGGCAGGTCTCATTAAAGCGAATGATAAGGAGCTCCTGGAGCTAGGGATAGAGGGGATTTACAAGAAGCTGAAGGAGGTGTAGTCGTCCTCATTGAGTCATCTCCGGTTTGTCTCTGCTGGCGGCGCTTTGTTGGCTGTTCCTGTCAAAGCTCTGTTTCCTGCCTGTGGCAGTTTGTTTTCGTAATGTCTGTAAGGTGGTTGTTTTCTTGTTCTAGTTAATTCTCAGTACTTGCTTTTGTCAGGTTAGAGCTTGGTATGAGGTACCTCCTCTAACGCTGTTTTGTATGGCTTGGTTAGCCCTTTTGTGTAAAGACTGGATGCTTTTGTTTTCTTTCTGGAAGGGAATGGAAGTGGAGCCTCGGGCCCTTTGGCAAAAATCTAAATATTTCCCTACTGATTCATTAACGCAAGATTAATCAACAAAACAAGAAACTAACAAGGTTTGTGAAGCTTGAACTAACCAACAACAAGTATTTGAAGTCGACATGGGGGCACGTCGTAGGATTGGCCTTGCCGATGGGCTCCATGCATGACGGTGGCGAAGGACACGGACGCGCCGACGAGCATGATATTGCCGGTGAAGGATAGAAGGATGCCTCGCTATGGGGGTTTGCAATGGCCACACGCTGACAATGAGTAGGTCTTTAGGGTAGTATTGCAGATGTTGATCGCCACTTTCATCCCTATGCCTTGTATTTTTAGAAAGCTGCTAAAAAATTTAATGTAAAAAAGTTGTGATTCTTTGATAGACTTCTCGAAGAGTTCAATAAATTTAGAATCTGTCAGAAAAAATTTAAAACACCATAAAAATGACTACAAAGTACTTTCTCCGGTAACAAAAAAAAGTCGCCGTTGACTTTTGGACACGCCTTTTACCATTCGTATTATTCAAAAAAGTTATAAAAATATTATTTATTTTGTTATGATTTGATTTATTATTAAATATATTTTAAGTATAACTTATATTTTTACATATTTGAACTAAATTTTTGAATAAGACGAATGGTTAAACGCGTGTCCAAAAGTCAACGTCGACTTCTTTTTGTGACCGGAGTTAGTAGTACAACATCTTTTTTAAAAAAAAACATTTTTATTTAATTTAAGAAACAAGACCTAGTCGGCCTCTACACGGCCCAGCCCACAAACAGAACCCGGGCCGTCCGGAGTCGTTGGCAGATCGCAACGTCTCGGCCCTCTCCCAACCACCGCGTTGTTCTTCCCCCACGGCCACGGCTCCTCCAGTCCTCCTCCTCCTGCCCCAACGGCTGCGGCACGGCGGCGGCGACCTCCTCCCCCGCGGCGGCCGGTATGCTCTCCTCACCTGCTCCTGCTCCTCCGTCGTACTAGTTCGTTCCTCCCAGGCCGGGGCGGGGCGACCGACTCTGATGATCCCCGACCCGCCCCACCTCGATCTCCAGCTAGGGCCGAAGCTCATCGGTTCCACTTGGCACCATAAGCTGTGCCATGGATCCGCCCCTGGTTCGAAGTAGACTGGGGTGGTAAAAAGTTGGGTGTTTAGCAATCACTGTCGAACGGAATTGATTGGAATGAGTCTTTGGAAGGGGATCCGTTCCCGTGATGCCGCAATGACGTTACGCCGTATCTTCCATTTTTAAGTCTTTGAAATTAGGATCTTTTCGTGGTATCTGCTGGTGGGTTGATGTATTTTAATCCTTTCTTGCTGAAGGTGGAGAGATTGGACTGACCTATGGACAACCTGTGGCATCTTGGAGATGAATTCCGTGGGCGGCCGAAGGTAGTGGAGGACCATCAATGGTCTCTCATGACATCGAAGCTGGCTGATATTACCAGGTTTAACGGTGAGAGGATGAATGACCTCGCCTATGCGCGGATGAACAATGTCCCTGAAGCGAAGCAATGGGATAAGTTCTCATATCATCTAGATGAGAACAAGATGGAACACCTCAATCTTGGCCTCATGAACTTAGATCTTAAGAGGAATGATCTCAAGATGAACGAGGCTGCCATGAAGAACCCTTTCCGCAACATGGCCTATAACATAAACGCGATGTACCCTAAGGGAAGCAATGGGAACATCAATGCCTTCAAGTTGCATGTCGGGGCCAACAAATATTCAAATAGTCCAAATGGTAAAGAAGTGAATGGCAAAAACAATGGTGGCAACAACAATAATGGAAGCAACAACAGCAGCAACAATAATTCTGCTGTTGACAAGCGCTTCAAGACATTGCCAACAAATGAGATGCTACCAAGGAATGAGGTTCTTGGTGGATACATCTTTGTCTGCAACAATGATACTATGCAGGAGGATCTCAAGAGGCAGCTTTTTGGTATGTTTTGCAATCTCTGTACAAATCACTTGACATGTCATTTGAATAAAATATTTTTAGCCTTTTGAGTTTTAAAATAATTTATCCATATTTGTTGTTGATTCTGCAGGATTGCCGGCAAGATATCGTGACTCAGTTCGAGCAATTACTCCTGGCCTACCACTTTTCCTTTACAACTACACAGCCCATCAGCTTCATGGGGTATTTGAGGTATGTGATTATCTTTTTTTTTTAACGTCAAGCCTTTCTCTCAGTTTCTGTAAACAATTGTTTGCTTGTTGTAATTAAATTCCCGTATCACGTGATTTAGATTTAATAAAATTATAGATCCAGATGCAGCAAAGAAATAAATATGAGGCCTTCATGCATTGTTCCTTTAAAGATAAAATAATAAAATATTTAGCATTTTAATTGGTGTTCCAATCGTGCTGTCTTGAAACAATTTCCCGTTTTCTGTCAGTCTTATATGATTAATTACTTTGAAAACATTAAGATAAAGCATATTATTGTGATGATCCTGATGCTGCAGCATATGCAATTGAGAAACACGAACATACATTCACATATCTCAACATTTTTAGATATGCCACTGTGTCCATGGCTGCTTGAATTACCCTTGAAATGGGTCACGGTCACTTTAGTTAGTGTTTTGTTCACACCTTTGCGTTCTGTATGTACTATTATGCCTCTTCTGGTTTGGACATATTATCATCATTCTCCTATTCATGTTGTTTGCTTCTTTGCAACATTTGTGGGACATACATATATGATATACCATTGATCTACAGATCCATACTAGGCTAATTTTAGTAGCTAACTAATTTTTTGTTTTTATGATGTTCTAGCATGTGTTCCTGCTTGAAATTATTGTTTTTAATGATCAATTGATCATGAAGTGGTTTGAATTTTTATCAACTTTGTCGAATTTTTATGAAATCTAATAATCCTCACAACCCTTGTGATGATGTATCTGCTAACAAAATACGTAGATGAAACATTCACGCATCTTTCGTTCCTTCTTGGTTTATTAAGCATGTACTGCTATATTCTTCCTTCTATTAGTTGATGTTCCTGTTCAACTATTTTTTACTTTTTGCAAAGTTGGAACTTGAAATCCAGGGGTTCAGACTGCAAGTTATGAAAGAGCATGATTGTCAACTAACTTGTATTCTTTTGTTCTGAGGCTATTTTTAGCCAAAAATGCCCCTGATGATTATGGCCCAATAATGATTTTATGGCCCTTTTTGTATTGCTTGGCAATCATATGTAACTTGGCATATAAACACGTTGTACACTTAATATGTCCATTACTTATTTCCTTGGATGGTATGCATGCATCATTATTTTGTTACAGGGCTTTTAGCTGTGCTCTCTCTCTCTCTCTCTCATAGTTTCTTTGTGATCAATTCTAAAATTGAGTAAATTGCACTGTAGGTACCTAAAGTTTCTCGTGTTGGAGTAGGTCTCAGATCCAGAAAACAGCAGATTTAAGAACACAAAGTTGTGTAAAAGGTTCAAGTGAGGTCCAAAACGCCATGAGTTAGCCATTATGTTGACGTGGATGGCCATATCATCTGTCCATGTGTCGCTTATTAGCAAAAAGGCCCCTCTAGCCCTCCCTATTTATCTACTCCCATCTTTTTTTCTTCCTCCCCTTTCTCTTACTCTGGCCTCCCCTTCTTTATTGCCGTTCCCCATTCTCACACCGTCACTGCCGCCTACACCTATCACCGTAACTTCCATGCCACAGCCCTTGCTCGTTGAGGAGCTTGATCTCATTCGCCACTGCTGCCTATCTCTTCGCTACCTCTCTCTCGACATTGTTGGGAGCAGCGGAGCTGCTGCCGTGATGACTCAGGCAAGGTGGGAACTAGCAGAAGGAAGGAGAAGAAGGTGGAGGGGGAGCTCACGAGGTTAGGGCTGGTAGTGTCGAAGGGCGAGCTCGCCAGCTTGAGCAGGGTGGGAGATGGAAGAAGGAGGAGGTGGAGGTGGAGGCGGAGGGGGAGCTCGCCGGTGGTGTCAGATCTCAAGCTCTAGGAGGAGGCCGCCCACTGGTTGGGCAATCAAGGTGCCCAAGGCCACCGCCAGAACTACGCATGAGAGAGAGGAGAGGATGACCAGCGCAGGGTTGCTGGTTGCATTGGGGATACGGGTTCGTTGTCATGGCTGTATCCCGCCATCTCTTTGGTTGGATCTTGGCATGAGGATTTAGGAGGGCAAGCCGTGGCCCGCATAGGGAGTAGGGGAGACCGAGTTGAGAGAGAGTAGGAAGAAAGAAGAATAGAATAAGAGGTAGACAATAGGAAGCTGGAGGGGCCTTTTTGCAAGTAATTAACATGTGGACAGATGATATGGCCATCCACATAGCATATTGGCCAACTTATGGCGTTTGAACCTCACTTGAACCTCTTATACAACTTTTATACCTAAATCTACAGTTTTTGTATTTGGGACCTATTCCAACAACTTTAGGTACCTACAGTGCAATAATTATATAATGTTATAGTTGCAAGGGGCTTTTAGCAGTGTTGTGCCTTCTCTCTCTCATAGTTTGTCCTAATCATTTTTAAAAGTATATATCTTATTGTTGCAAGTGGTTCTTATTGGGTTTCATAGACTTTGCTGCTGTTGTTGTTGTGGTGGTGGTGGTGGCGGTGGCGGCAGCATTATTGCATTGCGAGTGGCTAGGCTTCACTGAGTTTACAGTAACTCACATAAATCTTTGTTGTTGGCCCTTATTATTATATTGTCCTATCGACTTAATAGGAAATAACAAATAAATGTTCTATTTTAATTACCATAATTTGTATTTTATTCTTGATGTTCTATTTGCAATGTATGCTGAACCTTAATGAAAATCTGTTTGGTTATTGTGCTCATTGTCTTTTGAAGTTGCAACTAAATTTGCTGTGTGTCAGGCTACTAGTTTCGGAGGATCTAATATTGACCCCATTGCATGGGAAGATAAGAAGTGTAAAGGTGAATCGAGATTCCCAGCACAGGTAATTGCTACAGCTGGCATATGTCTATTTATATTGTCTTTTTGTTCCATGCTCTGATATCTTCATCCTGTCAGGTGAGGATCCGCATTAGAAAGATTTGCAAACCTTTGGAGGAGGATGCTTTTAGGCCAGTGTTGCACCACTATGATGGTCCAAAGTTTCGTCTTGAGCTCTCAATAGCAGAGGTAAATAATTTATTCCAGCTGTTATGCACATGTTATGTCTATGGCGTTATGTTACATAGTACTGATTAAGGCATTTGACAACTCCCATCTACAAATAATCTTTATTAGTGCATAGCTCTTTATGCTGTTGACCATGATTATTATTTTTGTTGTCATTCAGGTTTACCATGATTATTATTTTTGTTGTCATTCAGGTTTAGTTTTAATTCTAACAGAATATACTTTCAGGTCATAAGCTTCATTTTCCCCTGATCCCAGCATAATTTAACGTTAGTGTGGTTATGTGAATTGAGCATTCTAATATTAAATTTGCAGACATTGTCACTGCTAGACCTCTGCGAGAAGGAAGGCATCTGAGTTGTTGCAGAGGTGGTTGCTTTGAGGTTTCAGTAAATATTGTTCTTGTATGTTGTAAGTTGGTTCACAATGTTCTCGGTTTATTTAGCGCAAGCTAGTGGTTGCATTTTTACTGGAAGCACCTGGTACCTGGAAGAAGGCCTCTAAGATGTGAGCCTATCTGTACTGTACCATCCATAATCTTGGAGATGTATGTGTTTTGCTATTTATGTCCTGTAGTAGAGTATACTAGAGCGGAACCCCGAAAGATGGGGGGTCACTGTAATGCATCATGATGCCCCAAAGTAAGGGCACTTGATGAGTTGAGTGCATTTACCTTGTACTTTAAAAACCATGCATTTGCCTTGATGATGCTTTTGTATACCTGCCAGTGTTGTGGGTGCTCTACTTTGTGTCAGTGTTGTGTTGCGGGTAAGTATTAGGGCACGTCCAATGCACAACGCAAATCTTACTCATCTGTGACTCAAAACAATGTATCAATAGGGTAGGGAATAAAATATAAGAAAGAAAAATGTATAAAGAGATAAGGTTATAATTGCAAAGTGGATGAATGGGGTGAGATAGGGAAAATACAAGGGTTGCATTGAACATGCTCTTAGAGGCCCTTAACTTGAAAACATGTATTCAAAATCTTCAAGCCGTGAAAGTCAAAACTTTCTAAAAAATTCTTTCCCTTTTTCAAAAAATATATGTTGATGTCTTTTTCATTTCTCCTCCTTTTAGCAATTTAGACATCAAGAATGTGAGGGAACAAGCACAAGGTATGATTCAAATGCAAGTTCTAGGGAGATTTAAAAATTATTCATTTGAACATGAACCACATGGCAAGGATGTTTGAAACAATACAAATTAATTCGGTGCTCACTAGTTTAAAAGATGTTAGTAAATCGATTTTTCATATTGAAAGATGTGGTTTAAAAAATCACAATCAAATATCGCGGCATGATAACGTATCAAGACGGCTTTAATATAACACCACATGCAACCTTTTAAAATACAAGTAGCTTCAAATTGAAAGCTTAACTAACTATCATTTTCATTTTTTTATTTTTTTCAAACACTTTTGAATGCATCTACAGGTTTAAAGTGAGCAATCGCTAACAAAGCACATCCCAATGAAACTGGAAATGGCCTCCAGGTCACTCTGCTCTTGTGTGTGTTTTTACATTTTTGATTGAATTTAGATGGGAGAGTCTCTAACCTTAATGCCCGACGGTGCCCAGCATTACAATGAAGGAATCACACGTCTTTGCTATCCGATTCCCTGCTAAGTTCATGCTTTTTTTGTGCAATGACAAACTGTCTCATAAAAGATAATAGATGAAAACTCTTCAAAATTTGAAATTGTATATTTTTGTTTTTCAATTTACAAGAGTAAGATTTGGCCAAAAAAAATTTCACCAAGTTGTAAGGATGACAGAAAAAAAGACCGCAAGCGCCTCATCGAGCAACAACATTCAGAAAATGAAAAATCTTATGCCACATCAAAGGTTTGGAAAAAACAAAAGTAATGTCATTTTTGGACTAAACACCAATTAAACCAGCTAGCACAAGCTGAAAAGTGAATAGTCTCGGCACCCTGGAAAGCCTAAATTCAAAAGCGTAATAGAAAAAGCTCCAAAGCAAAATAAGTCTATATGCTACTGCAAAATTTTTCGAAACTCCCACTCAACAACTGAGTTAACATTTTGACCAAAAAATGATGTGCAAAACGATCAACAAAAAAAAGAGAGTCAGAAAAATCAAAAAAATGCAACTAGGCTAACCACAAAAAATTAGGAAAGAACATAAACCACTCAAGCTCAGACTCGCTCTCATCTGCCGCCTACGGCTTATAAGGAAAGGCAACTATACATCTTGGATACTAGAGATACAACATATACCCTGTATACCCAGAGACCTATAAAATAGTGTGGGATCAAACTAACCAGATGAGAGAAGTAAACATATTACGCATGATAGCAACCTAAACACAAGATGAGAGGTCCGTGCCACAACACGCTAGAAGTCTAAGTGAAAAGTGCTGACTGCCTTAACACAATTTATCTAAGCCAATGTAACTCAAATGCAAATGCGGAGAAAGAAAAAAGAATATGTTACATATAGTACAAGTAGCACAAGCTCTCTTGACTATAAGCTAGCCAAGCTCACAACCCCGAGCTCTCCTATGAGAGCCTCAAACCTAGCCCTGTCAAGTGGCTTTGTGAAGATATCAGCCAAATGACAATCGGTGTCAACGATCTGCAAGACTATATCACCCTTCTCCACATAGTCTATAAGAAAATGATATCTCAGATCAATATACTTTGTTCTAGAGTGCTGCATTGGATTATTTGCAATGTTGATGGCCGTGGTGTTGTCACAAAGAAGTAGCAAATTTGATTGAACCAACCCAAAGTCCTTCAAGGTATAGCAGAGCGAAACAACCTGACTGTAACATACAACAGTGACAACATACAAAGCCTCAGCAGTGGACTACGCAACATTCGACTGCTTCCTAATGGATCAAGAAACAAGAGAAGTCACAAGAAATTGGCAAGTGGCAGAAGTGCTCTTCCTATCTATTATACAGCCAGCAAAGTTTGTGTCTGAGAAGACTCTGAGAGATATACAAGAAGCAGCAGAGAACCAGAGGACAAAGTCTGCAGTCGCACAGACATAGCGAAAGATCCGCTTCACCGCTTGAAAGTAAGACACTCTAAGTGAGACCTAAAAGCGGACATAAAGGCATACAGCGAACTGGACGTCCGGCCGGGAAGAGGTGAGGTAGAGCAGGGAACCTATCATGTTACGGTACTCCTTCTAGTTGACTGGCTCACCATTCTCATCGGGCCCTAAGCCAACAGTGGTCACCATCGGATTAGAGATCGGCTTGCTATCAGACATAACAAACCGACACTGTCGGGGATAAAATCACGGCCCATCGTCATGACCCACTCCCTGACGGCCTAACCGAATAGCCTCCTAGGGCCTGCTCCCTAGAGGGCTTTATTCAGGCCCATGTGCATCCTACCGAACAGCCTCATGGTTGGCACGGTGCATAGCGGCCTAGGCTTTTTGTTCGAGTCAGACTCGAACAGAGTTCTGCACGGCTACGTGAAGACCCGGAAGTAGGTTTCCGGGATTGGAGCAGACGTTGTGATCCCCAAGAATTGGAAATATACCTTATCTACCTCGGGATATATTTGGCATGTGTACGAGTTCGTTACGAGTCCGTTACGTCCTCGCGGTCAGCCCTGCCCGATTATCCCTCGGTAGGTCGGTTGTTCGACACTATATAAACCAGGTCCCTACGGCGTGTAGAGGGGCGAAAAAATTAGTCAGACTTGAGTAGATCGAATACTACTTCTTGTACACCCAGAATCTCGTCGAGACCTGTTCGTCTTGCCGAGTTTTCTCTTGTAATCCTTCTTCATATAAAGAAGCACTGGACGTAGGGTTATTATCTTCCCGGAGAGGCCTGAACCAGTATAAAAATCTTGTGTCTGTTCACTGCTCGTTGATTGCTGTTTACCCTGCTCGGCATTGTCTTCTATCTCCCCTTCTCAAGAACCTTAGTTGACTTGGGACCGATATCCCAACCGTCGACAGTTGGCGCCGTCCGTGGGAAATCTAGTAGATCAAGCTTGTTCGAGCATGTCGAACTCATCCAGCGACTAGGAAACTCTTCCTGAGGGCTATGACTCAGAAGGGCAGGATGTCACATCCCCTGTCAGATCGGATTGATCAGTTCGATCTCGATCGCCTTCCAGATCTGGGACGGAGATCTCTGGCTACGTTTCGGAGATGGTCTTATATCACGCTCCCATCATTGACGATAATTATGGAACCGACGATCTTTACGCTGGTTTAGATCTTTCGGATTCCAAGGCTATGTCGGTCGACTCCTCCTGTGGCGACACAGTGATGACATCGTCTAGTGTGCCACTGCGCGGCCGTCGTAGTGTCAACATGGCCGGCGCAGAAACCTCATATGATCATGCGCGGGCCACGGCGGCCGACGAGATCGAGCAGGTCAATTCTGCTCGGCTGCAAGATGGGGCCGCCCCGGCTGCTCGCGAACAAGAAGTTGTTCGCCGCAGTCTGGACGCCTCGATTAATCAAACCTTGGCGCAGATTCGTGATTGGCGCAAGCGACAACGACGCGACCCGCCTGGCGTACCTACGCCAAGTCCCTCGACAGACGTTCTACCTGCTCGGGTCAAATCTCTGCGTAACCAGACCCCGGTCGGGCAAAACGCGGATGCCTCAGGGATCCCAGGACCCCTTGAGCAGAGTCGGGAACGACTTCAAAGCATGGCAACGGTGATCAGATCCACCAACCAGGCCAACCTCGCCCTCATGGGCGACGCTGTTGCTTCTCACCTAGAACGATTGGCTGAAGGCCTTAAGCTCTTAGGCGAAGTCAACACTTCGTCTGGGCAACGCAGTCAGCCTGCCCAGAAGGGCTCGGACAGCGAGCGCTCCGATCGATCGCGTGACCCTCGTCACCATCAAAGGGCGACTCGCCACGAGCAAGGTTTCCGTGGTCGACAACGCTCGCCAAGTCCGCGTGGTCACCACGACCACAACGGCAAGCGAACACGCGATGACCACGGACGACCCCCTCGGGACAGACACATTGTCACGACCACGAGGAAGGAGCGAGGAGGACTGTCTCGGAGAGAATACCATCAGGTAGAATCTTTCCGTTCAACCAGAGTCCCTCCGAACAACAGGACTAATGTCTTTTCAAGAATAGGTTCTGCAGGAGAAGGTGGTCGGGCGTACGGTTTGGGCTGCAAGGCTTTCTCTGACGAGCTCCGCACTGTCAAGTGGCCTTTCAAGTTCAAACCTGGCTACATGGAGAGGTACAATGGGATCCAAAACCCAGAGGAGTTCCTTTCCATCTACGACGAGCAGCTCACCCAGGATCTCGAGATCAATGAGACCTGGACCGCCAATGATCTTTTCAAAGTGGCTGACCACTATACCAACGCGGAAGAGCGTGTTCAGTATAAAAAGGCGTTCGACAAGGGCGAGCTTCCCGCCCAGCCTAGTGTAGATGAGAAGAAGAAGAATAACACCAATCATGTTGACAAGAAGTCCCAGAAGAAAAAGAACAAAGGTGCGCCGAACAACACCGTCGCGAGTATAGATCGCGCACCTCTTTCCAAGAACGGGCAGAAGAAGCCAGCCAATAACTACAAGGGTAAGAAGCCTGCCCAGGGAGGCAATCAAGGCAAGAAAGGTCCGGGCGACCGATATTGCCCGTTCCACCAGGGCTACGGCCATGATATCCGCTATTGCAGGACCTGGGCAGCAAAGCTTAAGGATTTCTACAACGGTAAAGGACCCACGCCC
The DNA here is from genome assembly GCA_005191435.1 of Raddia distichophylla. NCBI lineage: Eukaryota > Viridiplantae > Streptophyta > Magnoliopsida > Poales > Poaceae > Raddia > Raddia distichophylla. The sequence goes on from SPJY01016237.1 coordinate 1,016,456, forward strand.
ACCCTGCCCAAAAAAGGTGATGCCGGCAAGGCCAAGCGCTAAACCGATGATGGTGATCGGGACGATGGGGATGACTATCCTGAGCCCGTAAACCATATAGCCGTTATCTTTGGCGGCTCCTCGGCCTATCCCTCTCGGCGCAGCCTTAAGGAAGTTGCTCGGGAGGTCCACAACGTCGAGAAGGGCAAACCACAGCCTGAGCCGATGAAGTGGACCGAGGTTTCCATCTCCTTATCTAAGGAGGATTGCCCCATTGGGATGACCAAGCCTCAGCGGCTCCCGCTGATGGTCGCTCCGACCATCAGCAACGCCAGAGTCGGGCGTGTCCTGATCGATGGCGGGAGTGCGCTGGACTTGCTTTCCGCAAGAGTTTTGGACGAGATGCAGATTCCTCGTTCCAAACTAAAAGCGGTCGCGATGCCCTTCTATGGGATTGTACCGGAAGCTGTTCGGCCGCTAGGGCAGATTGTTCTGCCCGTTATCTTCGGCAGCCCAAACAACTTCCAGACATAGTTGATCACGTTTGACATGGTGGACTTTCCATCCGCCTACAACGCGATCTTGGGTCGGCCATCTCTTGGAAAATTCATGGCCGTGTCCCATCATGCCTATCACTGCGTGAAGATTCCGGGCCCCAGCGGCGTGATCACGGTCAAGGGCAATTAGAAGGCTGCTCTAGATTGCGACGAGCAGTCCCTTGCCCTGGTCGACCAACTTTCCCCGCGTGGTCCCGAAGAGGTGCAGACCAAGTCTGCCCGTCCCAAGGTTTCTCTCCAGCCAGGGAGAGAGACCAAGGAAGTTCCGCTGTCTCTTGACGATCCTTCCAAGACAGTTCATTTGGGGGCCAATCTTGAACCCCAATAGGAAATCGAGTTCGTTGCCTTCCTCCGAGCTAATGCAGACATGTTTGCCTGGTAGCCGTTTGACATGCCCGGGGTCCCAAGGAAGGTTATCGAGCACAAACTGGTAGTCCGGTCGGACAAAATGCATGTTCGCCAGAAGCTTCGTCGCTCTTCGGATTTCAAGCAGAGGATCATCAAGGATCAGCTTGGAAAGCTGCTCGCCGTTGGGTTCATCCGCGAGGTTGATCACACCGAGTGTCTGGCCAACCTTGTGATCGTAAAGAAGAAAGGCAGCAAGTGGAGGATGTGTGTCGACCACACTGACTTGAACGCGGTTTGTCCTAGAGACAATTTCCTGCTGCCTCGCATAGACCAACTGGTCGACGCGACTGCGGATGCCCAGCTTTTGAGTTTTTTGGATGCTTACTCCGGTTATCACCAAATAAACGTCTCCCCCGAGGATGAATAGAAAACTGCCTTTATCACCCCCTTCGGCACTTTCTGCTATACGACCATGTCTTTCGGTCTGCGCAATGCTGGTGCCACCTTCCAACGCTTAATGGAGAAAACTTTTCCAGAACAGTGCGGAAGGAACCTGGAGGTCTATGTTGATGACATAGTTGTAAAGAGCAGCTTCGGATCAATAAAATACCTGGCCGAGACATTTCATAATCTCACTAGGCACAGAATTAAATTGAATCCAGAGAAGTGTACTTTTGGTGTCCGATCCGGCATGTTGCTCGGCTATATGATCTGGTCGCAAGGAATTTCTGCTAACCCTGAAAAAATCGAGGCCATTGAAAACATGAAGGCTCCGACCACAGGACGGATGGCTGCTTTAAGCAGGTTTATTTCCCGTCAAGACGAACGCGGGCTGCCCATCTTCAAGGCCCTGCGCAAGCACAATGGTTTCGAATGGACAGAGGAGGCTGACAGATCTTTCAAAGATCTAAAGCAATACCTGTCCAACCCACCTATCTTGACCACCCCGCGACATGCGAACAACTTTTGTTGTATCTTGGCTGGACGCCACAAGCGGTGAGCGTGGTCTTGACGGTGGAGAGGGAAGGCATCCAACGGCCAATTTATTACGTGAGCGAGGTGCTTCATGGATCAAAGGAGAGCTACCCTGAGGTCCAAAAGTTGCTTTACGCATTACTCATGTCCTCCAGGAAGCTTCGGCATTATTTCCAGGCGCACCAAATACTGGTCCCGACCAAGTTCCCTCTGAGAGAAATCCTACGGAACAAGGAAGCTGGCACACGCATAGCTAAGTGGGCAATGGAACTAGCAGAGTTTGACATTCTGTTTTCTGCCCAAACTGCTATTAAATCGCAGGTCTTGGCTGACTTTGTTGTTAAATGGACCTGCCCGCCCAAATCTCAGGAAGCTCCCGAGCAACCTGAAGAAACCCCCTGGGCCATGTTTTTCGACGGCTCGCGCACTGGAAACTCGGGGGCTGGTTTTGTTCTCATCTCCCCTCAAGGAGAGCAACTCCAGTGTTCTATCCAACTACACTTTGCGGCAACTAACAACGCCGCGGAGTACGAGGCCCTCCTCGCGGGACTAAGAGCGTGCGAGTCGCTTGACGTCCAACGGCTAACTGTGAAGGGAGATTCACAGCTGGTCATCAATTAGGTAAACAAGGAGTATCAGTGTTGCGATGACTCAATGGCGCGATACCTGGTTGAAGTGAGGAAGTTGGAGCGGCACTTTCGATTCTTCGATGTGCTCTTCGTGCCTAGGAAGGACAACTTCTTGGCCGACCAGCTGTCCAAATTTGGATCCTCACGCGAACCTGCCCCGGCAGGGGTGCTCGTCGAGCACCTTTATTAGCCCTCTATCACGTCTCCGGACGAGGCAAAAGAGACAGGTGGTGCTGTCTCCGTCATCGAACAGGCTGCGGACTGGACAACGCCATTTGTCCGGTACCTTGCAGATGGGACCCTGCACGACGACGAAGCCGAGCGTTCTCGGCTTATAAGGCGTGCTAGTCCATACAAGCTTGTGGACGGCATCCTTTACTGACAAGGTGCTTTGGGAGTACTCTCCAAGTGCATCTCACAGCAGGAGGGTGTGTTCCTTCTTAGGGACATACACGAGGGTGCCTGTGGCAACCACGCCTCCTTCAGAACTCTGGTCGGCAAAGCGTTTCGTATGGGTTATTACTGGCCCACAGCGCTACAGGATGCTCGGGATGTGGTAACTAAGTGTAAGGCATATGCCAATTTCACGTCCGAAAGGCCCATAAGCCCACCCAAGAGCTCCAAACGATCCCCCATCATGGCCTTTCTCCACATGGGGTCTGGATTTGCTCGGCCCATTCCCCAAGGGGTTCAAGGGCTGCACACACTTGCTCGTTGCCATCGACACTTTTACAAAGTGGATGGAGGCCGAGCCTGTGTCATCCCTTCACGCCAAAACGGCTGTGCGTTTCTTCAAAAGCAATGTGATCACGCGCTTCGGGATTCCCCACAAGCTGATCACCGATAACGGTCCCCAGTTCAGAAGCGAGCTATTCCAGGAATACTGCGAACAGCTGGGCACCAAGGTCTGCTTCGCCTCTGTGGCACATCCACAGAGCAATGGAGCAGTTGAGCGAGTTAACGGACAGATAGTCCAGGGTATCAAACGGCTGGTGTTCGCGACACTCAAAGAGCACAAAAAAGCCTGGGTCGACGAAGTTCCTTCCGTCCTCTTGTCTATCAGGAAAACTCCTTTCCAACTGGTCTACGATGTAGAAGCCATCTGGTCTACGGTGTAGAAGCCATCTTGGCCGCCGAAGTGGTACTCGGCTTGCCTCGCACGAGCTCGGTCAACTTGGTTGACACAGAGTAAGAGCGCTTCCTCGAACTCGACCTCCTCGAAGGCACATGCGACCGGGCACAAGTCAGAATGACGCGCTACCAGCAAGACCTTCGCCGGCACACTGCCAAATTTGTCCGACCAAGGGCTTTGAAGGTGGGCGACCTCGTTCTGCGCCGCGTTCAGAACCTGTCCAATGCCAACAAGTTAACGCACCAATGGGAGGGCCCGTTCACGGTCGTTTCTACTGCTCGCCCGGGGCTGTTCGCCTGGCAATGGAGGACGGGAGAGAGCTGACCAGCACTTGGAACATCAACCAGCTTCGTAAGTTCTTTGTGCAGGTCTTTCAGTTGTTTTCCTAGCTCTGCGTTTTTTTGTCAAACTTTGCGCCTTGGTTCGTCCAAGTCTCTCGGACTGCCATGTAAAGTTCAATCCAATTAATAATGAATGCTTGCGGCCCCCCGCGGCCCTTTTCACATCTTGTCTTCTCAGACTATTATCTCTTTGGTAACACTTGATGGCCGCCCGGTCTTGCGAACTCTTGGCTCCGCAATCTTCAGGATTTCCCTGCCCACATCTAGTTTTAGCAAGTTCCTAAACTCAGGGTTGCGTAATACGACTTTCCGCCTTGCGGCTAAGTCTGCTCTCGTAAGCCCCCGCGGCAAAGACACTTTCCTTGTTCAGTTACCTTTGCAATAGCCTATCTTACGTTAACGAGCAGTTCATGGAATAAGTCGATCAGGATGCGGGTGTAGCTCTATCTCTCTACGCACGTGCTTGAATTAGCAAACTTAGGTCTTCAAGCATCGTCCGTACCGGGGGCTAGGGTGTCGCTCTTCTGCTTGTGCACCTGTTCGAGTTCGCAAACTCAGGTTTTCGAACAGATGCACAACGGGGGCTGGGAATTAGGCTGGCGTCCTAGCGTTTTTTCTGAAAACTCTCTAGTGCTTTTTCTCCTTACTCTTAGTTTCCTGTTCGTTCTTGTCTTTTGCTGCTCTTTTTTGCAGGAAAAAGTTAAGTTTTTATTTCAACCAACAAAATTTTACAGATAGAAAAGGCCCTTTCGGGTACAGCCCTACGGTTACTACTTAGAAGCAAGCTGCTCCTTCAGCTCCTCAATCTCTATCCTGAGGCGCAGGGCTTCCCCTTGGGCCATGATCCCTTCCTTCGCTTCAGCTCGGAGGCGCTCGGCTTCCTCCTTACTAACCGTCCTATGCTTGGCCTGCTCCTTGGCCTCTGCACGGAGGGCTTGGACCTCCTCGGTCTTGGCCCGCAGCTGCTCTGTCAGACTCTCGTTCTGACTCAAGTGCTCCTCGGTGGTCTTGAGCTGCTCGGCCAGCTCCTTGACCCTTCCTTTCGCGGTGCTCGCCCTTGCGGCTAGCACGCGAAGCTCCTCGGCTTCTTCCTGGGAGATCCACAGGGTCGACGCCCTCTCCTGGAGGGCCGTGGAAGACTGCCTCTCCTTAGACAGCTGGGCCTTGAGCTTCTTTACCTTCGCCTTGAGTCGGCTCCGACTTCTGGCCGAGGCAAGAAGCTCCCCTCGAGCTCCCTCGTCCGGCGCTGGTCTTGGAAGGCTCCCAGAATGGCGCCGCGCTCGATGGCGATGCCTTCTTCGAAGTCCTCCATGGTGCCCTGCAAGACCTGAGTGAGAGAAGAACAAGTCCGTTATGTTGGGTTGCTGGTAACTTAAACGGACAAGTTATGGTTTGATGTTTACCTCTTGAAGCCTGTGCTTCAAGTTCCAGCGTAAGCGCTCTCCGAGGCCGTGGGTTGCGAAGCCCTGGTTGCTCGGAATGGCCGCGGCACGACGTTCTCCCCGCTGCGCCCTCTCCTTGTCGGAGCGCGCCCGCCTGGGGGCTCGCCTCCCCTCCTTGGCGACTTCAGTCCAGGGAGGGTTGGCGGCGGCATCCTTGTCGCCTCCGAGCTCCTCGAGTCCAACCGGCGTTGCTCTGCTCGGTGACGTCGGTGGGACCGCGGACAGGGCGACTTGTTCCCCCTGCTTGCGGCCATCACTTTGCTCCCTGGCGGCAGGTGTCTCACCCTGCTAGCCAGAAGTTGCCGTCGCCACAGGGATGAGTTGCCCCTGCGACGAAGTACCCGGCAGGACCGTCTGCTCGATCCCGCCCCGGGTAGCTAGCGGAGCCAACTCCTTGGCCCCGCTCCTCGTGGCCTCGTGCCCCGCCTCTTCGGTTTTGAGCCGCTCCACCGCACCCTTCAGCGCATCGATCTGATCGGTGGAGCCCGGCGGGAGCATAGTCCACGCAGCCAGCTTGTCTTTGAGGACGGCCAACCTCACTGCCCGTGACGCACCGTGTAGGTGCTCGGGCAAGAGGGACCGCTCGATCGCTGCGTCCACGTTGTCGCTGGTGATCTCCTCCTCGACAGCTGATGAAAAATTGCTTTAATACCTAAGCGGTCTAGTAGAATGTAAGGGGAGAACCTCGCCATTGCATACTTGCCGTGCTCGCCATGGGAAGCTTAATCTTCCTCTTTGGTCCGTGCCGTACCTTGCGCTTCTTGCTTGGCGGTTCCTCGGCTTCTGGTTCGCCTTGGCCTCCAGGCGCCCGCGGCGACAAACTCAGCTCTTTGGTGAGCTGAGCGCTCTTTTTGCGCAACGCAAGGAGGGCCTCCTTGCGCGCGACCTCCTCCTCGAGCCCCTTCTGCTCGGTGATCTGTTGCAGCCATTCCATGTGGTCCGGGTGAGCCTGCGCATAGCGCTTTTGCCATTGGGTCAGGTTCCGTACCTCCTCGTCGCTTTGCTCGGTGAGGAGGGAGGAGCTTGGGCGTTCCCCCCTTGGCTGACCGCACATGCGCTTGGCCTGCTCGGCGCGGATCGTCGCTGCAAGGGGCTTCGGAGGCGGTTGGTGGCCGCTACGGCGCGGCGAGCTCCGCGTCGGCTAGGCGGCCACCTTGGGCTTCACGGCTGCCTTGGCCTTGCCCTTCCACGCTCCCTCCTTATCGAACTCTGTGAACTCATCGACGATCCCGCCAATGATCAACTGCTCGTCCTGTGTATTTGGAGGCGAATATGAGCATGCCATAATCGTGTAAGTCTAGCGACTCAGATGGGCGGACATGCACGTTCCTTGGGCATGTGTAGGCCACCACGCCAGTCACCTCGGTGTCTTTCTTGGCGGCCTTCAGCATGGCGTTGACCTGCTCAGCCACCCATGCGCCGGTAGGTTTCACTGCCCGAACAGAAGAAAGGTTTAGTCCCTGCTCGGATGAATCACTAAAAAAGGCTGAGCGTTTGAGGAACTTACCTGAGCTCTCCCTAGTGATGTCCTCCCAATCTTCTATCTTGTAGAAAGGATAGGACCACCTCCGTAGCGGACAGATCCTGTCCGCCACGAAGTCCCGGATGATCTCTCTGCCCGTGAGCCCGAGGCCCACGAGGGAGGCGATCTTCCGGGCAGGTACCACTCTTCGCTGGACGGTTCTGGCCGTGGCATCTGCGTCCCCTTCGCCGACGCTTGTCCGGTGAAGGAGAGCTTGCTGTCGCCGCTCTGCTTGGTGTAGAACCACCTCATCCACCATGCTCCCATCGAGTCGAGCAGCGTTGGACGAGGGTACGGCGCGTCGTCGGCAGTTGCCTGGAGATTGAGGTAGTAGCACCCCAGCCCGAAAACGGCGGAACTGCTCCTCGTTACTGCGTAGTAATGGTGGAACAACCCCACTGATGGATCTACGCCCAAATAGCCCTAGCACAGGTGTGCTAAGACGGCCATCTGGAGGAACGAGTTGGGGTTGACATTCACAACCTCCAACCCGCTGATATTCAGGAGGGCCTCCACGAAATCGCTTTTGGGAGACCTCAACCCAAACATGGCAAAGAGCTCGAAGTTGATGAACACGTGTCCCTCTACCTCCAAAGTCTTCATGTCCTCCTCGGTCATGCTAGTGCCCGCGAATTTGACAATAGCAATCCCCAGGTTTGGTGAGTAGCTTTGGAGGTGGGCTGCGGCTGATTGATGCTAGCGCTGTTGGAATAAGGCTTGGGAAGGAAAGACATGCAAGAGCGGAACTGGCGAGCCGCGGGCGGCTTGAGGGCTCTTTATAGCCCTGGTCCGAGCAGCCTTGTAATGGTTTTTTGCCACAAAACGGGTAGTTTTTTACTGCAACGGCTAGTAAAAATGGCCTCCCGTTTTGACTGCGCAGTGAAAGTTACCGTTGAAATCTGCCAACGGTTAATTTTTCCGATTTCTGCATCGAGGGCTGGGCGCTCTGCTCGGACAGATGTTGTTCCCTCTTCGACGCAATATAGTTGCTCGGCACTGGGCGGGTTTGTTCGGTCCCGAACAAGACTTGTTCGGTTGAACCATAACCTATTCGGCCGCCTGTTGCACGTCTTTGTAGCAGTAAAATTACCCTCTTTGTGACTTGGAGTCTCAAGAGGAAGACCCCACTCTAGTAAGAACTTCCACTTGAGTCTCGGGGGCTAGCTGTCGGGGATAAAATCTCGGCCCATCGCCATGGCCCACTCCCTGACGGCCTAACTGGATAGCCAACTAGGGCCTGCTCCCTAGAGGGCTTTATTCAGGCCCTTGTGCATCCTGCCGAACAGCCTCATGGTTGGCACGGTGCGTGGCGGCCTAGGCTTCTTGTTCGAGTCCGACTCGAACAGAGTTCTGCACGGCTACATGAAGACCCGGACGTAGGTTTCCCGGATTGGAGCAGACGTCGTGATCCCCAAGAATTGGAGATATACCTTATCTACCTCGGGATATATTTGGCATGTGTACGTGTTCGTTACGAGTCCGTTACGTCCTCGTGGTTAGCCTGGCCCGATTATCCCCCGGTAGGTCGGTTGTTCGGCACTATATAAACTAGGCCCCTACGGCGTGTAGAGGGGCGAAGAAAATTAGCCAGACTTGAGTAGATCGAATACTACTTCTTGTACACCCAGAATCTCGTCGAGACCTGTTCGTCTCGCCGAGTTTTCTCTTGTAATCCTTCTTCATATAAAGAAGCACTGGACGTAGGGTTATTATCTCCCAGGAGAGGCCTGAACCAGTATAAAAATCCTGTGTCTGTTCGTTGCTCGTTGATTGCTGTTTGCCCTGCTCGGCAGTGTCTTCTATCTCCCCTTCTCAAGAACCTTAGTTGACTTGGGACCGATATCCCAACCGTCGACAGACTCAGCAGGTCTTTTGTATACATGCTCTAGTAAAGTAAGGTTCCCTCTGTAGTTTGCTTGAATTGAAAGCCAAGAAATAAGTTGAGCTCCCCATCATGCTCATCTCAAATTTCGAGCTCAGCACCTCTGAGAACTTAGAAACAAGAGTAGAAGAGAAACCATCAAAGATAATGTCATGGACATACATTTGCACCAGAAGGAAATCAGAGCCAACCCTACGGGTGAACAATGTCTGGTCTACGTTACCTATTAGAAAACCATTACTCACCTAATAGGTTTTAAACCTCTCATATCAGACCCTGGGTGCTTGTTTTAGCCATATAGAGCCTTATCATGCTTATATACATGATTAAGATATCTTAAATCCTCAAACCTAAGAGGTCTTCACATACACTTCCTCCTTAATATAGCCATTCAGATTAGCATTACGGACATCTATTTGATACCGCTTAAACCCATTGAATGCCATAAATGCCGCTAAGATCTTGATAGAATCATATCTAGCCATAGGATCTTAGTTCTCATCGAAGCCTATCACATCGATCTAAGTGTAACCTTGAGTAGCCAATCTAACCTTGTTTCTAACCACTAACACATCCTCACTTTGCTTATTCTTGAACACCCATTTAGTTCTTATTACATTATGTCCTTTAGGGCGTTCAACAAGCTGTCACACTTTGTTACTCTCAAAATTTTCTAGCTCTTAATGCATTGCATTCACCCAATCAGTGTTAGAAAGTGTATGGGTGACGTCATTCGTTTCAAAGAAAGCAACGAAAACATCAAATAAGTAAAGGTGAAAAAGCCCAGATTTCGATCGGGTTAGCATCCTCTCTCAAACCACCGATCATCTTTGTAGGAGATGGTCTATCTGGATGTGATGAGAAGCCCTAAAAATGGCCTCTACCTCGGGAGCAGGAGAGGTAGGATCAGAGCTACTACGCGAATCATATTATATAGGTGAGGACGTAGAAACACAAGGTGAGAGCTGAGTAGAAACAGAAGGTAAGGGATGAGACTGAGCAACAACACTAGAAACTGGAAGCGCCACCGGTGGAGTTAAGCCATGGTTGGGTTCTGAAGAACCTTAATCTTTAATGACCTTCTCCTCAACAAAGATTGATTCAAAAGACAAGTCTGAACCTGAGATATCTGGCCATGCCCTCGAAGCCTCATCAAAGGTCACCACGTAAGTCTCAACAACTCTCCACCTCTCGCTATCCCAGACGCGGTAATTCACCGCAGAAACTGTATACCTAAGAAAAATGTCATCTAAAGATCATCTAAATTTTCAGACTTCAGAATAAAGCACTTGCATCCGAAATGTGAAACACTTGGCTTACGCCCATATCAAAGTTTAAAGGATGTGCGATGCAACTTGGACCTCAGAAACACTCTATTTGAAACATAGCAAGTTGTACAAACAGTCTCAGCTCAGAAATAACTAGGAGTAGAATATTCATCAAGCATAGTCCTATTCATCTCTACCAAAGTGTGATTTTTTCTCTCCACAACGCCATTTTGTTAGGAGGCGTGCGGAGAAGAGAATTGATGCTCAACACCAAAATCAGAACATAAGCTTTCAAATTGTGCATTTTTCAACTCAGTGCCATTGTCTGAACGGATTGCGCGAAGCGATCCTGGGAACTCAACAGAAAGATTACGAACTAAGGAACGAAAATGGCCAAATGTTTCATCCTTGTTCATCATGAAATAGACCCAAGAGCAACGAGAATAGTCATCGACAACAACGAACACATACCACTTGCCACCCACAGACTGCACACGGGAGAGACCAACAGTGTGCATGTGAAGTAATTGTTCCCGTCATCACTAGGGTGACTGATGGGTGAGCGGCGGCTATCATCTTCTCATGCCGGTAAGGAGCACAAACTATGTCATAGATTATCCTGAGTTTGGACAAACCACGAATCAGATCCTGACTGGTAACTCTAATCAAGTGATTAAAACCAATGTGACCCTGTCTCCTATGCCAGAAGGAGGTGTCACGGGATTCTGAAATAATCAAGCAATGGGAAGAGCCAACTAAATATCTAAAATTAACACAAAAAACTCTTCCAAATATGTGAATCCCGCAAATAAAACTCTCAGAAGAATTAAAAATGCAGATTTCATTCTAATTAAAGCGAAACTCAAAATTCTTATTAGTCAGCTGAGAAATCGAAAGCAAATTATAGCGGAAGTTGCTGACAAGGGCCACATCCTTAATGACAACTTGGTGACTAACCTGATTAGAGCCTCGGACGAGCACACAACCTGACGAAGCATCCCTAAAGGTGATTTTATTACCCTGGAGCTCATGGACTAAGGAAGAGAACCACTAATAGTTTTTGGTCATGTGAGGACAACACCCGGAATCGATATGGATTCCATATGTCCCCTTCCTAGCCCAACGTGCCTGAGTCAACGAGTGAAGAAACATGTCTCAACATTGCGAAATAGCAGTGCATCTTTTGGCACTCAATACTGAGTCACACGACCATACTGAACAGACATACTCGGACTAGGCCATCACTTCTAGCAAGGAAACATCCTAACACTGGATTAGGAGCAACCTGTCGTTGAACTGAGGCGGACGCATCCTGTCCGCGCTTCCTACCCTTCTTGCCATTTCTTCACCATGGAGTTGGCACCTCACGTCGTGGACGCTCACCTCTGTAACCAACAGGAGGTACGTCCTGTGGATGACGCTGCTCACGCCCCAGACCAGCAAAAGGATGAGCAACAGAAGGCTGAGCTCCAAGTCCTGGCCGTCTATAACCTGAGGTGGAACGAACCTAGGTGCAGGTTTCTTAGCAGGGCCATGAATTCTAGCCTGTTTCTTGCGCTCCTCACGTGCTTTCTTAGCACAGTGGAAGCAGTTCTGCTCAGTGTGTCCTATCCTATTGCAGAATGTGCAAACTACTCCTCTGCCATTTTCAGGGGTAGGAGTGGTAGGGGAACACTCTTCCTATGTGAACTCTATGAAGCTTTCTTCTGAGACTGAACAGACTGTGTGGTTGGACTTTTCCTAACGATCCCTGCAATCATAAAAATAGTAGTCTCAGGAACACTGTCCCTAAGAACAACTGTCTGCCCATTCTCATCCCTTCCAAGGACTCTAGGTGGTTGTCTCTTAATGTGCTCTAGCCAATTGTAAACTAGACCTCTACCCCATGATATCTTGTTTTTGTCAAGTATCAAGTTCAGCTTCCGTTTGCCCCAACAAACTTCCCAAGAGTGCTCATGAGGTACTCGCACTACTAATGAATTTGGGGACAAAACCCGCAAGAAAAGGCAGAGTCTGAAAAACTGAGCTAGACGGAAAGAGGGGGTGAATAGATGCCATACAATTTTTCCGACGTTTCCACCAAAAATTCAAACAACTTGACAACTTCGTGTACCCTTCACTAGGGTGTATGAGAGCCATGAAATATTGAGATTTTGGAATCACAATCCTGATTGTTAAGTGTTGAAACGAAAGAATAATCAATTCAAACCTTACTTTCGAGAATGAGATCAAGCCAAAAGACCAAAGTCACATTCCCAAAAGTAAAAAGAAGATTTTTAGAAAATTGTCATGCAATAAGAGAGTGGTTGCCGTTGTTGGAAGGAATCAGAAATTTGCAAACTTTTTCTACACCCATGTGGGTAAGTCTTGATGGTCTACTTCAAATTTCAGCACCAAACTCCATCTATAGAAAATAAGAAAAATCGTGCACAAAAAACTATCAGGAACTCAAGACTGCAAGTTTGGGGCTCGGTATTCATCTCATAGCTCCCAAATGGATAAATCAGTGGGCTTAAAATGTTTACTACAGATGGGTATGTGAGTCACGCATTTGTTCCAACTAAAATCATTCCAAAATGATTTTTCTAAAGTTTTCTCAAAATCTTTTATTGACTGCTGCGCAGACGAAAGTTTTTGGACAAATTTGTAACAAATCAAGAACTTGATCTCTAGCCTATCATATGGTCGCAAAGAGTGTGACAAATCATATTAGCAACGTCAAGGAATCATAGACCACCAAGAATCAACAAGAAATTACCCAGATTCATCTCCAAACAATAGCTCCAAAAAGGAAAACAAGAGCAAGAATAACTAGAAGCAAATCAACACAAGATGTTCATGGAGAAGAAGGATTTAATTGCATAGAAGTTGGGGGATTACAAGCCACAATCCTTATGGCCACAAGCACTCTAAGTGCCATCCAAAACATACCCAATTCACCCTCTCTATTTCTGAAATTTTTAGCTCTAAGGGGATGAGGAGGAGGTGCTCCCCTCCCCCTCTATTTATAGCCCAAGGGTGAGATGTCCTAAACCCTAGAGCCCATCTCCACCATTCATTTGAGGATAAGTGGTTACAACTCACACACAACAAGACACACTCCCGAGAGGTAATATTCTCCACATATTCCCACGAAAAATATCTTTGCAGCTTCCTCGGTCGCCAACCCACATCTAGGCCCACCGGTCCAACTAGCTTCACCACCAGGTTACCGATGCCGCAGCCGCCAGCTGCCTCGAATTCCTTGCCATGGCTAAGCTTCTCATGTACACCACCTCATTTGACCGCCAAGTCATTGAACCCGGTCGCTTGCACGGCTCCGGATGCACCAGGATCTAGCTGTCCCCGCGAAGCATCAGGCAAGTACCCGCCGATACCTGAATCACTGAGGTGAACATACATGAAACCAACACATCTTACCTCTCCTGCAAGGTTAGTCCATCACAAAATTACCAACATCATAATCCATTCGTGACAGCACAATTAGCAAGCCCTAACCCACCACATGTCATCTTAACAAATTCCACCGGACCACATCCGTTCAAACTATTACCTAGCCCAAGCTCAGCATAATTTTTTATTTTTGCAGGGATTTTTGGAGTTTTTTCCCTCCACCTTCTATAGCCTTGACTTAAAGGTTTTGGAGAGCCAGTTTTCATCCTAGGCATGATTACCATCATGGATCATTTTGATCACCTTTCTTTTGTGAGCATGACCATAAATCGCGCCCTTCTCTAGTCCTCTACCAAGTGTTCGAACTTTTGCTCGGAAGGGTTGTGTTGATGATTGCTAATTTTCATGGGACATTATGTTTGGTCCTTTAAAATGCTCCTTCTACCATAAACATGACCATAACTTAATTTTCAATGATGAACACACAATGGTTGGAGTTTGATCTTGTACATCGTCGACACGACCACCATGTGTTCGATGATTTGTCTACGAGGGGATTTTGGTGTGAAGAAGTTTGAAAAATTTTGTGGCTCCCATTCACCCCCTCTAGTTGTCGTAGCTCGATTTCACAATGTGAGATCACGTGTCGCAGCGACTTCCAAATTCACATTTGGTTTAATGGAGAAAATAACTCACATATTGTCTTCAAGTTGAATATTGACATAAGGGTTATCTAAAAGTATGCCGGGCATGTTAATTCGCAACCTGGGCAATAACAACATATGAGAGTGAAAGAATCTAGTTGATCTAGAGGGGGTGGATAGAAAATTTTTAAATTTTTTAATTAAAGTTAAAGAGTTTAGCAATTAATTACCTAATCTAGCTAACAAGTCCTACACTAGTCAAGAAAGAGCAATAGAAGCGAAATAAATAAGTAAAGGACAAGTGTTGAAAATTAAGAGTTGAAATATAAATGCAAGAAGTAAAGAGAGGGACACAATGATTTTTTGATCGAGGTTCGGAGACCTCCTACTCCCTATTGAGGCAAAACTTCTCCAAGAACTGGCTTCCGCTCGAGCCCACAGCTCATTTCACTCTGAGTTGCTTTTCACCACTCCTGTAGGCAAGCACCTAGCCCTCAAACCATCTTGAAAGCTCCCACAACCAACATGGCAAGCTCTTAAAAAAAAACTACACCAAGCCGTGTAGAATTGGTAATCCAATACTCTCAATCAGATTTGGATAGTTTTGGAGCAACTAGTATTTTGGGCCTTTTAGTGAAAATATGGTGTAACTGAAGAACATGGCTCAGGAAATGGCTAATAGGTGTGAGAATAATATTCTAAGGCCAAAGCTCCGCTCGGAATGAAGGTTCTACGCCCATTTATAGGCTAATACATAGATAATAGCCGTTTGAGTGCAATTCTAGCTGTTAATAAAAGGACAAAGTAATTTTGCAAAAGAATAGTCAAAGTTGCTTTAGCAACAAATGGATTACAACGGTCACAAAAAATGAGACAGAGAAAAACACGTTTGAGGTGGATAGACTATCAGTGGAACACGCAACGACTGTCCGATGTGAACTAAGATTTGTCTGTGCGCCATGCCAAGGAAATCTAGTTCACAACAAACTGTCCAACGTGAGCTAGAATAGTGCCGGACACAAGAATAATACTAAGTCATGGCTTATTCGTCGTTAGCTTTGATTTCTTTGGTGGAACACCGGACTGAAGGATAGGAATAAAGAGCTTGTCCGACGTTAACACGAATATCTCTGTAAGGAAATATGGCTAAATTTTTAGGATTTGGCTAGCTGCTCCAAGTTATTTTTATAAGATCGAGAGAAATATTATTCAAAAGAGTAATAATGTGAAACCCCCTTAATAGTACGGGAAAGAACAAAAAGGCCTAGATATAGATACAACTCTCAAGGCTCAACTAGCAAAAATGTCATTAATCTTGACTTTAAACTTGATGCTGCAACACCAAGAAGAAAACTCATAATATAAGCCTAAATGCTCGGAAGTGAGTCCAATTGAACTTACTTGAGGTCATCAACACCAAAACCATTTAATAATCTTTTAAATAAAAAAAGGGGGGCCTAGATGCTACAGTGAGCACCTTCCATTCAACCAAAGGTAAATTGAGTGTGCTCGAATATGTATCTTAGTGGTGGCTCCCAGAATTAGCTACCATCACACACACATACCCTAAAAAGATAGATAGCACAACACCATGCATCATTGGGCATACAAAACATAAACAGAAGGTCTGAGCACCTTCCAATTGGCAGTAAAAATCACAAGTTTTTCAACATAAGTAGTAACGTAAGATCAATATTAATAAAATAAATGACTTGTGTGGTATGCCCCCAATAAAATAAATATGGGCAACCGATTGGAAATTAGAAGTATGTATCGTGCCTGCTAGTATCGTTACACCCCGCTTGATAGTAGTAGTCAATTGTGGGATCATCAACACATAAAATTGCAGTATATCCGGTGAGTACAATAGGAAGTAATATATATCCTCAATCATGCATGACATGTTATCAATGGAAAGCTAGAAGTTATCTTCAAAATACATTGTATTTTATAAGACAGACCAATAGACCAGGTAGATTGTAAATGGCTTTGTAGACCCTTTCATTTTGTAATGAGAAAATTGTACTGTTGTCCCCTGAACTTACAACAATTCTCACGTATCCCCCTGAACTTAAGTTTTACTTTCTCGCCCCCTAAACTTGTCTTTGTTTGCATGATTGCCCCAAAACCGTTAGGGCAACTGTTAAGTGCTGACATGACTATTACGTAGCAGTTAAGCGTTGATGTGGCTGCCACATGGAAGCTGAAGGCTGACATGGCAAACCACATGGCTGGCCGTTGGTGAAAAAATTCATAAAATTTTTTAAAAGTTGAAAAACATAAAAAGCCAAAAAATTAGAAAAGATTTACAAAATTTTGGAAAAAATGAAAAAACATAATTTTTAAAAAATCTAAAGAAACGAAAAAATCATTTAAAAAGGAAAAAGGGAAAACATAAAAACCATAAAAATCATTAAAATTCATAAAAAAAAAGTAAAAAAAATCAGAAAAATGGAAAAGCAATAATAAAAACAAAACAAAATCATAAAAATTAGAATGGATTTGAGAAACATAAAAATTTATTGTGGGCTGTGGAGCTCATCATGGCATTTGAATCTATCTGCTTGTCTAATTTCTTCCTTCTTCGTCCAAATTTGTTTCCTTTTTTCTTTTTTCCCTTTTTAGGACTTTTTTGAATTTTCCCATTTTCCCATTTTTATTTTTTAATTTTTCTGGTTTTTATTTTTTCTACCATTTTTTTTATTTTTAAAATCATTTTTTGATTGATTATGATTTTTTGATTTTTTCCCCTAATTTTTATGAATTTTTTCACCAACAGCTAGACATGCGGTAGGCATATCAGCGATTAATGTCCATGTAATTGTAACGTCAGCACTTAACAGTAGCCTAACGGTTTTGGGGCAACTGAGCAAACAGAAACAAGTTTAGGGGGCGAGAAAGTAAAACTCAAGTTTATGGGGCTGCGTGAGAATCGCTGCAAGTTCAGAGGGCAACAGTGCAATTTTCTATTTTGTAATTAGGGGGGCGACCGAGCAAATAGAGACAAGTTTAGGGGAGCGAGAACGTACAACTCAAGTTTAGGGGCTATGTGAGAATCGCTGCAAGTTTAGGGGGGCAACAGTGCAATTTTCTATTTTGTAATTAGGACCTATATGGTTGTGTGCTGATTAACTTATGTCTGATTTAATTGAGATAGTTTCAGGGTTTGTCTATTTCTTATATCTTGCAATGACTGGTTAGAGTCGGAAGAAAATGTTTCCTAGTAGAGGATAAAGTTGTGAAAAGATAAAAATATTTATATTTATCTTCTATTTATCCCTTCTATTCGTCTTGTCAACCTAACGTTTGACTAAACATTCCAATCTAGCCCAAGATAGCAAATTCATATAACGACAAATATATGTACTACCTAATTAGTTTCTCACCATTCCTTCTCCCCAACATTCTTCTTCGCATGCGAAGCACATTATTTCACAGACAGGACGTTTTGATTTTATTTAAACCTCCGCCACGAGACAATCACCAAAAAATAAAGATATATATCGAGTGATCAAAACAAATTAAAGTTCACATGTGTTCTGAAAGTTAAACTCAGAAGCACGATATATATGCATAGGAGCGACTGGATTGTACGCACGCTCTTCCCATGGACCCATCCATCGACAAGGACATGGCGAGGAACAAACGACTGGATTAAAACAAAACCGTATATGTATATATATAAACTCCAAACCCATATATATCCATCAGCTTACATCGGCACGCTAACCGTGAAGACGATGCAGCGCTGAGTCAGCACCTTGAGAACCCATCGCGTGGCAGAAGCCTGCATCTACAGTGCGATCCATCATCCATGTGAGTGAGTTTCCGTCATGCGGGGATCAGGTAGCATTGCACGTTCTGTAGCTCATCGCCTCAGCTCATGTCGCCTCGCCATGCCGTCAGAATGCCTGATGTGCAGACACAGATCTCACGAGAGTTATAGGAGTTTTTTTTTTTGGGTAATTCTCTCAAGTAGCGTTCTGAAGCTGCAAAAATTTTAGCCATGTGTAAAAAGTTTGAAGTGCTACGTGGACAACTTTTTTTTTTCAACAAAAAATGTTGCCGAAAAGTTGTGTGTGCACGATAATCGATAGGGAGCACAATTAAAAAATAAATTGGTTTTTAGTGTTACGAGAACAAAGACTATGATCTAAAAAAAATGTTTAGAAAGCTTAAAATTATCCGGCTAGTAAGAGAACAAATTTCTTATTATTATATATTAAAATCTGAATCAAAAACAAAAAGGAAGGGGCCAAGTCTAATCAGGAAAAGTTCCCAATCTCATAGCTCATTGGCTGGGTTGATCTGCACTCCTCGAGTCCTGGTTGCATCCACTGTCTTTTTCTTTTCAGAGAGCCTTCACTGTAAACACAAGAGAGAAAAAAACGCTCCTATATTCATCAAAGCATGGGAACAAGCGTTCATCCTGATAATTAAAATCACTTAAGCAGTACTTCCTCCGTTCGTTTTTGGTTGACGCTTTTGACTTTTGGACACACCTTTGAACATCTGTCTTATTTAAAAAACTATGTAAATATTATTTATTTTATTATAATTTGTTTTATAATTAAACGTATTTCAAGCATGACTTATATTTTTATGTGTTTGTACTAAATTTTTAAATAAGATGAATGGTCAATTATGTGTTCAAAAGTCAAAGACATAAAATAAAAAAGAACGGAGAGAGAGTATCAATTATCAAGCACACCCACATGAGGCAATATCGCACGACAATAATACCAGCTTGAAATCGGTTCAACGGATCAATCAAACAGAGATGCGCTAATAATTTTTCTACTGTTCATCTTTCCCAAACTCCCATCGGGATCACTGCAGTAATATAGTACTACAATCATAATCACATCCAAGCCTCGAAGAAAATAAAAGAATCATTCTCACATAAACGGCAAGTTGGCAAGCAAATCAGAGAAATGTCGCTGCCTAACACAACACTCGAATTCTTTTTTCTTTTCTTTTTTTTTCTTGGCGGTTCTTTCACCCGCCAGCTAATACGAACACGCCAACTTCAACTGGTGGGAGAATAATAATCATAGTGTTTCTTTCGATTCTTGTTAATCATAGTGTTTCTTTCGATTCTTGTTTGCTAATGATCCACCCCCACTGCTGCAGATGGCTACACCTTAAACAGTTTTTCCCAAGTGATGATTTATCCAAGTGCTACACGGTTTGAGAGCACTTGGGTCCCTGTCTCCCTGATTTGAGTTGTAAATTGCCATTAATTAATTAGTGCTCCTCGTACTCTCTTCTACTCCTGCAAATACATAGCCACACAGGCCTTTCACTACTGTGCTTTTTTATAATAGTTTCAATGTTACCGCAGATAATTAAGTACAACTATACGGAGATATAGTTTTCGTGATGAATCCAGCTGGTATCGATCCGTGACAAATTTGACATATCAAATAGTGTGTGTACATTTATTATAAAGTTTAAAGGACTACCTTTATTTGACGCCCCAAACTATACAAAAACATAAAATTCAACCTCTACATGTGAAACCAGTAGTTAGCCTTCTCAAGTGTGAGATCCAATCAACCAATCTAAGTGTTGACGTGGTGAACCATGGTACTCCCTCCACTTTGATAATTCCTGTCGTTTTAGACATGATCTCACATACCAAGGAAGTATTAAATATCTCGTAGTAGTAATATGGTCAAATAAATGCTTGTAGCTTAGTGGTTGCTCCCACTTTCCCATAAGTTACATGCCTAGGTTCGAATTTTGATGCTACACTTTATTTACATGCACACCCAACAAATGGTTCTAGGGCCACCTAAAGTTCTGCTTACAATCAATGCATCTTAGAACGACAGGAATTTTCCAACTAAACACAAAACACTCCAACGACAGGAATTATCAAACTGGAGGGAGTACAAAACTAGGGTGCAATAAATGCCCGGTAGGGATTATATTTCAGATTTCACACTCTAGGAGAGATATGTTGACCAATTCCCAACACGTTCCAACGTTCGTTCGCCATTGAATTTCATTCCTTTGTGGTTGTTTTTAGACTACCATCAAAATGTAAAGGGACATAAAATTGTTTTAAATTGGAAGGGCCAGTAAATGTAGACGACATAAATAATTGGTACGGAGGGAACCTACATTAAATTGGTTACAATGCTTAGCATTCTCTTTACTTATTAATCCATCCAAAAGTTTGTATATCGAATTTTGTGCTACGTCTTTCGTCGTCTTCTCCACCTTTTCCGTACTATATTCCACGTTCTTACTCGAAGAAAGAATTTAGGCGTAAACAATGGGAGTAAACAATAGTAGCGTCATATATTAAGTTGGGAACAGATCGAGATATAACCTACAACACACTTTTAGCTATGATAGACCAACCGGATATATCCAACATGCAACAATAATACAACATTGTAGTCAAGGTAACCAATGTAGACGCATGTTCGAATAGGATGTTTCCGCAAAGAATATAGAGCTTCAAATGAGATCACGAGGGCATATCTAATGGTGTTCTTAAAAATTGACTATTCGATGTTTCTAACATTGTTCCAATACGATAGAGATTAAAATATAAAAACAAATATAGAAAGAAAAACTAATAATTGAAAAGGTAATGGAATAGTTGACGAAGGAAAACATCGTTCATTGTGGTCTTAGAACATCTGCATCTGAAAAAATTCATTATTAGCTACTCAATCGTTTACTCTAATTTTTTCATAATTTATATTGTACTCTAAAAAATTCATTCCCTATCCTTGAGTGACCTGCTCTATTCAAAACTACAGTGTTCTTGAGTGACCGCTACGGCGCTCACATGGAGAACGCAACTTAGGAAAGGACCTATCTGCATTTATTCGGGGAACGGAGGGCCGAAGCATGAGAGGACCAAGATCCGGTCGGATCGGACAGTAGCATCATCCTAAATACCCAGAGCGATTCCCTCCAACGCAAACGCAGGCAGAGCCGCCTCCATTCCTACCACCCGCCCGCTCTCCCTCCCTCGCCTCCGCCACCCACCCGCCGGCCGCCGCCGTCGACGGCTGCCTGGAACGGCCTCTCCGGCATCTCCGCCCAGGGAATCCTCGATATCTTTCGCCGCCGCCGGATCCTCGGGCGCCGCCTGCTGAGTGCTGACCGGCCGCCACCACGTACCCGGTTTCTTGCGCGCCGGTGGACGGCGGCCTCCCCGCGGGCGAGATGAAGAGCTCGGTGTCGGAGCCCAGCTTCCTCATTGAGAGCGACGACGAGGAGGAGCCCGAGGCCGCCGCCCTCCTCAACCAGGGAGGCGGCGACGAGGAGGGGGACGACGACGGCTCCTCGTCGGATTCGTCGTCCAGCTCCACCCCACGCCGCGGCAGCCGCCCGAGTTCCTACATCCAGCAATGGCCCCAGAGCTACAGGTGAATGAACTCGTCTCGCCTCCCCTCTCTCTCTCTCTCTGCAATTCGGTTCAGTCTAGTATGAACAAGAAAAAAAAGAATTAGCCTTTTGCTCTATGCGCTTAGGACTAATTACTACAGATTAGGATTTGGGGCTAGCAGCTTTGGTTATATGAAAAAAGATTTCAAATTTTGATCACTCACGCTCTGCGAGGCAATTACAATTACTCATCTGCATGCGTCTAATTCTTCAAAACAGAATGGGAGCTACAGGTACAGGATGAGTTTCATTCTTACTGTTTTGGCCTCCTGTTTTGGCATCCACTATGATGGAACACAAGGATTGATCAAGCAGAAACTTTTTTCCAAGTACGAAACCGCATACACCACGTACATACATGATACATCATACATGGATGAGACTGTGAGAGTGGATTGAACTTTTCTCTTTTTTTGTTTTGTTTCAATCAGTGTCCTTCCCGTGTCCCCCTCCCAGATAGTAATGTCGCATTTGAGAACAGTACAGGGAAATTATAAATAGCTACCCTCTCGTGACCTTTTGTGGGTCGCGGCGGCTCGACGGTCGACGCTACGAAGGCACGTAGAATCCAGCCACGCTGTCACAGTGACTGGTTGTGATCCGGATCATCGGATGTATTCATAATAGAAATAGTTACGTATTTGCCACTCTAAGGATCGATCATTATGTATTTGCCACTCCTCATGCCAATAACACGTGGGACCTGGGGCCACATGCCAGTGACACGTGAGTCGCACCCACTTTCCTATTTGCACTGCAGCATATATAGCATCCGTGTGGATTGATACTGTGTCGATGTGGCAACCGTTCCCTCACACAGTGGAAAAGTTCCAATCGCGTTTGGCGATGGCAACATTTCCATGTTACCTATCTTGATGTCCTTGATCCTTCCAAATGCTCTTAATTGTCTCCAAACAAGTGGCATTTTCTTACTGGAAGAAGGCATAGCTGCACATAAATCTGATGATCCATGGGGTCCAATCCAGCTCAGACTCGTGGACCGTCAGCTGTCATATATTCATTGGCTCTGCTCTGTTACTCTACTCCTGCTCTGTTTTCTGAAATGCAATTTTGAATAAGATTGTGCTGTCCTTAACATTTTTCTTGAAATCATATTTATGTCAGTTTTTTAATGTGTGCACATATGGTTGAAAATACTCACTAGTCACCACCGCCTCAATGAATTTGATGAACTTAACATAATAACCTGAGAGAAAAATAACAATGTATTTCCATGGAATTATTCGTAAAATGAGCACAAATTTAATAGTAGTTTTAGTTAGTTAGTTAAAGGGTCTGATGAGTAGAAATGTCGTCAATATTTTTTAAAAAAAATTGTGCTTGGCTCTGCGGAAAGGTGTTATCAAAATTGTACTGCAAACATAAAATAAAGACTTAATTATCACCTCATATTAATATAAGTAGATGCATGACCCTGCTAAATTTATCATTTATGTCACAATGGTCAAATATCACAGAAACAACAACACGATGGTCACTAACAGGCACGGTGATAAAGAGACATGGAATGGTCTCCTGTTTTCTTGACCTGATTGCATTGCATTGGCACATGGCTGTTGAAACATGCATTGCCAACATTAAGTCAACTGTTCTCTTCCAGACTCTAGTACAAGTAGAGATTGAAGTGAATGTAAGATACACAACTACACATTAATTCTTATTGAATTACTATACAGGACAATACTAAACCCTGCCTGTCTCAGCTTGATAACATTTTTTTTTTCTCGTGCTTTTTTAACAGGCAATCAATTGACATTTATAGTAGCGTGCAGTCACCCAATCTGAGTTTCTTAGGGACCCCGACTCTAAGCAGATTGTCCAATTCCTTCCTCACCAACTCATTTCAGGGAAAAACCCCAGAAATCCTCTCAAATCTTGTCAAGCCACTTCTACGCACTACAAGTGATGAGAAGCAGCATCAGCAACACCATGAAGAGGTCCAAAAGAGTTCCCAGTACCTTCTGCCCTCAAGAAAACCATCTTTGCAACAGATCCCTGAGGATCAGAAACCATTGGTAGTAGGTCATGAGGTGTCCCCTTATCAGCAATGTTCTTATACGCAGGGAGTGATGAATGGTATGCACCTGCAATAGCCCTATAAATTTTGAGGATATATGCTTTTCTTTTCTGAAGGGGAAAAGAAAATGCTACAATCGTGTTATCTTGTTACCTCTCAATGATTTACAACAAGATAAATAGAGAGACTTAGGTATTATTGCATTCAAGCATTCTTGTGATATGAGATTTACTGAACCTATTACCAACAACAGATCATTGTACAATGTATCCATGGCTCCACTCTGGATCTAGACTTTTTTAATCTATGAGCTAAGAACTTGGTAAATGTTTGTTCTAGTACATGTTTTAGAAAATTAAATGAGTGGTTTTCAAAAAGATCAAGGTTGAAATCACAGTGTTTTAGCTGGTAATTGTTTTAAGCTAAATTGTATTTGCTTTTCATGCTGTGCTGTATTGTATCATATGGCCGTGTAGCACAAACCTTGGCCCAAACCATATCTTAGTCCTGTAATGAGATATGTTTAAGGAATAATATTCGTTTGGATGTGCTCTGCATAACTTTGGGTAGCAATTTAAGTACAAAGCTACAAGTACAGGAAATAATCATTTATGTGTTAACTACGGTCTGTTCTTTTTGTTGGTATGCCGCATCACAGGTCCACCATTTTGACTTTTCTTCTTGTTCTTTATATGATAGGGGTATCACATGGTTGATGAGTCAGCAAAACCATGTGACATAGTGACAGTGGTCACACAGAAAATAGATCTGCACCCTACAGGCTGTACTTTTGCTTGAGGACAAACCATGTCGTATGAATTATGTGATGTACAAATAACAATTTATTAACATAGTTGTAAAGAAGTTCACTGCGAAGATTGAACATGTACAGTTTAATTCAGTTTTATTTAGAATATGCCAGAATCAATAACTGTTGAATATCTGGCCTGAAATTACTGCAATCTTTTTTTATTGAGATTGAATCCTTGTTTATTGAGCTTGAAAATGACTTCTACATCGTGGATAACTCTTATAACTCTTCATGCTAAACACTCCTGCTACTTTGTTGTAACGATTAATGAAAAAGCATGTTTTATCTTCAGGAATAAATGTTCTATGTGGTGTGGGAATCCTATCAACACCTTATGCCATTAAACAAGGGGGCTGGCTTGGACTGGTGATACTCTGTTTATTTGCTCTGCTTGCTTGGTACACCGGTTTACTCCTGCGCCGTTGCCTGGACAGTAAGGAGGGTCTTGAGACATACCCAGACATTGGCCATGCTGCCTTTGGTACCACTGGTCGTATAGCTATCTCGGTAAACTTTTCTTACATGATTACATGTTAATTCTGCTGTGCATCATTTTGTACACATTCATTGTGATGTGCAATCAAGGACGCTGTTTTCTAACTTGATACTTTTCCTCGTTTGTGGCTTCATTATCTGCAGATAATCCTGTATGTGGAACTTTATGTAAGTACTTATTACCATAAAATTATTTCATAAGAGCCCTTAAATTCAATCAGAAATTCAGAATTCCTTGTCCAGGGCATGTTTCAGAGAAATTGACATCTGGCAATGACCACTCGCATATCCTAAACAGAACACAGATGCATACACATAGCTCAAATATTTACAGGGCCACCGCATTATCAGTTCACAATTCCAACCCACATATGAGGTCACACCCACTGACCCACATATGGGGTCACACAAACATTTACGCTGGCAATATTAGTGATGTTAAGTTCAACCTGCTAGGCCCAGACTAGTGTTGAAATATCTGTATCAAACACTTGATGCTGGGATTTCTATCTTGAAATAATTACACATAACATCTGCAGCTTACTAATTGATCCTGCTGTTTTTGTCTCAGGCCTGTTGCATTGAGTATTTGATACTTGAGAGTGACAATTTATCAAAGTTGTTCCCCAACGTATACTTGTCCATTGGGAGCTTAACAATGAACTCTCATGTGTTCTTTGCAATCTTGACCACTATCATTGTCATGCCGACCACTTGGCTCCGTGATCTAAGCGTTTTGAGCTATCTTTCAGGTTTGGATTTGATTGTTGCTTCTATTCTCACACTTTGTTTTCTTTTTTAAAAAGAACATGTATATAATCTACTTGTAGTTCATTTGTAGTTTTGTACCCTCCATCATATGTATGTAATATGCCCCAATCTCATGATGCTGTTGTATTTACAGCTGGAGGTGTTATTGCATCAGTCCTTATAGTCATTTGCCTGCTCTGGGTTGGGGTTGTTGATCATGTTGGCTTTGAGAATAAGGGGACTGCTCTTAACCTCCCAGGGATTCCAATTGCTATTGGATTGTATGGTTATTGCTACTCAGGCCATGGAGTGTTCCCAAACATCTATTCTTCTCTGAAAAACCGCAACCAGTTCCCTTCAGTCCTTTTCACTTGGTAATTAACAACCCTGCAACTACCCATATATAGTTAATATTCCATAAACTTTTGGGAAATACTTGCACTCACATTCAGTTTATTTTTTCTTTAAGCATCGGGCTGTCTACCATTTTGTTCACTGGTGCTGCGGTGATTGGATATAAAATGTTTGGTGAATCCACAGCGTCTCAGTTCACACTCAACTTACCAGAGAACTTGGTGGTTTCAAAGATTGCTGTGTGGACTACGGTAATTGTTGTTGTCCAAATTATTTCAAAATTTCTCTTTCTGTACGCAATACGACAACAAAATGGTAAGAGCCCTGTGTTTTTTTTAATACATGGGATAAACATGTCATGACAAAATGTTGTGAATCTGTTTCTTTCCATGGAAAATTAGCACAAGTTTTAAGAATATACAACTTACAGTAATGCCACGATAAAGATTCACCAAAACTGTTGTCATTTGAATTTTTCATCAGATTGGAGTAGCGCCTTTCTTTATTTACTTTTGGTGTTTTCTTTACATAACTCTTTTGATAATTATTAGCTCTTAATGATTTCTGCAGGTGGCAAATCCAATAACCAAATATCCTTGGAACATAAGTTATTTTTATTGAGAAGTGGTTAATCTCAAAATGAAACATAGGGAACTTGTGTTCCTGTAACTATCCACACAGCAAATTGAGCACAAGGTTCAAACTTCAATGCATAGCTATAATTATTTTTTTGAGGAAGCATAGCTATAGTTGGCTGCATCGCTCCATAATCCATGATATTCTTTTTCTTAGTACATGATTTATGACTTTCCCAAACTTTTGTCAATATTATTTTGCTACAATGTCCTTAACAAATAATCACATATGCATTAACCATAACCCCATTGGCTATGAGTTTGGAAGAGTTGCTGCCACGAAATCAGCAGAAGTACTCAAACATAATCATGCTTAGATCTGCCCTGGTGGTCTCAACCCTCCTCATTGCTCTATCTGTTCCATTCTTTGGTAAGTTCATTTAGTTAGAATACTGGTCATCCACAACTTAGAATGGTAGCATAAGAATCACTCATGCTGGCTACCATCCATCAACCTATTTGAGTTTTGGCAGGACTTGTGATGGCGCTGGTTGGTTCTTTACTCACCATGCTTGTGGTAAGTTTTTTCATGTCTACCTCAGATGCTAATGACTCTTTAGTCACTAATCAGTGAGACTAAAATACGTTTACATTGCAGACCTATATCTTACCTTGTGCCTGCTTTTTGGCTATCCTTAAGAGAAAAGTTACTTGGTCTCAGGTAAGAAAATATGGAAATATTTCCAAAGCTGCACTCAGTTTATGATTAATTAAGAAGAAAAGCTAAGCTTTTCCACGATATATTTGTTTAACGAAAACTATTTTTGTACAGATTGTTGGTTGCTCATTCATCATAGTCGTAGGGGTTTGCTGCGCCTGCGTGGGGACATACTCGTCCATCTACAAGATAATCCAGAACTACACCTGAGAGGCTGAGTGTGGCCAGAGTCCTGCTTAAGATATTGTTGGTATATGATATACCTCGATCGCTGGCATTATATATGTGAATGCAAAAGAGCAAAGCATATACCAACACTAAGTTTTGTCCAACAATTAAATCAAAAGTAATGAATGATGTATACTTAATTTGAATTTTATTGTTTAATCTGAGGCAATTTTATATGAGTTGGTGGCAACTAGATGATGTATCCTATATATATACATGTAAGGCTGGCTGTTCATGCATCAACAGTAGGCAGTACATGCCCTATAAAGTAAGGTTAATTTTGGTTATACCATGCTTTTTCTTCTTTCAATATCAATTCTATTTGCCCGTTCAATTGCACAGTGTAATTAGTTGTAATTTACAGCAGCAACAAATTTCAATTTTTTTTAATTAAGGAAGCTTTATTGAAATCAATATAGTCAAGGTGATACAACAAATTTCAATTTTTACACTATTTTAGACCTTGTTCTTTTCAACGTTACGTACCGTTGTATATTATTGTAGCAAATTTTGTTATTTTTATATAGGCTATATGTTGTGATAGTTTGTATGATTTTTTCGTGGCCTTTAGTAGTCCTTCCAAAAATGCTAAAACTATTTTTTATTATATTTTTAATCTTTAGACCTTTTTTCGAGGGCTCTCAAATTTGCTACAGTAATACGCCAATGCAACGATACGTTGAAAAATACAAGGCCTTAGTTAAAAACTCAGTCATCTATACATATTCATGCATAAACATTGCCACTTCAGTAAACTGCTTCTATCCCAATTCCAGTAGTAGCGCGCGTGCTGCGCAACTGACAGGTCCTGGGTTTGAGCCATTGAGCCTTGGGGCAGCCATTTTTATCAGTGTTTCGTTTATTGTTTAAATTTTTCATGCGCTGAATTTCATGAAATTCGAACTTACCAGTAGTGTCTGGTAAAATTTTTGAAATGATAAAGTTTTCTCGGATTTCAAGCCATTAAATGCTTGAGTTCCTTTGGATGGCGTGTTATGGTGTTCACATAAGAAAAAACAGGCTTACAAATGTGTTTTTGCCATCCATCAATCACATGAATTTTTTAAGTTTTTAGTGGATTTGTACTCACATGTCTACTTGCATGCCACCGTCGATGCCCCTGATTAGGCACACTAGGGTTTGATCATCATGCCCTCTTCTAAGGGAGGTCGGGGGTGGTGGAGGCATCATGGTGGACTATGGCAGCAACAAGAGAGGTGGTGGAGTCCATCCATGTTTTAATGATGAATAGTTGAATCATTATTAGGAGTTTGCCGGATCCAACAATTGAAGAAAGTGGAGAGGAGGAAGACGACATGAAGAGATATCAGAGAGGATAAAGAAATAGTGGCACATTGGGAGAAGGAGAAGGATGAGTGACATTTGTTCAACAACACAATGAGAAGATGCATGTGACGGTGCTAGAGGAGAACGAGGTGGAGATGGGAGTTGGTTAGGGTTGCAAAAGATGTATTGAAGAAAGAGGTGGGATCCATGATGTCAGATTAAGATCCAACATACAACTCGACAGATTGGCCGAACTTAGGCTAAGATAGCAAATATTACAAATGAGTTGAAACTATCTATGATAGCCTACTCGTCCAGTATAGGGGCATGCCTGTGGGGCTAGATCTCACTTAGCTAGTTGCTTGACTAGTGAGTGACTTGAAGTTTTAGTTTCAAAAATTATGTTTCCACCATAGTGAAAGGGATATGTCCTAAAGCAATCATATGAGATGATTGCAGTGTATTATTCATATACTTATATACTTATGGTAACATTAATTATCGTTTTCATGAATGTATGTCACAACTTTGTTCATTAAGTACAATTTGATTGTGAGATACATTATTAATATGACGTTATTCTAAACGATCCTTTATCCTACATTATTACAAGGATCGGTAGTGATTTGATCAACACTTGTATTTATTGATAGTAATGTTTCAGATATCATAGATATAGAGATATCAAATCAATAACATGTGCACATGTTAGAGAATATGGATAGTTGGATAGACCTACTCTGAGACATGACTAAGATTGTTATCTTGAGTGGTGTTGTAATACTCCGACCCAATGTGTTGTGAGGCTCATGTGGCCCATGTAGATGTGATGATGTGATTAGTCCCATATTGTTAGTTGAGACAGAGTTATAATAGCATATAATGCCTGTTGAAGCCAAACATAGCACCCTGGGTTAACTCTTTTGGACGAAACGAGGCAAAAAAGTTTAAGTGGGTGATATGCATGCATGGCCAGCCCCGTAGGTGGGCTAGGTTCTGAGCGATTTTGGGCCAGGGTGTTACAAATGTTATCGGAGCATCAACCCTCGCTGTGCAGCAGATCGTGTGCGCTTAATTGTGCGAGCATATTGCGCATGGCTTATGCGGGTTCAAAAGTGGTCACACGGCATGACATATGGGTCGACACTAGACGCACGGACGTATACCGAGTGGGATCTTGGACATTTGCCGCTTAGGCGGTGTGTTGATGAGGGCGTTATCCTATCAAAGGTGGGTGAGTGTAATACTCCGACCCAATGTGTTGTGAGGCCCATGTGGATGTGATGGTGCGATTAGTCACATACTGGTGGTTAAGACAGAGTTCTAATAGCATATAATGTCTGTTGTAGACAAACATAGCACCCCGAGTTAACCCTTTTGGACGAAGCGAGGCTGAAAAGTCTAAGTGGGTGCTATGCATGTGTGGGACAACGCGTAGGTGGGCTAGGTTCTAAGCGATTTTGGAATGGGGTGTTATAGGTGCGCCTATATGATCATTATACCAGAGATCATCATAGAATCCTATCATGTGCAGTTCAAAGTATTATTAAATGCTGCATCGTAATAGAGTGGTTATAAAGGTCAACTTAGAGATATGCCATAAGACATGGCATAGTGGCGTGATTGATCAAGATGAAATTTATGAATCCTCTATAATAGGAGAGATTTCATTGGGCCGCTCGGTGTGGATGAATAAAGAAAGTGTGCGGCCGTGCCAATGTGATTAAAGGTTAAATACATTATATATATCCATTACATTGATGAGTGAATGGTCGAACCATCATAAGTGTGGCACACTTCTTGCCTTTAGCTTGACTGGTATTATGCAACAAAAAAGATTAGTACATTGAGTGTATCAAGGTTCACCCAGCAAGATCATTATGTACATTTAGAGGTCAATATGTCCTGTCAAGTATCGCTATTGATATATGGATTGAAAATTCACTACAAGGACATCTATCAACGTCCTCGGCCAAAACTGACAACACAAGTCCAAAAATCAACGACATAAGTCTATGTCATCAGCTGGCCCATCCCACGCAGAGCCACTGCCGTGACTTGTGTCGTCGGCACAGATAGGACCGACGACACAAGGTACTCTTCATCAGGCCCCTGAACGACGGGGAAAACGCGCTTTTGCTTTGTTTTATTTTAAGCGGTTTTTATATTTAATGGGATTTATCCCAACTCCACATCATTAGATACAAATTTATTATTTTAAAATGATTATAGAAATTCAAGAGATTGCGAGTTCGTATAACTTCGTATAATGTATGCTATACGAAGTTATTACGAAGCAAGGATTAACAAGTCCTTTTTTCTTCCAAACACTTCGCCTTGCTCTACATGGCATAATGGTGTGATTGATCAAGATGAAATTTATGAATCCTCTATAATAGGAGAGATTTTATTGGGTCGCTCGGTGTAGATGAATTAAAAAGTGTGTGGTCGTGCCAATGTGATTAAAGGTTAATTACATTATCTATATCCATTACATTGATGAGTGAATGGTTGAGCCATCACAAGTGTTGCACGTTTCTCGCTTTTAGCTTGACTGGTATTGTGCAACAAAAAGATTAGTACATTGAGTGTATCAAGTATCACCCAGCAAGATCATTATGTACATTTGGAGGTCAATATGACCTGTCAGGTATCACTATTGATATATGGATTGAAAATTCACTACGAGGACCTCTATCAGTGACCTCGGCCAAAACCAACAACACAAGTCCAAAAATCGACGATATAAGCCTGTGTCGTTAGCTGGCCGACAACATGGCTCAGACGACACAAACAACTTGTGTCATCTGCCAGTCTCCAGAGCCGAGGACACTGGCCCATCCCACGCAGAACCCCTGGCCGTGACTTGTGTCGTTGGCACTGATAGGACCGACGACTCAAGGTGCTCTCCACCAGGCCCCTAACGGCCGCCACACGGGAAGCCGTTCAGACCGGAGGACCAAACTAAATTTATCGATACACAGAACAAGGAGGATCTTTATCACATATAGTACTTCTACACTAAGTGGTGTGACTGATTATTACAAGATCCCCTACATGAACTATTTTTCATGTTAACTTCGTGACGACCATCTAATTACTATAACGTGAAATAGAACAACCACATAATACTTTGTGAATTTTTTTATGCCACAATTTTTTTAAAACATTTTCCAAGAGGAAGGAGAAAAGGCTGGAAAATACAATGTCCTCGGCCCATCAGATGTTGAGGACACAAATTGCACTAGACTCACCTGTTGTTATGGGCGAGAATCCTTAGAGGTGGGCCCCGATGAGGCTTGTGTCGTCAACCCACCTAGTGCGGACGACACAACGCCAAAAGTCTACTGACGTGTGGGGCCGCCCTATTTGAGCTGTTAGTTGGTCGTTTGATCGGCCGACTTGTGTCCTCGACTTCAGTAGGCCGACGACGCAAGTCATGCTTGCCTGTCTCCAAATCACCCTGGCAGCATGCATGCACTATTGTCGTTGACGGGAGGCTATGCTGACGACACAAATATAGTTAATGTCAGCACGACGACAATGGATGAAATGATCGACAACACAAAAAGCGTTTCTTGTAGAGAATAGTGTTTCTAGATTCGATGCCGACTTACGCATTAATCTAATAGGTCATATACTTAATAGGTTGGAACCACTACAAGGAATCCGAGCTATTGCAACGGGAAAAGCGCAACAAAATTTATTTCGTTGCAACATATAATGATATTGCCACAAAAAATTATCATGGCAATAGATTTATTATATTGCCACAATTATAAACTGTTGCAATATATTTTGTTTTGTTGCAATATATTAGTTTTTTTGCAGCAAAAAATATTGGTTGCAATAAATTGTCTATACTGCAAGAAAACAAAGAATCGTTGCAATAATTTTTACTAATGCAACGAAAATGGCATTGTTATAATATTTTTTATTGCAATGAAATATAACTACGTGCTCAATCACTTTCCTCAAAAATAAATCAGTAGATGAATTAGTTCCCTCCAAAAAAATTTCCAGCAAAACTTATTCCCTCTAATCCGCGAGAGGCCATCGATCCAATTCTCCAATTAGCTAGTTGCCTAGTTCCCAGCCACCAGAGCCGGCGCTGCCACTCTCCCGCAACATCTCGCCGCCCCTAGCCAGTGTTGTTCCTAGCTGCCGCTGCCCCTAGTCGCCCCCATCTCCTACTAGCCGCTGCAACCTTCTTGCGCTGTGGCCCCAAGGCATCGTCGCCCCTAGCTAGTCGCCGCTCTTAGCTTGTCACCGCTGAAGGAACCTAAGGCTGAGAGGGGGGTGAACCGGACTATTTCAATTTTTACTTTCGTTGCAGTTAAGGCACACAGTTAGCGCGTGGATCCTACACAAGTCTAGTAGAGGAAGCAATCAAATCACAAGTGTAGGAAGCACGAAGGCACTCACAGGTAGTGAAAATTAAGATGCGGTAAGGAAATGAGACAAGAGAGACGCAAACCGATCTTTTTACCGTGTTCGGTGCAAGCACCTAATCACGTTGAGAAAGCTTCCGGTCAAGGAAGCCGGGACTCTATCATCAGTAGCTCTCAATCCACTCGGTGTTAGCTCTTCACCAACACATAGTAGGCGAGCTCCAAACCTTCACACGAATCGGAAGCCTCCACACGCGAATGACCTCGAAACACCGACTTCACACGCGAAGCCGACCTCGAGCACACCGAGGATTTAGCACATCTCCTACGCAATGGAGAAGAGCACCTTAGGAAGCAAGGTGGCCGCCGACGCGATGGAGGGCTTTGCATACTTCGACGGACGAAGCGGAAGCACTGTAGGAAGCACGGTGACCTTCACGGAGATGGGTTTGCTTGTGGTATGCTTGGTGGTGACGACATCTCCCGGTGGCAAGTAGGGATGGCAATCAGACCCGTGGGGGCGGGGGCCCGTGGGTTCTGCACCCGATATTGGAGGCGGGTTCGGGTTTAGTTTTACACCCACGGGTCTGGCGGGTCGGGGCCCCGAATTTCTTGCGGGTCGAGGGCGGGGGAAGGTTATAACCCACGGGGCACCTATGGGCCCCGAAGTGCAGCCACGGCCCAAGGAGCCGGCCCGGCCGCCCCAATCCCTCACGCCCTCAGTCCCTCACGCGGTCACGCCCTCACTCCCACTCCCTGTCATGCCCTCACTCCCACTCCCTCACCTCACGCCGCCCCTATTCCCTAACCCTAACTCCAGTGCTCCGGTCTCTCCAGTCTCCGCCGTCGGGTTCTCCAGTCTCCACCGCCGTGCTCCCGTCCGCCGCCGCTCGCCGCCCGCCCCGCCGTCGGGTTCTCCAGTCTCCACTGCCGTCGGGTTCTCCAGTCTCCACCGTCATCGGCTTCTCCACCGCTGTGCGCCCTCATGACCTCATCTCGCCTCGGCCCCTAGATCCGCCGTCCACCGGTCCCCAGATCTGCCGCCGCTCGACGGTCCACCGCCAGTCTAGAGGTCCTGCCGCTGCCCGCCCTCTACCCTTTCAAACTATAAAACCAAACCTACGGGTCACCCGTCGGGTTTCGGGTACCCGGCGGGTGCGGGTTTGGGTTTGGTTTTGTGCCCGTGTTTAATTTCGGGTTCGGGTCGGGTATTTAGTTTCGGGTTTCGAGTCGGGTCTGGTTCTTCTCCTCCCGACAAGACCTGCCCCGTTGCCATCCCTAGTGGCAAGAATTCCAAGAATACAAGACCGGAGACACCGCAACTCACCCAACCCTCATCCCACCATGGAGGATGCCAAGACAACCGTGGAAGAGGGCATAGACTTTGGGGGCGATGTGGAGAAGACTAGGGGATACCCTCTTCTTCTTCCTTACTCCTTCTCCCTCAATCACTCTAGCCCTCATGGTGGATTTGGATTTTGGGAGTGAAGAACACCCTAGGAGGAGCACTCTAAGGGATGGCTAGGGCAAGGGGTGGCTGCAAAATGAGGCCCACACCCTTTTCGCCCGTGCTGGTGGCTCCTATTTATATATACTAGGCGAAAACCATAAGAATGGGCGGCCCAGATTGAATTTCCCGTGATTCAGCCTAATCTGTCGGACCTAGTCTGATGAAATGTTTCACTTTGGGAGTGGCCTGGTCGGACCCAGTCCGACGGTGGTCGGACCTAGTCCGACAGCATGGTTGCATTTTGGGTACTTAGCCACTGGCACGCTCGTCCATCGGACCCAGTTCAACAGCCGTCGGACCCAGTCTGATGGGGTTAGTTTTTGGCAGCCCACTTCGTTTTGGCTATTCCTTTGTCCCTTGATGACTCGCCTAGGGTTTTGTGTCATGTTTGTCGACTTGTGAACTGGATGGGAACATTTGGACACTTAAGCGGGAAGTTTTGCGCCCACAGGAAAATATCTGGCCTAGAGACTTAGCGGCTACGGAACTTCGGACAGCTGGCTACTCCCTGGAGTCCCCTGGACCTATCCTGAACTCTCTCGAAAGCGAATGAGCATAAGAGACCGCAGATGTGTGCTGTGAGACCCTGCAGCCAAATATACGATGATCGGCAGGCATATTGACCCTAGACTACACACACAAGAAATATGTGCTCTGTGGAACCCTGCAGCCAGAGATACGATGATCAGCAGGCATATTGTCCCTAGACTACACGCACAAGAAATCAAAACAATTAGAAAATAAATGTCCTTAATCTTAGCGTGATCCAGCTCTACAGCCCAGTTATCATCAATTACCAAAATCATTAAGCCCATGGGAGGCTTGACCTTACAACCATCAATTATCAAAACCAAATAATCCCCTAGAGAGCTTGCCCTTACAATCTCACCCTTTTTTATAATTGATGACAACACCTGCAATTCTTCTTACATAGCCATCTCAACAAGCAAATATTTGCGTGGTGCAGTGGATTAGTTCCAACCAAACGTATATAAATATGAATTGAGTCCAATTGAAGCAAGCATATGAGAGATATGAAAAGAAATGGCATGACTTCACTCGAGATAGCAACTAGGCATAAGAATTGAAGTGCAGGGCAATGCCAACGTAACACCTAGTTCCCCCTAGATCAATGCATAGCAAGCAAGTGAGATACCAATTGAGAAAGAACACATCAAGTGGATGAGTAATTCAATTGAAGCCAAGTTCTCTCATCTCACCCCTCACATGCACAAATCGCTCCCCAACAACCCCATTTGGGAAAATATGAAGCAGTAAAGCACAAATTCATAATTTCTTCCTCTGGAGCCAAGATCAAGATTTGCAATTCTTTCTCCCCCTTGACAACAATCATCAACAAAGGGTATATTGGCAAACAAGTATATCATGACAACATGAGCAATATGCAGAGTAAAATAAATAGTTTCATGAGCTTTGGGAGTTATACAAAAACAGATGGCACAAGTGATCCACCATATTTCATTTTTAAGCTACTCTAGGTCAACATGTCACATAGAGCAATATAAGCTTATTTGTAATGAAGTTTAAGTAATTAAGAACCTAAGGCATGATTTGGGTGAACCAAAGCCATTAGTGCCTAAATGTTCTCAAACCAACAATAGAAATCACATTGCATAAAATTGCTAAGCAATCACATCTCATTGCACAAGTCCTCACCATTTCTAAATCTGAGACTTATAAAAGCATGTGTTGAGCAAGGTTTTTTTAAGAGTTTTTATTTGGCTTAAGCCTTTGGCGATGTTGCCCAGCATTACACTAAGGATTTAACATCTAGGTCATCCAAAACCCTCCAAGTTCGTGTCTAGTGCAATGGCAAGCCATCTCGTTGGAAAGACATTTGTGAGACATGTATGACTACTTTTGGTTGACCTTATTTGACATTTTGTATATTTTTCAAGTTTTGCTTAACATTTCAATGGTTGCTCTTATCTAGTCATGGGAAGAGAATAGTAACAAGTTGATGGCATGCCTAGAGCTAGATATACAAGATCATTCACATGAAGTTTGAGCAATACAGAGGAAATAAGGGCTTTGAGTTTGCCTAGCACATGCTCCAAGCGACAGTTTGCATAGTGAATTAGAATTAAGAATGTATTGGGCTAAAGTGACAGTATTGCTGAGAGCAAGCTATTCAAATCATATAATTTCACAAGAATGCACAATTTGAACTAAGTATAACAACTAAAGCTCAGTCAACTGTCTTAAACGCTAAGTTTTGTCAGGTTCACACACATAGCCCCACGGTTAGCTCAAATTAAATTTGACCTATCTAGTATGTTCAGTTCATTTCTTAATTTACAAAACCGTACCTCATCTAGTGGCTTGGTGAAGATATCACCAAGCTGATCCTCCATCCGCACAGATCCAATTACGACGTCAGACTTCATCACATGATCCCTAAGGAAGTGATGTCGAACGTCTATGTGTTTGGTGCGCGAATATTGAACCAGATTGCTGACTATCTTAACAGCACTCTCATTATCACACAGAAGAGGTATATAATCAAGTTTTACGCCAAAGTCATACAAGGATTGTGTCAAGAATAGGTTTTGAGCATAGCTACTCCCTGGCGCTATGTACTAAGCCTCAGTGATAGATAACGCCACGGAGTTCTGTTTCTTTGAAGAACACGACACAAGACATCTATCGAGAAGGTGGCAGGCCCCAGAAGTGCTCTTGCGATTAATCTTGCATCTGGCATAATCTGAGTCAGAATAGCCAAGTAGCTCAAATCGTGCACCCTAAGGGAACCAAAGACCTATACTAAGAGTGAATTTTAGACATCTGAAAATCTATGTGACAACTTTTAAATACATTTCTTTAATGGATGCTTAGTACCTAGCGCTCATGCACACATTAAACATGATATCCGGGCTAGGTGCTGTCAAGTAAAGCAATACACCAATCATGAAATTGTATAGCTTGTAATCAACAGGATTACCTTCTATGTCGAGGTCAAGGTTGCCGCTTGTACCCATTGGTGTCCGGAGTGGCTTACATCCGTCCATGTCGAAGCGCTTGAGGAGGTCTATAGTGTACTTTTCTTGGCTTATGAATGTCTCAGTCTTGAGTTATTTGATTTGAAAACCCAATAAAAAGTTCAGCTCATCCATCATCGACATCTCGAACTCTGCAGCCATCATCTCACTGAAGTTTTATACCATCTTGTCATTTGAGCTATCAAAGATGATGTCGTTAACATAGATTTGGCACATAAACAAATGTCGATTATCCACCTTGGTGAAGAGTGTAGAATCCACTCTCCCAACACTGAATCATTTGGAGATGAGAAAATCTCTGAGTCTCTCATACCAAGCCCTAGGAGCTTGCTTTAGCCCATACAAAGCCTTTGACAACCTGTACACATGATCGGGGTGTTTTAGTTCTTCAAATCCTGTAGTTTGCTTAATATAGACCACCTCCTGAATGTAGTTGTTTAAGAAGGCGTTCTTGACATCCATTTGCTTCAAAGTGATGTTGTAACAAGTGGAGAATGACATAAGCAGCCTCATTGCATCTTGTCTAGCAACAGTAGCATAATTGTCTCCATCACCCTCAACCTGAGTGAAACCCTGAGCCACCAGTATTGCCTTGTTTCTGACAACCAATTCAAATTCATCTATCTTATTCTTGAATACCCACTTGGTGCCAATCACATTGCAATACTTGGGTCGCTTCACTAGTGTCCAGATTTTGTTTCTCTCAAAGTTGTTCAGCTCCTCATGTGTGGCATTGATCCAGTCAGAGTCAGCCAATGCCTCTTTCATCTTTTTTTTGCTCCAATTCAAACACAAAAGTATGATGCTCATAGAAGTTAGTCGTCATTAACCTAGTTTTCACATCTTGAGTCAAGTCCCCAATCACTTGCTTAGCTGGGTGATATCGAGTAATGGAGTGATGGGTGCTTATCAACTGATAAGGTTGTCCAACTGTCTGCTTAACTGTCTCTCCATCCTGTTCACAAGCTATCTCTGCCTTTGATGTTGGCTCCAAGCTTGAGCTGTCTTAAGGCATAGCTCCCCCGAGTCTGCCACTCGCTTAGGAGCGAGAGGTGGTGCAACTGTCTCAACCTCTCTTAAAGTTTCAACTGGCCTCAAATTCTCAACTTCTATCTGCTCAGCTGCTCTTGCCAACTCCTCTCCACCAACATCATCCAAGTTCTCATGTTGCCCTTGACTACAGTTTGACTCATCAAACTTTACATCACACGATTTTTCAATCTGACCACTTGCTTCATTGAACACCCTAAAAGACGACCCTCTGGCTGAGTACCCCAAGAAGATCCCAGAAGTCCACTCTGCTCTGGAATTTTCCTAAATGCTCCATCTTCTTCTTGATATAGACCTTACATCTAAAGACCCTGAAGTAGGAGATATTGGGTTGTCTTCCCACAAACAGCTCATAGGATGTCTTTTTCAAGAGCTTCTGAAGGTACAGCCTATTGATGTAGTGGCAGGATGTGTTGATTGCCTCAGCCCAGAACACCTCAAAAGTTCTAAACTCATTGAGCATTGTTTTTTTCATCTCGATAAGTGTCCTGTTCTTCCCCTCCATCACTCTATTTTGCTCCGTAGTGTAAGTGGCTGAGAACTGATGGTCAATACCTAGCTCATCACAGAACAACTCAACGGAAGTATTAGTAAACTCGGTTCCATTATCACTTCTCACCTTATTGAGGGTACAGTCAAATTTGTTTTAAGCTTTCTTTACAAATTTCTTTAAAGCATCCCCAATTGGGGTTTTATCTGAAAGAAAGATTACACAGGTGTATCGAGAGTTGTTATCAACTATGACCAAGCAATAGAGATTATCCTCAATACTCACATATTTTGTTGGCCCCAAAAAGGTCAATGTGCAAGAGTTCAAGTGGTTGGGATGTAGACATGATATTCTTGGCAGGATGAGCGCTTGCCACTTGTTTTCCTGCTTGATATGCCGAGCAAAGTATATCCTTCTCGAATGCCACATCTTTCACCGCAAGAACCAAGTCGTTTTTGAAAAGTTTCTTTAAGTTTATCATGCTGACATGCCCAAGGCGTCTATGGCAAAGCCAACCAAGTGAATCTTTGGAGGAGAGGCAAACCGAGATGAATACGACAGGCTTATTAAGTTCACAGGAAAAAAGTTTTCAAAACGAAAGCCTTTGAACATTGTTTTTCATTTTGATTCAGAACCAACAATCTCTCAGATGAGAAGTTACAATGAAAATCTAAACCATAAATCCGAGCAATGGAAAGTAGATTGTAGTTCATAGTGTGTACTAGTAGCACATTGTCAATTGAGAGATCCGTAGAGATTGCTACCTTTCTGACTCTAATTACCTTGCCCTTTCTTCCATCTCCAAAAGTGACCTTGGGGGGTTTGATCCATCCTCCTCTATTGAGGTGAACAACCGGGGGTTGCCG
Source organism: Raddia distichophylla (assembly GCA_005191435.1). Taxonomy (NCBI): domain Eukaryota; kingdom Viridiplantae; phylum Streptophyta; class Magnoliopsida; order Poales; family Poaceae; genus Raddia; species Raddia distichophylla. The sequence goes on from SPJY01016237.1 coordinate 1,056,564, forward strand.
GTCATGTTTTGGGTACACCCACTGTCAACGATCCAATGTCACCCTTCACTCCGGTAGTTCACCTATATTAAGAAGAGATCACTTTTGTGACTCAGTGACCCACACAGGAGGTCCCCAAGAGTTAACCTTCAAACCATAGGCAACAAGAGCAAATCGATCAATCAAAGACTTAAGACACCCAAACATATGCCTTATGCTCATTCTCAGCTCTCAAGGCTGCAAATCTAGCAACCACCTTACCCTTGTCATTCATTCTAATCAAGTAGTGGTCATACAATTCCTAGGTGGAGCTTGCTTCGCAATGTTTTGCCTAGGAGGACCATTCCAGAAGTTAGGTGGAGGTGGAGCTCACTATAACATGGTAAATTATTAGCGTCTAACTGTGCGTCGGAACATACCATATATACCATCGAACAGTCGGTCGGCAAAATGTATTACCGACTGACTTGTGGTGTCGGCTAAAGACTCGTTGGCAAAAGTATTTACCGATGGACTTGTTATTACCAACGGACTGTAAGTCGGCAATTTGCCATATTACCGACAGACAGTACGTTGGCATTTTTCAATATTACCAACGTTTGGTCCGTCGGTAGTGTTCCGTTTGCCGACTTTCAATCCGTCGCGCTTAAACTAATTGCCGACTGACAGTACGTTGGAATTTCTTATAATTACCGACTTGCAGTCCGTCGGTACTGTTAACTTTGCCAACGTTTAGTCAATTGCCATGCTAGTTTTGCCGACACTCGGTGTGTTGCTATTCTTCGCCTGTTTGAAAAAAATTATTATTCTTCATACAACAATTCTCATTGTACATGACATGATTATAGCAAATCAAAAAGATAGATAGCGCATCCAAAAGATAGATAGCACATCCAAAAGATATATAGCACATTATTCAAAATATCATTTATCCAAAAGATATATGCACATCCAACAAACATATATAGTCTTTGCACCATATCGTCTGTCCAAAATATAGCATATCATCCCACTAACATAGAAACAGTATAGCGTGCATATTTAAGAGCTAGTATAGATTATAAGACCATTTCAAGTGTTTTGGTCACCAAAAGAGAACACTTTCATTTGTACAAGCACATGCATACACAAAAGACCATTTATCTTCCATCCAAGCTTTATCCATATAAGAGAGAAGTATCCAGCCTCCATGCATGAATTGAAGTTCAGAATCAATCAACCATGGCCTTCCATTTTTACCTAAAGAGAACATTTATTAGTGGCATGAAAAGATAGATCATGGTAGTAATTACATCTATTAGGAACTAATTAGGCACTAATTACATCTTAACTTTGTTTTCATATATCCCTATTGAAGGAAAACAAAAGCTTATAGATGATAGCTCAGTAAATTCGAAGATTCACCTAGATTTTGCAAAGTAAGTGCAGCAAGTTCCAATAGTGCATAACAAGCCATCAACGCACATGTCCAAACATATTATTTCATACTTGGCTCTTCGCATCCCAAGCCCTTCTGATCATCAAGAAATGATCGGCTGGCCAATCCTTGCAAGGTTCAAAAGAAACTATAGATAAATCACCCCACATAATACAAGGAATGTTTTTGTACCTCCAGTCTAGGAGCAAGATAACCTCTTTGCAGGATTCATCTACAAAAAATTATAAGTTAGTAGCTAGTTAGCAATTAAATATTAATATAAACAATACATAGTCTAGAATATTATTTTATGACATGGCCAGGCAATGCGCTTCTTGTAATTGAGTCTGCCATAGTTTGCAAATCACCATTTGGTCGTGGCAGATCAACATCTTTTTTGTACAAAAAATCCACGCGAACTTCATAGAACTCCCTTTCAAGGCAAATACCTCCTACCTTAGATTTTGGTTCAGTTGATACAATAGTTGCCTTACCCACAGGAGTGTCAGATCTAACCAAAGCATATAGTATTACCTTATTTTGAACCTACAACACATATTGCATTTTTTAAATATGAAGAATGTAAAACATATAATCAAAATATGACAAGATGAGGAATTACAAAATTTAAATCTTCAGTTGAAAACGTTTCACGATGCATTGGAGGTGCCATGCTGGTCATGACTCGTCTATGGACAGGAGACATGCTCTCTTCTTCTACCTGCATCACATATTATATTTTTAAATAAGAGGATTTTAAAACATAAAATAGAATTATTTGTATGAAAAGATGAGAAATTACAAGGTTTTCATCTTCATCAGGAAATATGTTATGATTTATTGAAGCAACCGTTCTGCTGAACGATCGCCTATGGGCAGGAGAGATGTCTTCTTCCACATTGACCTCATAAGCAAACTCACCCACACCGCAATTTTCATTTCGATCATTGTAAATAGGTGATTCACGATGCCTTGAGTTCTGAAGACAATTAAACAATGGTAGAAAAGTTAGGCAAAGGAAAAACAATGGTTTACTCCAACATGATGCAGCGACAAGAGAATTGGTAAATATTTTACTCGCCCGAGAATTAGAGCCATGTAGTGAAGTGTTTTCCACATTTTGCATCCCTCGGAAAAGATCCATGAATTGTTGATAATTTTTATTTATTCTGCTTTCATTTCTTTTTTCATGTCTTCTTTCATTCGACTCATTTCTTGCCTTAAAGCTTTGATCTCTTCGCCAGATTGTTGTTGAGCTTGCATTGCCATTTGAAGCTTGGTGGATATTTTCCTCTGTGTACCAGGTGTACCCACTTCTTGTGGACGTGGTCCTAAGCCTAATAGACGAACACGTCCTTTTGGCTCCTTCTCTGCTAAAACATGTGCATATAAATCACCTGCTTGAATACTCTTTTCTTTCAATTCTGGATGGTTTTCAGCTGCTTCTTTAAATGTTCCGCAAAAGAATGAAGTGGGTAAATATCTTCGTGCAACTAACATCACACATGCACATTTTGCAAAAAAAACTCGCAATTATTAAAAACACACAATTATTGAATCTGCTCCAGGTAGAGGATCTCTATTTTTATTTCGACGTGTATGCGTTTCAACATATATTTCATCTCTCCTGGCTGGGTATCCTAATTTGTCACTCTACAATAAATGTAAGATGCAACATCATATAAGAAATTTTCAGCAAGGAAAAATTAAACTTTTGATTCACTTCTGTGAAATTACCAGTTCGTGTGCAACACGAGCGAAACTCTTGCTGCCTACAGTATGTAACATGGACACCTTTTAACAACTCTCTTTAGCTCTCAAGGTCCGAGCCTGCACCACAAATAAATTGACAAGTCGAAAATAACATGGAATTCCAAGCCACTTGTACACAAATAGACCACATGACTATATCCTAACGGTTCTAAAAAAAATACTATGTCCTAACGACGAGTACAAGTTCTCTCCCACATTAGAACAATCATCATGTATCATGCAGCAACCTGACCCACTTGAACAAAACATAAATACACCATTATTAAACTTCCATTACCATGATAACACCATGATAGCACTTATGTTTCTAGAAAGGGAGGGGTTTGTAGTGCAGTCACATTATTGCCTACAAAAATGAGATCTCTTCTCTGAAAACTGTTATCCACAACCTAATGCAAACTAAAGGGCAGAAATTTGATAGCACTTAGTATACAGACCCTCCATTGTTCGAACAACCATAAGACTACCATTGCTCATTAAGTCTGGATGGAGATCATATTTCATACTTTCTGGTAATTCATACTAATACTAGATGGCAAATAAATGGGAGCAATTTCCTTACTTCAGATTCCGAAGACCTCCAGTAGTCAATAAGCCACTTCCAATCAGTTTCCTTTACTCTATCATCCCTTTTTGCCATAAGTTCCTCATTGCTCAAGGTGTCATCGAAATACTTGCTCTTTAGGTTAGATTTAAATTCCTTCCATTTCTTTGATGATGATTATATGACATAATCATAAGCAGCATCATCCACCTCAAAAAATGTCTGTTTTAATATAAACATAAGTGAGTTACTTGGCATTTACAATTCAGTCCAAACTACTGAGAATTTATACTATACATAAAAGTAATATCCCTCCCAAATGCAAGTATAGAATTATAATACCTTAACTTTTGCCCAAACCTCTCTCTTCTTGTCAAGATTAATCAGTCTCCAATTATCATAAGCAACAGGAATAAGCTTTCTCACCATTGTTCCAATGAAATTGCCAAATTCTTTATTATATTGACCAACAGGCTGCCCATATTCATTGAGTTCTATTTTCCTTTTTGACAAACCTGCACTTGAATATATGTTGTGCTTCAACGTGATGCCCCTCCCTTTCCTTTTTTTGGCTGCCTATCATTTAGACCTGCATATGAAAAAACATAGTGAAATTATACATAAAATGCAGATGATGTAATGCTTCACATCAACATGATAAAACTAACCTTCTATGCCATTTGGGTGCTCCTCATCTTGGCATCAATGTCTTCGCTAGCAACATCCTCTTCATTATCATGACTTACTCTTTCCCTTCATCGCAAAACAGGACCTTCATATGCAACATCATGTGCACTTGGAGTTGTCTACAAAAAAGACATGTTATGGATTTATTAAACTGCCAAACAAAAGCATATACAGAGATGACTAATAAGACAACCTTTGTCGCCTTGCTGGCACGATGTGATGTGTTTTCTTCAGACCCTATAGCAACTTTCATTGAAAGAATATTAAGAGATTGTATGAACTCTTTATTTTTTTTTGCAATGTTTGCATCTCTTTGAAGTTCATATGCGTTGCTATCTCCATCAGTAGCCTTTTCTCTTCCGTTTAACATTTTTTTCTCCTAAAGCATGGCACAAATAAAACATTAGAAATTATTAGTAAATAAGAAACAGTAATAATTAATAAATATAAGTGCACAGGTCTTACTTTGTAGGTTGGTTTGCAGCAACCCTTATTCCATCCATTGTAAACTCTAATACGATCAATACCTCCTATGGAAACTATCGCTTGTGCATTTGTATACAAATCTGGCAAGCAATTACCAACTTCGTTATGATAGTTTACATTCTCATTTCTATTTTTATTTTCTGCTTCATGCATGTCATACAAGTCACGTTGTTTTGACTTAACAACAGCAAACCATTCGGTCTCAATGGGATCTTTGACATTGTAAACTTGAGTGGCTTGTGAAGCTAAAATAAAAGGTTCATCTGATATTGAGTTGCTGGTGTTGAATAAATGCTTGAAATTAACGGTGGTAATCCCAAATTTATCGGTTTCCACCCATTTGTTTTGTATGCGATTGTCTACCCAATCACATTTCAACAACACTACACTTCCTTCATGCTGATAGTCCAACTCAATAATTTCTTTTATAATGCCATAATACGTCTTATCTTCGGTCATAACCTGATCACCGTTTCTTCCTTTCAAACGTACTCGCTGTCTTTGCAACAAGAGCTACGCCACTATATTGATCCGGCCTACCCTTGTCATATGATATTGTATGAAATTGTTTTCCATTTATAATATAGCCATCATATGTTCGTGCAACAATGTTTGGCTCGCTAGCTAAAAGTCTTATCTCTTCTGATATTTCCTCACCAGCTATTTCCACCTGCAAATATTGAATAACTCCATTGAATAACTCCCTTAAAATTAATTTAAATTCAACGTAGAATTAAAATTTGGCCCATGTAATACACCTACTTACATTTGACTTCAACCACTCATGGAAGGTTTCATGGTGCAAACTGTTCATGTCTCGCTGATTTCGACCAACCAAGCAAAGATAGTTAAGATGCTTGCTGCAAATAATGGTTGCCTTAATACTTGATATATATTAAAATTATATAGAGTGAAAATAAATTGCACACTTACTTTAGGTACAGTTCTATGTGATCGTAGTTGAATAAGACATATCTATGTGCTTGAACCTGAGATTTGTGATCTAGTGTCACGGTGCGCTTCCCAACTAATTCTCGACCAATATTGTTGTCGAAAAAAGTAGTGGTGTTGTTGATATCCGTTTGAGCAACAGCATCATTTCCTGCTTTATGAGTAAATATAGTCTTGCCATGTAAATAGCAAGAACAAAATGTAAGACTCTCATCAAACAAATAGAATTCCGCAATTGACCCTTCTGGATGACTTCTAGTGCGGACATAACCTTTCAACCTCATCAAATATCTCTCCACAGGGTACATATTTCGAAAATGTATTGGGCCAGCAACTCTTGCTTGGGCAGGAAGATGAACCATTAAGTGCACCATGAGATCAAAAAAAGATGGAAGGAATATAGTCTCGAGAAGGCTCAAGGTCTCTGCTATTTCTGACTCTAGTGTCTCCATATCACTTAGACGAATTACCGGTGAATATATTTTCTTGAAAAAATTGCTTACTCAAATCAACGCTGCACTAACTTTATATGACAATATCCTTCTCACACAAGGTGAAAGTAAATCTTGCATAATAATATGGTTGTCATGGCTGTTTAGATCAATTATCTTCTTCTGTTTCACTTGCACATTATGGCGTATATCGGATGCATAACCAAACGGAAACTTGACTCCTTTAAGTACTTCGCAAAATAACCTCTTCTCGGATGTGTCCAAGGTATAAGGTGTTGGAGGAAAAATAAGTTCATTGTCTTTTGACTTCAATAGTGGTTGAATAGGATGAAGTTCTCTTCTAATGTCTAGGGATTGAAGATCCAAACGAGCATTCAAGTTATCCTTAGACATCACATCTATGCCCAATAGTGTGTTAGTTATGTTATTATAAACATTCTTCTCCATATGCATTGGATCTAAATTATGCCGCAATAATAAATCCTTTCAGTATGATAGTTTAAAAAAAATAGATCTCCTTTTCCAAATGATTAAAAGCTCACCCTCCGTGCGTTTTCTCTTTTTGCTTGTTTGTTTCCAGATACACCTTTCCCAAAAACTGTATGCATATTCTCTGTCTGCAACAAAATTTCATCCCCTGAAAGTGGTTTAGGCGCTGACTCATTCTCAATTTTGCCATCAAATGAATCAGCATCATACCTAAAATCATGGTATTTTTCCAAAAAGATACGATGTCCCATATAAAAAGTCTTTTTACCATGTTTTAATCGTACGGAACATGTATATGAGTGGCATTTATTGCATGCTACTTCACCGGATGTAATATATCCAGCAACATAACCTAGACCAGGGTAATTAGAAATGGTCCATAATATGGCAGCACACAATCGGAAGTACTCACGATTCGGTGCATCAAAAGTTCTCACACCATTAACAAACATATCTGTCATATCATCAATTAGTGGCTCAAGATAGACATCAAAATCACTACCGGGAGCATTTCGACCAGGAATTAATAATGACAGAATAAAATTTGTTTGCTTCATACACACCCAAGGTGGTAAGTTGTATGGAATTAAAATAACAGGCCAAATGCTATAGGAGACATTCATGGACGGAAGGGGTTAAAACCATCCGTGGCCAACCCAAGCCTAATGTTGTAGCTATCTGAAGCAAACTCGGGATGCTTATGATCAAAATCCTCCCAAATAAGAGAATCAGCTGGATGTCTAAGTAAACCATCCTTGGTGCGCTTTTCATCATGCCATCTCATGTCTTTGTAAGTTTTAGAGCACGCAAAAAGCCTTTGAAATCTTCTTTTTACGGGAAAATAGCGAAGAACTTTCCATGAAACTTTATGAGGACATTTCCCATCTACATGTTTTTTTTCGGATTTCCATCTTGACTTTTCACATGTTGGACATACCTTCGCATTAACGTGATCCTTCCAAAAGAGAATGCAATCATTTTGACATGCATGAATGTTGACATACCCAAGTCCTAGGCATTTAACTGTTTTTTTAGCTTCATTGTAATTTTTGACAATGCTGACCCATCAGGGAAAGCTTCTTTAAGTAGATCTATTAGTAGATCAAAACTTTTATCAGTCCACCGTCCAAGCAATTTGAGGTGAAGAAGTCTAACTAGGAAACGCAGCTTCGAGAATTTCTTACACCCTGGGTATAGCTCTACGCTGTTATCATCAGCTAACTTTTGAAGAGCTTCTAAATCTTCATTAGACCGCTCTAAACCACCATCGACCTCAAAATCCCCTTCGTTATCTAAACCATCTGCTAGGTCCTGGAGCAAATTGAAAATGTCATCTTCATCCGAACAATCACTAGCCCTTATCTCATCGCAATCATGAGTACTCACAAAAGAGTCATCCACCTCTCCATGATAAGTCCACTTAGTATACCCTTCTTGAAATCCATCACATATTAAGTGCACACACATCGCTTTCTTCTTTCCACAAAGAGTTCACACACTTTCTACAAGGGCATAATATTTTGTTTCCATCCGCTGAATTACAAAATGCAAAGTTTATAAATCGACGTACCCCATCTATATAAACCTTTGTGTGCCTAAATATGATATTAATGCAGCATGTTGGCTCAAAAGTTGCAACCATACTAAACATTTATTAAAGTACAAAAAAGGTTATATACCTAGGTTTATTTATCCACCTTTTATCTATGTTGCACCTTCACTACCAATGATGTAAAGCTATATAATTAACAAGTGTAGGGCAGGGGCAATCACCTACATCGCATAATTATGTATTGGTTGCGTATAGTGTGAGTAACTTAGTATGCATAACAAAAACATGAATAAATTAAAAAATGGTGCTATAGTGAAATTACAGGCTTTCATCAGGGAGGATGATTGGAGAATGATACCTTGAGTTTCAAGAAGCCGGATTTGGCAGCGGTGGGAGGGACCGCGAGGGACCTTCGTGGGAATGATTGAGACGGCGACGGGGAGGGGAGTGACGGGAGGGGGCCGACAGTGGGGAGGGGAGTGCTGTGGCTAGGAGGGGCCGACGGGGAGAGGAGGGCACCGGAGGCGGGCCGGGGATCAGGGCTGTGGCTGGGGGGGGGCCACGGGAAG
>SPJY01016237.1:1065620-1127938 GCA_005191435.1 Raddia distichophylla
GGGGAGGGACGGCTGCGTGTGGGGTATACAGGGGGCAGGGGCGGCTGCTGGGATTAAGGGCTTAAGGTCTATACGGCGCCTGTTTGTGTGCAGATGTATACATGAACAGTCCCGACTGACTTGAAGATGGAAAAAATGATTTTACCAACTTTAAGTCAGATGCTAAAAATAGCTATTACTATCGACAGACTATCCGACCCTAATACCGTTATTCCTATTGTGCAGTCCGTCGCTAATTCATACCGACACTTAGTCAGTCGCTACGTGTCCGTCGCTAATAACATGCTGTGGTATAGTGGCTTTCCAATTGTTGTATGGCATGGGAGGAGGACCATTCCAATTATTGTTCCTAGGAGCATATTTCCAATCGTATTGGTTCCTAGGTTGCCATGTAGTGAAATAATAGTGTCTATGAGGTTCTTGCCATGTGTTATGCCCATTGTGCTTCAAAGGGTGATTGTTCTTGGTGTTCATGTTTTTAAGCACAGAGTTATTAGCATTGTTGGCATTTCTCTTGGGCTTGTTATGAAGAAAATTTTGTCCTTTGTTATACACTTGAGGACTTTTTATTTTCTTCCCCTTAGGCTTCTCAGGGGTGAATCCCAAGCCGCCCTTCAGCGCCGGGTTCCTTTGTTCTTCAAGTATCTGGTTAAGGACACGACTCTCCTTATAACACTTGTTAAGATCCTTGTCAAATTTCTCAAACTTAACCTTGAGACTGTCATTTTCTATGACAAGTTCATCACGCTCAATTGCAAGTTTCCTAACAGCTAGTGCAAAATTGCATGAGTCAGAAGTGCACTCTACACTATTGGAACCATTAGAACTAGAAGTAATCATGGAACACTTAGAGTAAGAATCAACTAAATGAACAATAATACTAGCACTAGAGCCAATCAATGCACATTCAGAAGAAACATCCATACTAGCAGTTGTCATGGTCATAGCAAGTGTGACAGAAGCAATAAATGGTGCAATCACAGGAGGCACAATCAAAGCAGGTGAAGCAATCAAATCATCAGTGGCATGAGCAATTAGCAAATTATCAATGGAAGGATTCTTTTCAGTAAATAATTTGTTTTCTGCCCTAAGCTCAAGAATAGTAGCAAGCAAGGCATCTACAGATTCATTCGTGCCTTTGTTTTACACATCACACAAGTCTACCCTCCTATTTAAACTAAGTTTCTCACCATTTAAGAGATCAAATTCAGTCTCAAGGGAATCGTGCTTAGCAGTGAGAGTATTTAGAGACTTCGTTAGAGTACTAGTGGCTCTCAAATGCTCCTGTTGGAGAACATCAAGTTATTTAGCCACATTCTCTCTATTAGTCTTTTCATCCCACTCAGAGAGAGTTTTAGAGTCAAAATCAGAAGATACCTCAGTAGATGGTAGAGCCATCAGGCACTTGGAGGCTAACGCATATGGTGATGAATCTCTTGGTGTAGAGGAAGTAGTGGAAGTAGACTCTTCTCCATCAGAATACCACACTTGCTCTTGTGGTTCTGGGACAGCCACCAATTATTTTGTGATGAAAGCTGGAGGTGTAGGAGTTATCTCAGCAATTGCCATGGTGGGAAGTCCTTCACCACTTGGCTCCTCATCCTCCTCAGAAGCGGCTGGGTGACTGGAACTTCATCGGTGACCCAGGTTGCAACGAACACCAGCTTCTTTCCCTTCTTGGAGGTGGCCTTGAACTCAATCTTCTTCCAGTTCTTCTTCTTCCAGTTCTTATACTTCCCAACCTTGTGCTTGGGCTTGTCACCATCACTTTCTTGCTTGCTCTTCTCCTAGCGCTTGATCTTGTCCTGGTGAGGGCACGTGGAATGTGACCCTTCTCATGACACTCATAGCATCGACAGTTAGAGTGTGGATTCTTGGTTCGCCTTTTGAGGTCAAAGTGCTTCCCGAACAGACCCATTATCTCCTCGATTGACTCAGGTGGGAAGAACCTTGATCTCTCTTGATCCTTGGAGGAGGCTGGCTCGGACTTGCTTGGGTTGTGTGCAGTAGCCTTGAGAGCAATGATCTTGGTCTTCTCAGCTGATGGAGTGGCTAAGGGCTCGATGATGAGCATTTCATGAGCATGAAGTTTGCACAAGAGAGCACCGAGAGTCATCGTCTCAAGTTCATTATTGTTGAAGGGAATAGTAATGATGTCCTTATACTCCTATCTTGGGAGAATCCTCATCATCTTCCTGCGCACATCAACATCAGGCATAGAGAGTCCGAGCCCCTTGATATCATTGATTATGGGGTTAAGATGAGTATACATAGCATTTGCATTTTCACAAGGAAGTATTTCAAATTTACCAAATTGCTCCTTAACCACCACTAATCTACCCTCTTTGACAGCAGCAGTGCCCTCATGGATCTCAACAATAGAATCCCAAATAGCCTTGGCAGAAGTGAGGTTGCTAACTCTCTCGAACACATCCCTACTCAATCCCATGAATATAGCATTCATGATCTTAGCATCATTAGCCATAAGTGTCTTCTGTTCTGGTGTGTGTGGTGCATTCATATCACGTGTGATGGTGATGCCATTCTTAACAGCATCCCAAATGTCAGCACCAATAAAAATAAGGTAGATTTTCATACGCTTCTTGCAGAAGTCAAAGTGCAAACCATTGAAGGTTAGGATCCTATTGGCAGCTACACTATCCCCTTCGGCCATCTCTAATGCGGCGAAGCAGGACTAGAGAACCTGGTTCTGATACCAATTGAAGGAACCTAAGGCCGAGAGGGGAATGAATTGGACTATTTCATTTTTTATTTTTGTTGCACTTAGTCACTGAGGCAAGTTAAGGCACACAGCTAGCGCGTGGATTCCTACACAAGTCTATTTGGCGGAGGCAATCAAAGAACAAGTGTAGGAGACACGAAGTCACTCGCAGATAGTGGATATCAATATACGGTAAGGAAATGAGACAGAGAGACGCAAACCGATCTTTTTACCGTGTTCGATGCAAACACCTACTCATATTAAGGAAGCTTCTGGTCAAAAAAAGCCGGGACTCTATCGTCCCTAGCACTCAATCCACTCGGTGGTAGCTCTTCACCAACACATGGTAGGCGAGGTCCAAACCTTTACACGAATCGACAGCCTCCACACGCGAAGCACTCCTAAACACCGACTTCACACGCGAAGCTGATCTCAAGCACACCAAGGATTTAGCATATCTCCAACACAATGGAGAAGGGCACCTTGGGAAGCAAGGTGGACACCGACGCGATGGCAGGCTTTGCACACTCCGACGGCTGGAGAGGAAGCACCGTAGGAAGCACGGTGACCATCACGGAGAAGGGTTTGCTTGTGGTATGCTTGACGGAGCTTGGCGGTGATGATGTCTCCCTATGGCAATAATCCCAAGATCACAAGACCGGAGACACCTCAACTCAATCAACCCTCATCCCACCATGGAGGATGGCAAGACAACCATGGGAGAGAGCACGGACCTTGGGTGCGACTAGAAGGAGATTAGGGGATGCTCTCTTCTTCTTTCTTAGTCCTTTTCCCTCAATCTCTCTCTCAATCTCTCAAGTCCTTATGGTGGATTTGGATTTTGGTAGTGAAGAACACCATGGGAGGAGCACTCTAGGGGATGGCTGGGGCAAGGAATGGCTGCAAAATGAGGCTCACCCCCTTCCCCCATGCCGGTGGCTCCTATTTACAGATACAAGGCGAAAACCCTAAGAATGGACAGCCCAGATTAAATTTCCCATGATTCAGCCTAATCGTCGGACCTAGTCTGACGGTCGTCGGACCTAGTCTGATGAAGTGTTTCACCTTCGGAGTGCCCTGGTCGGACCCAGTCCGATGGTGGTCGGATCCAGTCTGACAGAAGGGTAGCATTTATGGACTTAGTTGTTAGGAGTCGATGGCCTGGTCGGAACCGGTCTGACGCTGGTCAGACCCAGTCCGATAGTAGGGTTGCATTTTGGGGACGTAGCCGCTGGCACGCTCATCCATCGGACCCAGTACGACAACCGTGGGACCCACGGGGCTAGTTTTGGCAGCACACTTCGTTTTGGCTATCCCTTTCTACCTTGATGACTCGCCTAAGATTTTGTGCCATGTTTGTCGACTTGTGAACTAGGCGGGAACATTTGGACACTTAAGCAGGAAGTTTCGCGCCCACAAGAAATATCTAGCTTTAAAGACTTAGCGGCTACGAAACTTCGGACAGCTGGCTGCCCCGTGGAGTTCCGTGGACCTATCCCGAACTCTCTCGAAGACGAATGAGGATAAGAGACCGAAGATGTGCTCTGTGTGACCCTGTACCCAGAAATACGACGATCAACAGGCATGTTGGCCCTAGACTACACACACGCAAGAAATCAAAAGAACTAGGAAATAAATGTCCTTAATCTTGGCATGATCCAGCCCTACAGCCCAGTTAACATCAATTATCAAAATCATTCAGCCCATGGGAGGCTTGATCTTACAGCCATCAATTACGAAAACCAAATAAGCTCCTAAGGAGCTTGCTCTTACAGCCGCCGCCGCCCTCCCTATCAGCTACTCTGGCCGGTAGGAAAAGCAGGGGAGGACCAGCTCGAGAAGGAGAAGAAAAGAAGAGGAGGAAGCGGCCATAGGAGGAGGAAGAGGAAGGCGAAAGGAAGAAGGGGAGAAAAGTTAGGGTTTGGATTCATCATTGTGTTAATAAATTTAGCATCTTTTCTCTGTAGTTAGTTCTTTGATGCATTGATTAGGCTAGGTTTGGAGGGATTTAGGAATTTGAGATGTTGAATTTGCGCGCTAGCAATGAATTTTATATATGCAGTAGGTTGCAATTGTGCTTCGGGGAATTTTTAGTAGGACCTGGACGGTGGCCATGTAGAATGAGATGTAGTTCATATGCTTAGCTTTCCAACGAGTCTTTGAACATGAAAAAAGGATTACACAGTAGGGTTCTTATCCTGTTAGATGGGTCTGTATAATCCAGTCTGTTTGCTGCCAGATGATGAATTGATGGGAATTCATTGATAGTATTCTAACCGAAAGTGGGTAAATGTGAAATATTAGACTTGTTGGGGGTGGAACGATGATCTAGGACTACCAAAATAATTACAAAAAAGTTATTCATTGTAATTACATTTTATTAGAGTGAGGTGCAAATAGCAGTAACAACATTAAAATTCCTAAAAAAAATTCGAAACTATAGTACTATTAACATAATCGTCAAAGAAGCAGCGGGCTTGGCCCCTGACAGTCAATCTGTTCCTCTATGTTGTTGTTGATTTGTTCAAGTATTTGCTATTGGTATTAACTATTAACTAGCTATTTCAATTGAATTTTCTTTTATTAGTCTAATGCTATGTATTATGAGAACCTTAATTTTGATAGGGAACTTTGTCTATTGAATTGTACCTCCAAAGATGAGAATTGGATGTATGTTGGTGCTACGTAGTCAGTTACATGATTTCTGAGTTGTCTAGATATATTTTGGATAATTTATTTATTTTATTATTGAACTTGTAACCGTAGTTTTCCCAATGCATGTTTTCTGTTTGCGAAGTGAAAAAAATACAAGATGATTGTAGATAATGTTCTGATTACATCAGATATATCTTTTAGATGAAGCGAGTTCTCTTGGCAATTTTATTTTATTGGTTTGCAACATCTGATCTGTATGCTACTTCTTTCGCCCTGTTAATTGTTTGCATACAGCTGTATGGATGGCCAAATAAAACAACGGCTATGATAGGAGCCAAATGATATACAACTTTGGGAGTTGACATATAAAAAGAAGGATGGTGCATGGTCTAACGCTGTTTCTCAAGCTGTTCATGTAAGAAACCTTGTCGTACATTCAACCCTTTTATGGGAGTTAATATTCCATCATGTAGGCTAACACTTTCCATGACAACTAAATTTATTACCTCTTTATTGTACAGGCTGAAGCATGCATTATTAGGAGAGAGATAAAAGCAGATGAAGATCCACTTACAAGTGAACAACAAAAACTATTTTTCAGAAAACCTACAAAGATATTCTACAATGTAGCTCATCAAAGGCTTATGGGCATGGGTATATGGCTAAAGCTCATACTGCTTCTAAGTGTATCCGTTCTGAGCTTAATGAGCAGGCTCGCATAAACTTGGAGACGCAAGACTAAATAGTGAGCTAGACCATCATGTTGATGACTTACAAAATCAACTTGAAGTAGAGCGCGAAGAAAGACAAAGAGAAAGAGAACAACAACAAGCTGAAAGGGAACAAGAGCGTGCCCAAATGGAACAAGAGCGTGATCGTGAGCTTAAAGAAAGGCAGATAGAACTTGATAAGGCTAAGCAATCCATGATGGATGAAGTTAGGCAATCAGTGATGACCGAGGTAATGCAAATGATGGGAAGTAAAGAAACAATGATACAAGAGGTAATCAAATGTCTCTGTGGCCTTAGTTGCTCTCAATTGTTCTATAAGATTTTGTTGTTACCAATATAAATCTGAATTGGAATTTATAGAATGATCATTTGTAAATAGTTTCCTTAAGAAAAATAATGCTCCCATAAATGGAAACGGAAATAGAAAGGTGGCATGCTCTCTCTTCCAGAACACAAGCATGATTAGTTCTCATCAGCTTATACAAGCCGCTAAAAACCATCGTCGCCCTCCAAGTGAAAAAGTAATATACACATAATAGCAAATTTCAGTATAGTACAAGTTGTAATATGACATGTTCACTTGAACTATCTATGATGATTTTGTCCTGTCTTGTCATTGTATAGGATGTTTTTGAGTAAAAGTTCTAAAGGAAACGGTGCTTAATGGCCGCTAAGAAATACAATTTGTCAAAAGGTAATAACTTGTACTTTTTTGATAAATTATTTGTTCATTGCACTATTGCCAAAATCTGGGCAGTGCATTCTAGTTTTGTCTTGTCTTAAAGGAGTGAAAAAAATAAAAGGAGTTCAGTTTATACAGATTTATACCTTTCTAGCCTGCTTATGTGCATTTAGTTCCTTTACATTGACTAGGAAAGCACTGAACTATTCATATGACAAGCGGTTTATGCACATATGTTAAGTTCAAGAAATCAAGAGAGAAGTGGAAGTCAACTGTACACCTGGACTAGGGGATAAAAAAATGGTTATTTGATAAATAAGCACCAAGATAGCCATAAATCTTTCAGTTTCTGAAATGTAAAATACATTTAAGGTTGTGGCTATTCTTTAGTGCAATATTGTGTAATTATCAAGAACATTACAATGTCATAGTTTAGATTTCTTCAGATAACAGTGGAGACCCTGAGCAAATTTTACAAGTGGATTAGGAAAAAGTGTGTGCAAATTCAAATAACCATCTCTACGGCTTAATAGACAATGTTGTTGAGGCAAGCCTAATTTCACACATATACCTGACTTGATGAAAGAATTCTTTTCCATCAACTCGTGTTCGCCCTAAAACAAATGTACAAACTGTTAAAAACAAAGAAACTTGCTGATGATTTATGAATTATGACCAGCCTGCATTTTGTTGCAGATTCTTCCTTACTCATCAGTTAATATAAAGGATTCACATGTTCTCTTTTTTTATAAGCCATTTAAGCATGTTAACTTTATATTACAATGCATTCAATTCTATCTTTGGTGGAAAATTTACAAAATTGTTTTGGACTGATACATAAATTGAATAGATTTTATAATATTTTTGAATTAATGATAGACTGATATTATTCATTGATGTTTATTTTTACCTTGCAGGGGCGGTTATCTTTGAACAAAGCGAAGCCAAGAATATAAAAATTCTATTGCCAATTTAGAATGTCATTGTAATGGAGAACAAACCATCAGATATTTTTATATTGTTTATTCTATGCAACTTTTTTTTATAGATGTGCGACTCGAAATCTTGTACGGATGTTGGATATTATCTTGGGTCATATTATAAATGGGAGGTTCTTACTGTTGTGTTGTTTATGTTGATTTTGATTGATGAAATATTAATCCTTTTTTTCTACTATTATTTATACGAAGTAATGTTGGCATGACAAAAGTGGAATATGTAAGATTGTATACACTATTGCAACAAAAGTATTGTCTTTGTATTATGATGAGAGATGATGACCATTTTGTTACATTAAGTTATTAGCACGGAATCATATTGGTTGTAACAAGTATTTGCCATAAAAATTATGTTGTTGCATTAAACTTTTGCCACATATACATTTCGTTGCACTACAATATTACCACAAAATATTCTTTGTTGCGTTAAGCTATTGCCACAAATTCCATTTTGTTGCAACATTATATTGCCATGAAATAATTAACGTTGCATTATGTTCTTACCACAAAATACAGTTCGTTGCAACAAGCTATAGCCATGTAAATTAAATTGTGGCAATACATATAAATTGCAACGATTTCAACACGTGGCCATAGATTGCTATAGCAACAACCAATTTGTTGCAACATATAAATTTATTGCCACCATTTGGAGTTTGTTGCAATTTTTTATTACCATGGAAATTATTGCAACGATTTCATGTTCGTAGCAATACACATATATTGCAACGTTTTTGACCTTATTGCAACAATATTTGTTGTTGCGGCAAGTTGATTTCCTTGTAGTGAACATGTCTAATGGATTCAATCTATTATATAGTGGGTTTTGCGTTAATACTATTCCATGTGGGAATTAGAGTCCTAGTGGAGCCCGTTAGCACGTCCATATAGGGAGAGGCCTAACGCGGCGCAGCGAGAGATAAGCAAGGAGAGCATTCACCACACCATAGCCGCGCGACCTGGTGCTTGTGCACTAGTGCACAACGTTTTCAACCTTGGAGAGGCAGCGCATTGCGGACGCGCTAATCAGTGAACCTCAACTAGATCGTCTACTTCCTTTATGCTTGAAAATTACATATCGGCTAGCGTCAATCGATGACAACGACACGACCTTAGTGACGCGCATAGATGCGATCAGCTAGGAGACGTTTGGCCCTGGCATGAACAACTATTTACTGTACCACGACATGTTTGACATGAGAACCGACTTCTACAACTCTACTTCCGCTGCTACCATGCGCTAAAGGTAACAATATGTGATACCTACTTTGCATGATGTCCTAGGTGAGTGTGGTAGAAAATTTTGTTTTTGGCTAACCCAGCCTACCCGTTCCCTATTAAGACCCAAATTTGTTGAGGGGAATATAACTCTATATACTAAAGCTAATCCAACACCACGTCTTCACGCATCAATGTCACCGAGATGTTCTAAGTATCCGGTCCCTTGACCTCGTGTTAGCCTCCATCTATGCCTCTCGCTTGTCACGAAGGAGGATAGGAGGAATAAGAAGAAATTGATTTTAAAAAAAAATCAAGAGTTTTTTTTTAAAAAAAGACTGTGCTCATGCATCCAAGTTTCTCAAAGCTTTCGTTAGTTAACGGTGCCTCCGGACAACTCTGCAGGGTGCACCTCTGCATTGGTGATTTCGACAGAAATGCGATGCATCTCATGCTGCGCAATTACGCATGAATGTTGTCACCAACATCTGGGCTTTGCACGAATCTCGAGGACCGAATCGACGGTGTATATCTCCCGTTCCCCTCTTTGTTAGCAAATCCCGCCTTCCCCTCAAATCCATTCCGCTCCATCTTGTCCTTGCCGCCAAATAACAACTCTCCAATCTCCAAGCCCCTCTGTTCTCTCCCGTGTTCAGCGAGCGCCAAGAAACGGCGGCGCCATCCATGGACTGGTCGGAAGAGGGCGCCGAAGAGGAGGACCGCCAGACCTCCCTGCGGAGGCCGAGGCAAAGGCTGCCGTCTCCCCCGAGCGGCGACCGGCCGAGCATTGCCGTCGGGGGGAGGACCGCCTACTCGGTGCGGACGACCAGGAGGTCGCCAAGGTCGTCGAGTCCTGCTTCTCCCCCCGCCGGCGCCGGGGGTCGTGGCGGCGGAGGAGCTCCCACCGTGGAGGAGATCATCTCCTCGCTCAGGTCGGCGGGCGAGAGGCCGAGATTGGTCGGGCCGTCGGATGCCACCTCGAGTTCTGCTTCAATCACCGGAGGCGGCGCCGCGGCGGCGGAGGAGGAGGAGGAGGAGGAGTACGGGGAGTTCTCCTTCCCTTCGCTGGGCGAGCTGCCGAGGGTCGACGCGGGGCACGTTCTTGATCGCTTCTCAGAAGCCGAGACGGAGAGGAACGCGAAGGCGCGGGCCGAGTTCTTGGAGGCGACATTCGGCGCCGGCGCCGGCGCCAGGACGGAGGAGATGAAGAAGGAGCTCATCGTCCGAGGGAAAGTGCTCGACCTGGCGGGGCTGGAGAGGTGGCTGCGGAGGGTGGAGGCGACCGGCCAGCTCGCTTGGTTCACGGAGCTGTGCGCCGACGAGGAGAAGCCGGTGCCACCGCTCGAGCTCTTCGAGTGCGCATTCCACGCGCTGCAGAGCGCCCGGTCCGACGAGCTCCACCGCGGCGCCGACGCCAGGAGGCTCTGGATCGGGTCGGTGGCCTTGCCGGAGATGTTCCTCTGCCCTGTCTCCAACAAGGTCATGGAGAACCCAGTCGTTCTCACCTCTGGAAAGGTGCGTCTGAATCTTTCGCCTGCTCTGTCTTCTTGAGTTCTTGGGCGCTCCTGTGCTGTTCTTGCGATCTCACAGTTCGGGCGCTCTTTTTTCCTGATGAATTAATGCAATGGGACTTGCACCTATTGTTCTTGAAGAATGTCTTCATCCTAGTTGGAAAATTTTTCTTCATCTTGTTACTCCAGTTTGGATCGATTGCAATTCGCAATGTGTATCTTTTCTGATTATTATACTATATGAGAAAGTTCAGATTATCTTTTAGCGAGAAGTTCAGATAATTTACCTCCATGAACAGATTTTTCTGTGTTAGGTCATAACAGATTGCTTCATGACAAAGAATATTTGCATCTGTTCCCTAGAAAATCTTGTTAGGTTGTTATTTCTGGGTCAATTGAGATTCTCTGGTTTGGTTATTGCTTGTTCTGAAGAACTGTCTAAATGCATGTTTGGTTCAAACTAAGGAGATAACGATCGTCCTGATGTGACCGTGATTTGGGTACATAGTGGATAAGAGAGTGTCTGCTCAATTCATCACGTAGATTTAAGAAATGCCATCTGAGACAATGCAATGACATTGAACTGTAGGAGTCCCCAACTTCTCTGTGCATTCAATTTTTGGCAAAATGGAATTTCATCTGAATTTGATCAGTCAAAATAGCTAGAGTTAGCACAAGTGAAAAAAAAAAAATCAATGTCTGCAGTGTTGTTTCTTGCAGCGGGTAATAATCAAAGCACTTGCCAACCTTCATTTATCTTACCTCTGTTAAATTCACTCAAAATAATTACCACTGTTAAAAATCTCTAGTTTTCTGATTATTGCGTACTTCTTGTTCTGATCCAACAACTTAGGCCCCGGTCTCTATAGCTTATTTGACTTATTTGATTTATCTACTTATTTGCTTATCTTTGTTTAAAATATTGTAAATAATTTGATTTTTAACTATAATTTGGTTTTTTCAATTCGTCTTTTTTATCTCAAACATGTGTATAAAAGCTTTCTAAAATCAAGTCAAACAACGGGATCTAGCTCTCGAGTCCATCTCGGAAAACTCTAAAATTATGAGATAACTCAAATAAGATAAGGTTTATACTTCTTTACAATACCAGTGCATGTCTACTGAACAAATAATTCCAAAGCCTCATTACTCTGAGGCCTGAGCTTAATCCTTCTTGAGCTTGTTTCCTGTCTGTTTCTTCATCTCTGTTCTGTGGCTGCAGACGGTTGATCTTGCGGCACTGCAGGAATGGTGGAAGATCCACAACCACCACAAGCGCGTCTGCCCGGTCACCGGCGACGCGCTCATGAGCAGCTTCTTCGCGCCGCACATCCTCATCGCCTCCTGCATCTCGCTGTGGCGCAACGCGAACGGCATCACCGCCGCTGATCTGACGGCGGCTGCCGCTGGGCCAGCCGTGTCCCCGGAGGAGCAGGCCCTGTTCAACGAGGTCACCCTCCTGGCTTACTCCCCGAGCTGCTCCGAGCGAGCCTACAACGCGATCCTGCGCCTGCTCGAGCTCGTCGGCGACGGCGAGGAGCGGGCGCCGTTCCTGCACCTGCTCGGCCGGAGCCCCGGGACGATCGCGAAGCTCGCCTGCATCCTGCCGGAGACGTGCCTGGACCCCGACCCCGAGCTGGACGACGCCGTCCTCGAGATCATCTCCATGGCTGCCTCGTACGGCCCCAACAAGGAGGTCATCGGCGACGACCGGTACGCCATCCCGGTGCTGATCGCGAGGGCGCTGCTGGGGCCGGTGCCGGCGAGAGCCAGGTGCGCGCACATCCTAGGGATGCTAGCCGACAACTACTACAACAAGATCAAGATCGGCGAGCTCGGGGGCTTCCCGCCGCTGATGGAGCTGCTCGCCGTCGGCGACGCCGGGGTCAAGAGGGCGGCGGCAGCGGCGCTCGCCAGCCTCTGCGAGGCGCAGGAGAACTGGAGCAGGTTCGTCAGGGAGGGCGTGGCCGGCGCCGCCGTAGGCCTGATCCGGGAGGACGGGCTGGTGGAGGAGGCCCAGGGCATGCTGCTGCAGGCGTACGGCTTCGAACTCGCCATGGTGGAGGTAATGGAGGCGCTGGCGTCGTGTCCCGACGACCGGAGGTGCGAGGAGATGGCCGGCCGCCTCTGGAACACCTTCATGCGCTCCAAGCCGGGACAGAGGCGCGCCGCCAACTCCTACGCGGCCGCGTCTTCATCCAAGGTGGCGGTGGAGACCTCCTCGTCGTCGTCGTCGTCGTCGTCGTCGCCATCGTCGTCATCGTCGGAGGGGGGGATCGTGGAGGAGCCTGCGGGGAACGGTGGTTTGGCAGGGCCGAGCAAGAAGGATGTCAAGACCATCGTTTCATGGCTGGAGAAGAAGACCTACTTCCCCTATACATACAGATACAGACACTGATCATAGGAAGGCCTGTAAAGAACTAACAAGAGAGGCTAACTGAATGTGCATAGAAAGATTCCAATGAAGCAATAGCTGCGTCTGAACATATGATTGCAGCTCAGCTCAGGATGATTGGTTGCTCTGAAGTCTGAACTTCTGGATGGCTGATGAATGGTAGTACTATTTGGATATCATTCGTCTTCTGTATAGCTGAGATGTAGTGCTTTTTAGTTGTCGTTACATATAGTGGCAGAAGTTTAGGATATTCAGTTTTTTGCATTTACAGTTTTACAATGTTTGGTAGATTTCGAGGTTCATTCTTGTCATCATTACAGGCTCTGTATGAATCTGATTTCAAAAAGCAGGAAGAGATTTTGAGCAATGTGATTTTTCTGAACTTCTTTATCACAGTATCTGAAAAGACAATGATCTGAACCGAGGTTGTCAATTCTGAAATAAAGTGTTGTTATTTGTAAGAATACTGGCAGAAGATAATGCACAGCGGCGCGTCAGCTCTGTGTACCCTATTAAATTGTGATACAATATTGAGAAACAAAATAGGACAATTTATAGACTCCAAAGAAATATCAAAGATCAACAAAATACTTTGGTGGTAGACATGATTTTTGTACTGTTGTATATAGATTTGGAAAACAAAGAGCTCCAACAAAAAAAATTGTATGACGTAATAATTGAAAATGTCCTATTTTCACATGTTGGTAAATGTTGAAATGTATAGTTCTGATAGAACTACAAAGAGTTAATGATTGTCGATGTGGACAACACATAGGTGCCCTCTCCACTGCTTTCAAGAGGGACCTATGGCAGGGTTAGAAGGAAAGCATGTAGAGTTTACGTTATCCAACCTGAGCAGGAGGGTGTATAGACCCTGCTACCAGGTATCGATCAAGACACGTGGCGGTCCGATGAGTAGGTGGACGACTAGGCCCTAGGTGCCGGGCGACTAGGACGCGTGGCGGCCTGACGAGCAAGCGGACGGGCAATCATGTAGGCGAAACGGGGGGGGCGTATGAGCCTTCTGTTAGGGATACATGACGAAGGTGGGAGAAAGCTTCCTTAAGGATTTCTCCGGGACGCACCAACTCTAGATCATTTAATGCAAAGTAACAAGTCTAACGGGGCGCGTGGGGCGTCTGATGGCATGATTGCCCCCGCCTCGCTAGTGGAGTCAGCTACACTGTGGCCATCCCGTCCACACAGGCTAAGGCACTGCAGTGAGGCGGTCAGGATAGGTGGGCTGCTTTGCCCCATCCAACTTGCCTCTCTATCAGAGCGAGGGTAGGGGGATGACGACGCGGACTAAGAGACCAGGATGAGTAATAGTAACATTGATTGGACCAATATATATATTTTTCCTTTCCCTTTACCCAAGCCAGCCTCTGTGTGTATAAGGCGGGGGTGCTTCCGTAAAAGGGGGAGGTCACTCGGTTGAACCACAGTAGACATGAGCAGAAATAGCTCAAGCAGGATTAGGACAGTTACCCACTCTGGGGCCTGAACCTGGGTAATCCCAATGTGTTATTGAGTGTTCTTGTCCAGTTCATCCACGCATGAAGAGAGAAAGAGAGGTGATCTAACTATGCAAACCCCTATTACTGAACACCGGATTAGTCTCCAAAAAACTTGCCGACTGAAATACGCTGACCCCGATAAAGGCAACAATCAACTATGTTCTAAATATTATTATTTAAACTGTAGTGATGATCATAGTAGAAAAATGTAGCACATATTGGTTTCTTTGTTTATCTACATAATTTATTCAAAGCGAACATTGACGACACATCGGAATCAGGGACATCAACAGAAAATCAAAAACCTTCAGGGCTTTTTTGCGAAGTTGTCTGTGTGAAGAACTGAACACAAACGGTCAGAAAAACAGCCGCACGGTCCGATTGTACGGCCCAAGAGCAGGGGTGACGCGGCCAATGTGATTGGCTAGGGAATGCAAAAGGTGCTAAGCGCTATATACTCCCTCCGATCACAAAAAGCAGTCGCCGTTGACTTTTGGATACACCTTTAACCATTCGTCTTATTCAAAAATGTTATATAAATATTATTAATATAAACGTTGGGCTATATTAGCCATGTGAAGAAAATGGCAAGCAACAGATATTCTGTTGGTCCCCATCTTTCTTATTCCTCTCTCGTTCTCTCCCTCACGCACGTACAACAATGTCGCTGTTGTGCGCCACTGCCTGCACCGCCGGCCGGTGCCGTCACATCGCCAACCCAAGCCACCAATCCAAAGACCTGTGCATATATAAGGGTGGAAACGAGCCGAGTTCAAGTGAGCTCGCTCTGGCTCGGCTCGGCTCATGAAAAGTCACGATTTGGAGAAGAGGCTTGGCTCGTGCTCACGAGTTGGAGAAGAGGCTTGGCTCGGGGTCAT
Organism: Raddia distichophylla; assembly: GCA_005191435.1. NCBI lineage: Eukaryota > Viridiplantae > Streptophyta > Magnoliopsida > Poales > Poaceae > Raddia > Raddia distichophylla. The sequence continues at coordinate 1,080,928 of SPJY01016237.1, forward strand.
AAAAAATCCACCGCCTCCACGCCGTTGAAGCTGCGCCTTCCCTCTAGATCGGGACGTCGCCGCCGTCGTCGTCGCCGCTCGCCTCCGCTTGCGGGAGATATGTGGGAGGGGGGGAGAGAGAGAGAGAGAGAGAGAGAGAGAGAGAGAGAGAGAGAGAGAGGGTGAGGGGAGGGAGCAGGCATCGGGCAAGAGAGACTGAGGGTGGGAGGCGGCTGGAGAGTGGAGACCTGAGGTGGGGATTAGAGTTGAGTGTGGTTGTTTGTAGTCATCAGATTTGCATCCAACGGTGGGGTATCGAGGGCATGTGGTCTATAGTATTGACCGAGCCACGAGTGAGTCAGGCCTGGCTCGGCTCGTGCTCGTTTGTAAACGAGCTGAGCTCGAGCCCGAGTTTTTTTTCGAGCCGAGCCCGAGCTGATCGTGAGCCACGAGGTAAAGTTCCAGCACTACATGTGCACAATTACTACCTCCGTAATCATGCATATACCATAGGAAAACGAGTGTTGTCGAGCAAAAAACTTGTCTACAGTTTCTGAATCATCTCCATCTGTTTTTTTGGGGTAAGGAATTATCTTTTTTTCTGCTTGCCAAGGCAGATGACATGCATATGACCACGTTGTGCCCTTGTATATTAGCAAAACAATTGTGAAATTGCATTGCACTCTGGCGTGGTGATTTTATACAAGCCTATGTGCCTTTAATATATATACAAGTAAATTTGTGAAGATTTATTAGACAAGGATGAATGTGCCAAATGATTTTCCATTCGAAGGGATCGAAAACAATTTGTTTTCCATTCCAATTTTGGTTCGTTTGAGACTGACGGCTACCGCTACGTGGCGTATGCCTTAGCAAATTAAGATGCTGAAGATTCGAGAGAAATTGAATAGCAGGCGCTGATTACCCAATGATAAGTCTCGGTTCTCTGCAGCATATTTATTTGACTTATCTATTTATTTATTTATTTTCTAAAGAATATAAATAATTTAGCTTTTTAATACGTCTTTTTGTTTCTTAAAGGTGTGTTTAAAAACTCTTTAAAAACAAGTCAAATAGTGAGGTCCCCGCTCTTAAGTTCACCTAAAAAAACTCTTAAAGTTGAAAGATAAGTTAGATAAGTAAAAAAGTTCATATGTGACTCCCATGTATCCCACAATAGAGTCCGATATTCATATTTCATTATTTAAAAAAGAGACCGCATACGCTGCAAATGCCTACGCTATGGGGCAAAGTGCAAGCATTAATTCCGTGATTCTAATTACAGGAAAAAACGCGTGCAATTTTCGCTCACCCTAAATATACTTGGGCTTTTACACAAAGACTAATCAGCGACTATTTCTTAAGATCGAAAGCCCATACCAAAAACAATTTAAATCTTTCTAAAAAACATGAATCAGGAACCAAAGAAAATTCTGATTGCTAAAAAAATTAAAACTAATTTCAATAAATAAGTTCAATTTAGTCATCCTTGAAATGAGCAAAAAATTATAAACAAAATTTCTTTATAAGATAAAAAACTATTGAATCCTAGTGAAATCAAATTTAGCTAGGGCACCAGCCATGCGCAAGCACTTGATGCACAGTTACTATAGTACAGACTATGCGCCCGCATGTCGTGCATCGGTGCATGTGCCATATATATTGGACATGCATGAACAAAGAATTTTTATTATTTTCTACACTTCATGCAAATGCATATATTTCATAATAAAAACTTAACTAAAATATAAGTTAAAACAAAATGGCTGATACTTTTACTAAAAAACAGTTTAAAAAAGTTTTTCATAATAAATACATAGGATTTTCACTATTATAATGACTAAAAAACCTATGTAATGAATTGAAAAAAAATGCATGCACGGAACAACCAAATGCAGACGTCCGAGTAAACATGACCAGAAGTTCTAAAAAGAAGCTAGAGATATCAGTTCCAAGAATGCATGCACGAACCGCAACCAAGCGGGTAATTTGATTTGCTGGTTCTTGTAGAGCAAGGAGAACTACCGATTAAACCCTGTACACTGTCACTGAACAAGATAACCGACGTGATCGGCTCTTGCAAGCCCCAGCCATGGCGGCCGCCGTCCGTGTGGGTGTGCGACGGCAGAGCTAGCGTCGCGGCCGTCGCTGTGGCTGCCGCCGCCTGGGGACGTACCTGCGAGCCCACAGGTGCCGCCCGTTGACGAGGAGCCTCGCCAGCCGCCGCCCGCCGAGCACCGCCGCCACCACGGCCTCGCGGCGGCACACCACCCTGCCGTACGCCGGCGGCTCCCCCGGCGCCGTCTTCTCCATCATCACCCTCTCCACGCAGCCGGCGCCCCACCTCCTGTAGGCATATCATTCATGTAATCATGTTGCAAATTTCTCCGTAAATAAAATTGATGTTGCAGCTTGTTTATGCGGATGCAATAAAATTACAATGTCGTGGATGTTTTCCCGACATGAATTCGATGTTCATGCATGTTCCAATCAACATATTTTTGAAAAAAAAAGAGATGGAGGTTATAACGATGCAGATTAGTTATTGGTCATAGTTGTATGAGAAATTCCAAGATTACAAATGTAACTGTATTTTTTAAAGAAAAGCAAAAATATTTCAAGCCAGGCATGCAGTAATTAATCGGGATACTGCTGTAAGGAAATGATATGCCAGTAAGGGAAGTACTACTAAATTTTTGGATGAATTGCAACCTTGTCTTTTCAAGTTTATACTTTACAAAAACATTACTCTTGCGCCTAAGCACGTAAGTCCATGAAGAACATGTCATTTTTCACAAAAAATACCAAATACCAAATACCAGGAAGAACATGCATGCAATTTCCTCTGAATAATTTTGTTGAACAAAAAAAACTACCATGCAGCATATTTTTTTAAGAAAAGCGTGAAATATTTTGAACAAATTTTTTTAGAACTAATGTATTATTATTTCAGAAACACATCGCTCACAGCTCCCAACTAATACCAGGTCGAAGTTTATCGCATGCGAGTGTAATTAATTAATCTGCTTTGAGACTTGGAGCTACGTACCCAGTGAAGAACTCAACAATCTCTTCGCGCGTTAATGGGAATCCCTTGGAGAACGTGATGAAGAGCGACCGGCCTTCTTCGTCCCCATCCGTAGCCACCGGCGGTGGCGGTGGCGGTGGCGGTGGCGGTGGCATTGGCGGTGGCGGTGGCGGTGGCGGCGCTCCGCCGCCGCGGCGATACGGCGAGGCCAGCTCCGCCGGGAGCGCGCCGCCGCCCTCCTCGTGGCGGCGCAGCAGCGCGTGCAGCCGGTCGTCGAACAACAGCGCCCCGACGCCGTCGAGCACCACGGCGACGCCGCGGCGCGGGGCGTCGACGGGGAAGAGCGCGAGGAGCCGTCCGAAGTCGTCGCGGCACAGGGACGAGAGGAGCGGCGTCCCGGCGCTGTGTTCCGGCTGCCGGGCGCCGCCGCCGCTGCCGCGGTGGAGCACGGCCTGGACCTCGGATTGGAGCCGCGCGGCGGCGGCCGGGGTCTGGACCGCAGCGGGGAGGCGGGCGACGGCGTCGACGCCGGCGTTGCGGTGGAGCCACATGAGGAGCGCGACGGCTTCGCGGGCGGGCTGGCGGCCTGCGCCGAGCGAGCGCAGGCGGTCGTAGGCGGCACGGTCGACGCGGTGGAACGCGAGGATGTCGCGCACGGAGATGGAGGGTTCCATAGCCTACGTGTGCGGGAGTGTACTACTATATTGTGACCTCTTTGGAGACTGGAGAGGTGTGTATCCGTGTAGGCATGTATATATCTATGTATGTACATCGCCACTATTTTTAGAACATTAGCCTCGGTTGGCATAAAAAAACGCATTCTAGTAATTCTAATATAATTATTTCGGGATCTTGCAAGTCCAAAATCACATATATATGGCAACAAACTAGCTAGACAAATTAGGATTCTATCGATTATCCAGTTATTTCTATATATATATATATCATCCCTCCTAATCACCTATCCGTTCCTTGTTTTTTTGAAAGGAAGAGAATTTCTTGTTTGCCCCGGAAAAGTTTGCTCATTCCATAACATGCCATCAACTATTTCAAACTCTACGTTTGCCATTGTTTTATGAACTCCGCTCCTTATTTGTCAAAATGATTTGAAACTATTTCAAGGACCCAACTTGAACTTATGTGCCACTATGAAGTGGCTTCGCTCTTTTGCCACACCGACCCACTTTTATAGACACAAATGATCCCAAATATCAGTAATAGAAAAGTGGCAAAATAGAGAAGCTTAGTGGTCAAAGTCTACATTTGTTGACTGCATCAAAAAATTATATGCCTTACATTTTAGAACGGATAGAGTACTATCTAACAAGAAATATCTATGCTACAAGTATATAATAGTTGTAGGCTCTTGTAGCAATCTAAATATAATACCAGGAAAAAGAGATAATCTATAAGTAAAATGCATTTAATGAATAAAAACCTACCCGGCCCTAATTACTTTACAAAAGCTGATAGATGATATTTATAGTTTTTTTTATCTTATGGGGATATAAAATTCCTTAGTTCTAGAATCATAAAACAAGTACTCAATTACAGAAGCTGGAGTAGTATTGGAATTCATCAAATCATGAAATTTGGAAACTATCAATCAAGAGAGATGAAACTAAAATTCTAGTCAACCAGGGAATCAAACACTTGCAACCCTCCACCATGGCTTATTAGATGCGATGGGCTCCCGGAGTGCACCGCGATGCCACACGGAGCATCACCTGGCTTGTTCCCAACCTTGAAGCACCGAATCTTGAAGCACCGAGAAGCGAGCCATTTCGGATCGGCCTGAACTCCCACTCCGTACCAGGGGCTCGAAGGAGAGAGTGCAGCTGTGCAGGCCATGAGGTCACAACTCACAACCGGCGGGTATAGGAACAGTGGAACGCTACCGGCCACCACCAAAAAAAGAGGGCACTGTGGGAGGGGGTGAAGATGGCGGCGTTGTGTAGGTGAGCTGTGCCGACGGTTGGGATTTCATCGTTGAAGCACTCACCTAAGTTGACGGTGAGGTCGTCCGAGGCATGCAGCGCGCCGGCCGTGTGCGAGAGCCGATGTCGGAGGCGGCTCGTATGCATGGCTGACGGGGAAGGCGACGGTGTAGGGCCGAAGTCAAGGCAGGACGGGTTGTTCGGCTAGGACGACACGGGGAGCTAGGTCGGAGGCGGTGGATCGCCGGCTGTTGGCGTGAGCTCGCTGAACGGCATGGTTGACGGGGGAAGGCTGAGCGGTGAAGGCCCGAGGTCGCGGACTCGCGGGTGACGTGCTGGGCTGTAAGACAGGGAGCCCGATGGGACGGCCCATGGGGAGGTCAGAGCGGTGACGCCGAGCTGCAGGATAGGGAGTTCAACGAGGAAGACGCATGGGGAGGTCAAAGGCGGAACAGTCGGGCTGCAGGACGGGGAGTCCGTTGAGGACGGCGCCCGGGGAGGTCAGAGGCAGCGGGTTACTTTAGTCCCGGTTTCCTTAGCCGGAACACAAACCTTAGCACGGTGTACAAAATATTTAGAAAATATGGCGAACCCAAGATAGTCTTAGTTTAGAGCTGTCTCTAGCTAAGCATCTACAACTAACTACTAATTAGAAGCAGATGTTCTCCGGTAGTTGTCAGACTGGATAATCTCCAATATCACGCCCCCCTCGAGCAATCTTCTTTCTCAATTTAGGGAGGACACTATCTTAATTCTAATGAAAAGGCAGAAGCAAGTGATGGACTCCTAGCCCTTACTTCGGATACTACAAAAAAGAACTGATAACAGGTAAAAGGCGTGAGATCCTCCCAGATGAGCAAATAGGTCACTCACCAGCCTAAACGACGAGCAAACACTCGAACGTGAGAGCAAGGGATCACCCAATGAATGGACGACCTCCAAGGAGGGAGGAGAGGGGGAGGCAAGAGAAAATACATACATGCCGAACTAGGGGAACCTGATACCCCCAACCCCTACTACGAGGATGAGGATGACCCTCAATCAGGAGAAGGACTCGAATCTAAAACCTCCTGCCACCACGGAATCCCCACTCACCCTTCTAAGCAACCCACCCAGCCACACGTATTTACTAGGATATGCATTCCTTTTAAAATATTTAACATGAACCGTAATGTGGGCGAAAAATCGTGCTTTTGGCCCAGTAGCCATGAACCGGGACTGATGCCACTATCAGTCCGGGTTTGTATTTAACCAGGACTGATATGCCGGGATAGAAGACCCGTTCTCTAGTAGTGGAGCGGGCTTCGCAAAAGAGTAATGGAATGGAGTGAGACGTGAATGAAGTGGATAAGATAAGGATGAATTCAAAATTTGATGGTGTTTTCAGTGGGATAGCATTGGTGGGAAATTAAATTGAAGTGCGACACCACCAGCACCACCACAAACCGCTTATCTATTTTATCCAAAGTCCAAATCACATGAGATAAAATTTTTAAATCTAATCCTAATATACCTCTTTGCTATTCTGTAATTTTTAAAATTTTTTGTTTTTCAAATTTATTCATTTGATGTTAGAATTTTATGATTTCTATTTTGTTTCTATACCGTAACTAAATCCATCTAAACCGTAAACAGATCAAATATAGAAAATACCTCGTCTCCAACACTAGTGGTGACTGAAAAATATGATTGGAAGCCCATCCTGACCAACTTTTTACCACAGAGGAGGTATGCATGGGCGGCCCTAGATGGGAAAAGGCTTGTCATGGAGGGGCAATGCACGTGGCATCACTGTCTCGGTGGTGAATAGCGCTAAAGCAAGGACATTTGGATTTAGGGATGACCAGATTCTATAAGAAAGAGCAAGTCATGTAGGACTACAGTTTTGATGTTGTTGTTATAATGTTATGGAAAAAGTCTACTTGACCCCTTGAACTATAGTGGTGCAGAGACGTTAGCCCCCCACATGCAAAACCGTCTATGTGGACCCCTGTTGTACGTTTAGTGGCGCAAATACACCCCGCAGACGGTTTTGTGGGCGGTTTTGCCACGTGGGAAGCCCATGTGGGCAACACGCTGGCATTATGTTAACACCACACAAAGGAGACACAACATAGGTGATAGATAATCTGCATCCGTCACTAAAATAAAGATTAATGACGGGTCCTATAACGTCCGCCACTTATATAGGATGCCTCGGGTCAATAATGATGTCCTATAACATCCGTCACTTACGTCATTATCAAATCTTCCTTACGTCATTAGCGAATCTTCGGGTCAACAATGATGTCCTCTCAGTGAATCGACGGCGGATGGCCCATTTTTTAGTGTCCGAAGTCCTTATCCCAAAAGGCAAGTTCCGCTTTGTCAACTCAACCTAGCTAGCTAGGACAATGTAAGAACTTACTTGGCATTATCTTGTGGAATATATCTGTACATGAGTTTATAACTTGTTAATGTGTAATGTGTGTTTATAAATTGTGAATGTGTATTGTGTGTTTTGTTGATGCAAATAAAGATTTTTAAATTTGTGAATGTATTCTGTCGTGTACACGTTTGTGAATTTACACCAGGATGCAGCCTGTATTGCATGCCCTGTGATAAACATTTTATCTGTCACTATCATCAGAAAACAAAGTGACAGGTAAACATTTTTTTCGTCACTTATATGCGTCATGACGAACATACGAGGTTCTCCGGGAGGCAATGATAAGTGACGTACCATACTAAAAACCGTCACTTATCTTACTCGGGTGGCAGGTTATAATATAGGCCATCACTTGTATAACAATCACGAGTGACAGTTATAATATACACCCGTCACTTATATAGTTACCATGGGTGACGGCTTATCTATTATCCGACACTTATAGGTGACATGAGAAACCTAGGGGGGGCCTTCGTGAGGCGAAGATAAGTGACGGATTGTATAAAGATCAGTCACATATTTGTATACATATGACTAGTATTGACACATCAGTGACTCGTCCAAGCTGACGGTTCCTTTATCCGTCACTATTGTCTATTATAACCCGTCATTAATGCGATTGGTTTTAACATAATTATGGCTTGACCTCCACGTGGGCCACGAATGTTGGCGCGGGTAGGCCGCCGTCGCGGTGGCGTGGAGCCGCCCGCCACAGATGCGCCGTGAACGCCTCTAGCTTCGTGCGCCGGAGCCCCGCCAAGGCCTGCAGTGCGGCAATGTCGTCGGCAGTGACGCGGTATATGCGCATTTGAGGGCGGTGGCGACCCCGTGGGTGGCGGCGGCGCGCGGCTGACGGGGACAAAGAGGTGGTCGGCGAGCGTGGCGGCGCGCGGCGGCAGAGACGGGCTGGTCGGCGCGAGAAAAGAGCGGCGGAAGGATTGGGGTGGCGGCGCGGCGGAGCCGCCCCCGGCGGCGGCGGCCCACGTGATGAGGGAACATGTTGAAAGAGTAGGCGTTATAGACGCGGCGATCGAAGGTGCAACCCACGACGGCGCCGCTGCACTTAAACCTGGTCACCTGCGTGCGTGCGTGCGTCGGTGCATTAGCCATGCATGCAAATCAGTGGTACAGTTGTGAATGCACAACAAAATCTACAATCAAACGATTTTGCCTTTTTTATATACGTGAAAATTATACTTATACAGTTCTATTCTTAGACATAAAGATTGAGTTCAATATATGATCTTACAAAGTTACAAGTATATGAAATAAATTAGAGGTTAGTGCGTTGGACACCACCTCCCCGGCGAGCGGGCAGTGTGCCACCAGCACCTTCGCCAGCGCCGCCTGCGTCGCGGCCGGCCGGTAGCCGCCCCCGCGCCGGCGTAGTAGAAGAAGACGCCAGTCAAGCGGCTCCTGCAGTGGCAGCGCCGGCGCCACCGTCAAGGCAGCGTCGAGCTAGCTATTACCTGGGCATTATGCCGTCGTCGATCGAGGTCTAGATCGCGTGCATGGCGTCCGGGATTTCGAGCTTGATCGCGTCGCGGCTGGGCGCGGCGGCGGCGGTGGAGACGGAGCGGAAGGAGGCCGTGGTGGCGCAGCAGCGGGGGATGGTGCTTGATTACGTCATTACTGTTGGACTTAGTGATCGTGGCCTGTGCTGCGATCCTATTCTAAAGGGAGCAACGGCTCCACTTCTCAGCCGCGCCCTGATGGGCGCTCAACTGACAAATGGTTGCGGCCCCTCTACCCAGCGCTATATTAATAGGAGGTGCCGGCGCCCACAGTAGCTAACGCTACGTGAGTCTCGTTCCTCCCGATATTCTCCTCTCCGATCCGAGTTTAGCGCTAAGGGTTTGGGAAGGCCGTCGCCGGCAAGGACGTCACTGCTACCGTCTCCCTGCGACCGCTATGGTTTCTCTGCATCGGTTCTCCACCACGCAGGCTTCTACGGCCTAATTTTGATCCTACCCGATGGCGTCGTCAAGCAGCTGTGAGCAACCCTAATGCATCTTAGTTTTGGTGTTTAATCTTTGGGCTAATGTTCCTTATTCACGCTTTCGCATTAAGATTAGAATCTAACATTTGGTATTAGAGCGGTACTTAGCCCGATTAAACCCTAATTATGTTTTAAGATCTTGATTAGCCATCGGATTAAAGCTTTTCACTTTTGAATTAATGTTTACAGTCTTGGTTAAGCAATTATAAGGAGGTGACTTCAGATTGGGTGAGTGTTAATGCCAAAATCCCTAAGTTTTCCCCAACCCGAAACCAAAATCCCCATGTTCAGCAGCCACCCGAAACCCTAAAACCTTAGCATCGGCCATGCCGAAGGAATTTTGCAAATAATTTCGGATGGAGAAGGATCAGAAAAATCCCAATTTCACGGGAAAATATCAATTTGGAAAAACCCCAAATTCTTTAGAACCCTAGAAATTAGTTTGGGTCAATCCCGAACAAATCCTTCACAGTTTTTTGGGCTTACCGTGTTTAGTCGCCGCTGGCGTCCTCCTGGGCATCGCCGGCCGCCTCCGCTGCCGCCGTGTGCTGCTCCGTCTTGCCTTCCCTCCGCCGCGTCCCCTCCTCGCATCGCTGCGTCTTGCATGCGGCGCCACGGAGCGGCTCGGCAGAGGCATGCGCGGCACCGAAGCACCACACACTGCCGCCGGCGAGGGGCTCCGCCGCGCCGCCGTCTCGGTTCGGCGTCGCCGCCGAGGCTGCCGCCGTTTACGCTCAGCTTCTCCCGTAAAAAACGGATCGGGGCAGTGGCATCTAAGCTAGGGTTTTCCCCGAGCTAGTTTTTGGTTAAGCCACGGCGCAATCTGAGCCGCCCGATCCAACGAACGGTCCAGATACTTTCGGCTTATGTTTATTCTCGGGCCAGTTTTTTTGGGCTGAATGGACCACTACACCACGAGTGAATGGGCATTTTTTTTTAGCTGGGCCGCGCGCACGTATCTGTTTGGGCAGGCACTGTTTGTGTTTTGTTCTTTTAGGCCGAAATAATAAACAGTGCTATTAGTTTATTTTCAATTATGTTTTACTGTTTAATTACTGTTTTAGAGAAATAATTGTGTTATTAAGTTGTTAAAATTAGTTTTATATTTGGCACAATTATTCTGTATTGTTTCTGGAATTTTCATGTAATTTGTTGTTTATGGTTCTAATTAAAATTGGCACCAACGTGAAATTTTAATTAGAATTTAAGTTAAAATTCTAGAAATATTAAGTCTAATATATAATTGTAATTTCTGACCAACGTTGATTTACAATTGTATTATTGTTATTTTGTCCTATCTCGTTTTCTGCCCAACGGTGATACGAGATAGTGCAATTGTTTTATATGTATTCTTTAATGTTTTTTGCATGGATATAATCGTACCAACGTATGTTGAATTCATGTCTAATGATATCATTCATTTCAGCTCTTGATCCCTCCAAGGTCGCCTCTGTCGTTAGCGGCATTGAGAAGCTGACTGAGAGTAACTTCCATGATTGGAAGGAGAACATTGATGTTATCCTCACCATAATGGACTTAGACTATACACTGCTTAATGATGCCCCTACTCCTCTTGCGGAAAATGCCACAGAGGAGGCTAAGAAAACTTATGATGAGACTCATGCACAGTGGGAGCGGTCTAACCGTGTGTGCCTTAAGATAATCAAGAATTCCATTACCCGTGATATTAGGGGAGCAATCCCAACTGCAACTAAGGACAAGGATGTGGAATTAACAACTAAGCAATACTTAGAGAGGGTTGAGAGCCACTTCAAGACCCCCTCTAAGACTTATACCAGCACTTTGATGAACAAACTGCTGAATAAGAAGTATGATGGCCAAGGGGTGTTAGAAAGCATCTTATGACCATGATGGAGATGGCGGCCACAACAAATGAGATGGATATGCAAATATCCGATAATTTTTTGGTCAATCTCTCACTTAGCTCTTTGGACACAAAATATACTCCTTTCAAGATAAGTTACAACACCAGTGAAAAGAAATGGAGTATGAGTGATCTCCTTGCCCATTGTGTGGAAGAGGAGGAGAGAGTTAAGACTGAGAAGAAGGACACCGTCAACTTAGTTAGGTCTCCCAACAAGAGAAAGGACGGCCAGGGCGACAACAAGCCTAATAAGAAGCCCAACTTCAACAACTCCAACAAGGCCAATTCCAATAATGATAAGGGGAAGGATGTGGCTAACCCCACTAATCCCGCTAATGTTCCTAATGACGTTTGCAAGTATTTCAAGAAGCCGGGGCATTACCAAAGGGACTGTGTGGGCTTCTTGAAGTGGCTCGCCAGGAAGGGTAATGACTCCATTACTTTAGTTAATGAAGCACTCCCCTATAATGTGTGGTGGATTGACTCTGGTGCAACTGTGCACGTTTGCAATTCGTTGCAGGGATTCAATACCGTGAGCCCCCTCGCCGCGGGTGAACGAAGAATTAGTGTTGCGGATGGCAAGCAAGTTGAGGCCAAAGCCATTGGATCATTGAAGCTTACATTAGCAAGTGGCTTTGTTCTCCACTTAGATGATGTTGTTTATATACCCTCTCTTAAGAGGAACTTAATTTATGTTTTCTGTTTGGATGATTATGGTTTTAGCTTTACATTCGGGAACAATAAGTGCACTCTTTCGTTTAATTCAAATAATGTAGGTCTTGCCATCCGACAAGACAAATTGTATTTGCTTTCATTATCTGAATCCTCTGTGAATGTATGTTATAGAAATGTTGGGAAAAAGAATGTGACCTCATCGAAATTATGGCACTGTCGTTTGGGCCACATTTCGAAAGGGAGAATGGAGCGTCTCATTAAGGACGAGATTCTCCAACCTTTAGATCTTAATGACTTAGAAAATTGCATTGATTGCCTTAAAGGCAAATATGTAAAGAATATTAAGAAAGGTGCCACACGAAGTATGGGACTTTTAGAATTAGTTCACACCGACATTTGTGGTCCCTTTCCTATGGTGTCTATAGATGGGTATGATTCTTTCATTACATTTACTGATGATTTCTCCCGCTATGGATACATCTATCCTATTCGTGAACGATCTGAGGCCTTAGACAAATTTAAGATATTTAAGAGTGAAGTTGAAAATCAGCTTAATGTAAAGATTAAGGTAGTAAGGTCTGATCGAGGGGAGAATATTATGGAAGACATGCTCCTTATGGGCAAGTTCTTGATCCCTTCGCTAAGTTTTTGCAAGAAAATGGCATAATTGCTCAATATTCCATGCCTGACGAACCTCAGCAGAATGGTGTGGCTGAAAGAAGGAACCATACCCTTATGGATATGGTTCGTAGCATGTTGAGCTACTCTACTTTGCCAGTCAGGTTGTGGATGGAAGCATTAAAGACAGCAGCCCACATACTTAATCGAGTTCCCAGTAAATCAGTCCCTAAAACTTCTTATGAATTATGGACTGGGAACAAACCAAGTTTAAGATACTTACGTGTATGGGGTTGGCTAGCTGAAGCTAAGATTTTCAATCCCCAAATTAAGAAATTAGACCCTAAGACTATAAGTTGCCATTTTATAGGATACCCTAAAAGATCAAAGGGCATCAATTTTATTGTCCTGATCGTACCACAAAGTTTGTGGAAACGAGTCATGTTGCGTTCTTTGAGAATACTAAAAATCAATGGGAGTTTGGAGCCAGAAAGATAGACCTTGAGGAGATGCCGGATTTTATTCCATCATCTATGATTCATGTGCCTTTTATTCCCATGGCCCGGAAGGTTGCGCCTCCAGACGTTAACACTGGGGCCGCTCCTTCTGTTGAGGAACCTGAGATACCTAATGATCCTCCTCCTCCTGTTGAGGAGGCTGTGATGCCTAATGATGAGCCTCAACAACTTCCTGTTGTACCTAATGAACCCCTAAGGAGATCGCAGAGTGAGAAGAGTAATGTTTGTAATGATTATGTTTATAATATAGGAGAGACTGATGATCCTACCTCCTACCAGAAGGCTATGATGAGCGAGCATTCACCAAAATGGCTTGAAGCCATGGAGGATGAATTAAAATCTATGAGCACTAATGATGTATGGGACTTAGTAGAAATTATATACCCATCTGTGGTAAAAGTTTGAAGTCCGCTGGTTTCTCCATTTGGAAGCTATGAAGTGAAAACAAAGACCCAAACTTTCTACTCGAAGTTCTTGACAGCTCGTGGTGTTTGATTTTTCATTTTTTCTGTGAATGGTTTCTTGAGATGATTTTTATTGGAGTGCTTCAAGACTCATGTTTGCATAGGGAGAAAATTTCCACAATTTTTGGAGCAGCAGAAAGTCATCATCTCTCTGCTTCAAGTAGAAACAAACTCTGAAGAATCTGCTTTTGCTTTTCAGAAAGAAGCTTGTGTTGTTTGAATTTTTCATATTTTTTCTAGTAAGGAGTTTTAAGGAGATTTTTGGTGCAGTGCTTCATGACACATTGACACATAGGGAAAAAAATTCCCATGATTTTTAGAGCACCTTAAATTCACGAACCTCCTGCTCCATGAGAGGACAATTTCTGAAAGAATCTGTTTTTACTTTTTGAAAGTTGCTTTGAGGTTTTGTCATGATCTCTTTTCAAAAGCAAGATTTGAATTGATTCCTCTTGTTTGGACACTTGACAATCAGGATTGTGACTCTAAAATCCCCACATATTCATATAGATATCATCCATAGAAGTCATGGGTACACATAGTTATCATGTTGTCCATCGCGGTTTGATCACCGACACGAAGCAGTTTTTGTGGAATGCTTAGAGGGACTGCATGTGTGAAAAGAAAGCGTCAAAATTGATTAGCGTCTATTCACCCCTCCTCTAGCAGCCTAGCTCGGGTCTTCACTTAAGTTTATTTTTCACATATTAATCATCTTTCTTATTTTTTGCATAGACTATATTTCTAAATGTTTGGATGCAACAACTTCCATTACATTATATTCTAAGAATTATTATGTATAACTAAAATGTAATGGACAAAAGTATATGTATGATATCGTGTTAATTATGAGGCCACAGAAAAAATGAAGAAAATGTTTTTAACAACAAATAAAAAGTAGAAGAATTTATGTTCTCCTTTCATTTTTTAGGCATGTCAAGCAAGTTATTGCTTAAAAATTTAAGCACTTTTTAAGTGGTAAAACCACTGCATTTTGGCTGATTTTACTTATGAATTTGAGGAAGTGGAACAAGCTGCGTGCTTAGATGTGTCTCACTTCTCTATCCTATACAGTTAGTACATTCTATAAAAGATTAACCCTTGGTAAGGGGGTGAAACAAATTTTGAATAGAGACAAGTGATAGATTTATCATTTTTTTTGTACTCCTACGTACACAAATATGGATAGTGTAAAAATATAAATACAAATTGAATATTTTCATGAATATTTTATTGCTACACGGAAACCCAACAAATTTTATGTGTAAAATCAGTGAATGCAAATATCTAGTTTCATTGATAAAAAATGATGGTATTTGCACAAATTCTGATATCACTGCATTAAGGTAAGGTCTGTAGACAACATGAGCAAAGATAACAGATAAGTCATAATTGTACACATCAATAAAGGGTTTGGTGATGTGCAGCCATAAAGCTACCACCGTCCAACTGCAACTAAACCATCTAAATCGTAAACGGATCAAATATAGAAAGAAATGAGCAAAAATACCTCATCTCCAACACCAGTGGTGACCGAAAAATATGATTGGAAGCCCATCCTGACCAACTTTTTATCACTGAGGAGGTATGCATGGGCGGTACTAGATGGGAAAAGGCTTGTCATGGAGGGGGAATGCGCGTGGCATCACTGACTCGTTGGTGATTAGCGCTGAAGCAAGGACGTTTGGATTTAAGGATGACTAGATTCCGTAAGAAAAAGCAAGTCATGTAGGACTGGTTTTGATGTTGTCGTTATAAGTACCATATGAGTGGATATATAGGAAAGGAATCCAACTATTGTATTGCCATTGGCTAGCGCTAGTCATCGCTATCACTATCAAATCCGAAACAAGGCTATCCCGGTTCTACTTCTGCCTGGTGGAGTCACCACCCAAGGTTTCAAAACCTTTCAAAGCATTCAAAAGCTTATTGTTTTTAGCTGGAGCGGATCGACTATAAATTAGTTAGGTAAAAAAGGGAGATAATTTCAGATACACTAGTGTGAAAATAAGACCACTCTGAGCAAGTGTCATCACTCGGAAATAAGGAAACGGATTTCATTTGCTAGTAGTCAGCTCCCAAGTTACTCCCTAAGCTATAGCGGTGCAGATACTTTAGCCCCCCACGTACAAAACCGTCTAGGTGGACCCCTGTAGTACGTTTAGTGGTGCAAATACACCCCGCAAGAGGTTTTCTGGGTGGTTTTGCCACATGGGCAACCCATGTGGGCCACATGCCGGCACTACGTTAAAACCACACAAAGGAGACACAACATAGGTGGAAGATAATCTGCATCCGTCACTAAAATAAAGATTAATGGCGGGTCCTATAACGTCCGCCACTTATGTAGGATGCTTCGGGTCAACAATGATGTCCTATAACGTCCGTCACTTACGTCATTACCGGATCTTCCTTACGTCATTAGCGAATCTTCAGGTGAACAAAGATGTCCTCTTAGTTATTCGACGGCAGTTCGCTCATTTTTTGGTGTCCGAAATCCTTATCCCAAAAGGCAAGTTCCACTTTGTCGACTCAACCTAGCTAGATAGGACAATGTAAGAACTTACTTGGCATTATCTTGTAGATATATCTATATATGAGTTTATAACTTGTTAATGTGTACTATGTGTTTATAAATTGTGAATTTGTATTGTGTGTTTTATTTATGCGAATAAAGATTTTAAAAGTTGTAAATGTATTATGTCGTGTACATGTTTATGAATTTACATCAGGATGCGGCCTGTACTGCATGCCCCGTGATAAACATTTTATCCGTCACTGTCATCAGGAAAAAAAAGTGCCGGGTAAACATTTTTCCCGTCACTTATATGCATCATGACGAACATACGATGTTCTCCGAGAGGCAATGATAATTGACGTACCATACTAAAAAACATCACTTATCTTACTCGGGTGGCGGGTTAACAATCACTTATCTTATATAGGCCATCACTTGTATAACAATCACGAGTGACAGTTATAATATACACCCGTCACTTATATAGTTACCATGGGTGACGGCTTATCTATTATCCGACACTTATAGGTGACATGAGAAACCTAGGGGGGGCCTTCGTGAGGCGAAGATAAGTGACGGATTGTATAAAGATCAGTCACATATTTGTATACATATAACTAGTATTGACACATCAGTGACTTGTTCGGGGTGATGGTTGCTTTATCCGTCACTATTGTCTATTATAACCCGTCATCAATGCGTGTGGTTTTAACGTAATGTGGCTTGACCACGTGGGCCAAACCGGGGCAACTGGCTTTAGTCCCGGTTGCCAAACCGGGACAACTTCTAGGGACTGAAGGTCACATGACTTTAGTCCTGCCGGGACAACTTCTAGGGACTAAAGGTCACATGCCTTTAGTCCCGGTTTTTTCAACCGGAACACAAACGTTACCACGGTGTAGAAAATATCTAAAAAATATGACGAACTCAAGGCTTAAACCTAGAACCTCCTGCCACCATAGGACTCCGCACTCACTCTTCTAACCAACCCACCCAGCCACATGTATTTACTAGACTAGGATATGCATTCCTTTTGAATTATTCTGGAATGAGGCTTTAGTCCAGGTTCATAACACGAACCGGGACTAAAGCTTACCTTCAATCCCGGTTCGTGTTACGAACCGGGACTAACTTGTGCCCGTGTCAGCTGGCATGTACCCGTCTGTCAAAGCGTTCTTCTATCTCGGTTTGTCACATAAACCGGGACTAATGTGGACGAAAAATCGTGCTTTTGGCCTAGTAGCCATGAACCGGGACTGATGCCACTATCAGTCTGGGTTTGTAGTTATCTGGGACTGATGTGTCGGGATAGAAGGCCCGTTTCCTAGTAGTGGCCGTTGCTGTGGCATGAACGCCTCTAGCTTCGTGCGCCCGAGCCCCGCTGAGGCCTGCAGTGCGGCGATGTCGTCGGCAGTGACGCGTTATATGCAGTTGAGGGCGGTGGCGACCCCGTGAGTGGCGGCGGCGCGAGGCTGGCGGGGACAAAGAGGTGATCGGCGAGCGTGGCGGCGCGCGGAGGCAGAGACGTACGGGCTGGTCGGCGCGAGAAAAGAGCGGCGGAAGGATTGGGGTGGCGGCGCGGCGGAGCCGCCCCCGGCGGCGGCGGCCCACGTGATGAGGAACATGTTGAAAGAGTAGGCGTCGTAGACGCGGCGGTCGAAGGTGCAACCCACGACGTCGCCGCTGCACTTAAACCTGATCACCTGCGTGCGTCAGTGCGTGCGTCGGTGCATTTGCCATGCATGCAATGCAGTGGTACAGTTGTGAAGTCACAACAAAATCTACAATCAAACGATTTTGCCTTTCTTATATACGTGAAAATTATACTTATGCAGTTCTATTCTTAGACATAAAGATTGAGTTCAATATATGATCTTACAAAGTTACAAGTATATGAAATAAATTAGAGGTTAGTGCGTTGGACACCACCTCCCCGGCGAGCGGGCAGTGTGCCACCAGCACCTTCGCCAGCGCCGCCTGCGTCGCGGCCGGCCGGTGGCCGCCGCCGCGCCGGCGTAGTAGAAGAAGATGCCAGTCCAGCGGCTCCTGCAGCGGCAGCGCCGGCGCCACCGTAAAGGCAGCGTTGACCTAGCTATTACCCGGGCATTATGCCGTCGTCGATCGAGGTCTAGATCGCGTGCATGGCGTCCGGGATTTCGAGCTTGATCGCGTCGCGGCTGGGCGCGGCGGCGGCGGTGGAGACGGAGCGGAAGGAGGCCGTGGTGGCGCAGCAGCGGGGGATGGTGCTTGATTACGACGAGGATGCGGTGGGCCGACCTGCCCGGCCCGTTCGATGTGTTCATCAACCACCGCGGGGTGGACACCAAGCGCACGGCGGCGGCGCTGCTCCACGACCAGCTGGTGCCTGGTGCTCTGCTCCGGCGATGTATGCAGGTCGGCAACTTCATTCACCGGGCAATAACTTAATCTATTTGTCTAGTTCCAGGAGGTATTTGCCCTCGACAACTATGCTAAATAGATTAACACTACTAGGGAACAAGCTTTCTCAAACGGTTCAAAAAAAAGGAACAAACTTCTACAAGCGGTTTAATAGCCTCAAAACAGTCTCAAGCCAGAAAATGACCTCTAGAAGCGGTTAGGGACACGAACCGCTTCTAAAGACCTAAAATCCTAAGCGGTTTGTGTCCCCAACCGCTGCTTTACCTCTACAAGCGGTTGGGAACACGAACCGCTTAGGATGCTGGCCTTTATAAGCGGTTTAATAGCCCCAACCGCTTCTACAGGGTTCTTTTTCGAATAGATAAAAAGAAAGCTTCCCCTATCTCATCAGATATCACGCGTGGGTGGGTTGGCTAGCTGAGTGAGGTGTGAGTCATGAGGTCCTGGGTTCAAATCCCACCTCCTCCAATATTATTTGCCTGTGATGCTCCACGCGGACAGCTCCTTTCCCTGGTAGTGTAAGTTGCTCGCGTTGATATGATGCCGCCTAGAAAATAGCCTGCGGAGACGACATTTGCGCTACTAATCGTAATACAGGCTAGACGGTTTTGCACGTGCAGGGCTAAACTCTATTCACCACTATAGTTCCGGGGTCAAGTAGTCTTTTTCCAAATGTTATTAGTGTTGGAATGGCTAGTGAAGATGGGCAAGGGTATCTAGGTATTCGAACACATACATATGTGGATATCCATATTTGTTTTGATCCATAGTATATTTCCATGTTGAATTCATATCCGTACCAATAAATTGTATCGGAACCTATGATATCCAGAAAAATATCCCACCACATCCAACCTGAACCAAAACCATCTTATCCATTCTCATCCCTCTTGGTATAGAAACCCTGCCTTATCCCTTCCATGGGATACGGATGACAAGGGCTAATTTCTAAGGGTGTGTTTTGTTGCTTGTACCTAGAGTTCCAGATTTTAACCCAACCTGCTGGGTCTTCACCCAACCCGACCTTTTTTTTTCCCCACTAGGGTAAGAGTCGGATCGGGGCACCGGTTGAGGCGGCTCAGCTTCGGGTTTCTCCTATACCTGTCTCGACCTGACTCGAGTGCCTTAGACAACCAGTGGCCTAATGGTGTGATGGACGCGGACGCGGGGTCCCGATCTTTTGGTGAGAGACGACGAGGATAATTCGGTAGGTGTCACGGAGACCTAAACGGTCCGGCTTCCAACCCCACAAGGAACTGGAAATCCCAGCGATCGCTAAACAACCACGACGAGTGTTATTTACCGATCCAGAGGCACGATCGACCTGTCCACAAAGGGCAGTTTCTGCAAGCAACCGAAGAACGAGCAAGAACACAAAATAAGCAATCACAATTGCAAATATAAATTAAGAATAATGGGGTTCAGAAACTTGGTCCTGTTGGTCTAGCCGACACAAGAAGAAATCAACTAAACAAAATCCAACTAAAACGAAGCACGGCGGGAAACTTATATAGGCGGCGGCCAGAGGAGGAGCGGCGCCCAAACAGGTGCCCACACATGCAAAACCCAAACTCTAGGGGTACACGGGCCTTGGGCCCAAAAATACGGCGACGCAGCACCGGAAAGTTTCTGTCCGTCAGCTTGTTTTCGCGATTTCTGTTGACTCAGATTAAATTTGAAGGCGTGGCTAGATCCATTGGAAAGCTTATCTCGTAAGCTTTCCGTAGAGTTCTTATTTGCCTCATTTGGACGTCGTATGTGATCTGGGCGTTCGTTTGAAGGTGCACTGGTCCTAAATGGCCGAACTGGACTCGGCAACGACTTCGATGTCCTCTCGACTTGGGCCCGGTGGTCGGGGACTTCTTGAACCTTGTTAGGAGCAGCAAGCTCGTCATCAACAGTAATGTCCTCATCATGATGCAATACATATTATTTTTGGTATACGACGGTATGAGTGATCCATATATTTGAATTTTCCATGTGACTGGAATACGTATGTATAAATCTTAATTGTGTTGAATGTTTATCGCTTAACACTTAAGACCATGTTTTTTTCCGTTCGGATGTGCTCGCCTGCCTCGTGGCTGCTACCTTATTGAACCCGGTCGGGTTGGTGCTCCGTCGGGGCATCGATGGGGCGAGGCACAAAATTACACACCCGTCAGCGGGTCAGGACGAGCCGGGTCGGTGCACCGGGATAGGTGGTGTGGCGTGGGTAAAGGCCTGACTCATCCCCACCCCGCCCCATCTCGAAATCTACTTGTACCATGTTAAACCAGACCTGACCATTTATCTGGTTCGAGGGAGCTCGGGCCGGCTTTTTCAAAACCTGACTAAAAATTAGTTGGCCCGAACCAAACATGACAACACCGGACCCGGTGCACCAGGTCACACATTTGGGTCTGAACCCAACCCAAAACCCAAAAACCTGAATTTAATGGTTGATTTTGCAATTTTCTTATGCCCGAGCCCAGCTAGACCCAACCCGATGCACTGGGTGCGCCAGGTTTTTCAGGTCAGGCCGGACTACCCGAGATGGTTTTGTACGATATGATTCATGTAGGATGTTTGGTTGGTTGAAAGGAATTGTACTAGATTTTGTTTTGTTCTCATATGGGATGATGCTGGATTATTCAAGTATTATCAACTAAAATTGTCTTATGAAACTTAGACCTTACATATGATTTTATTTTGAAAGGTTCAAGCCATATTTAATTTTTAAGTTCAACATTTAAACCAAATTTTAAATTCAACATTCAAAACAGATTCAATATTTCAATTAGATTTTAAATTCAATTTAATTATGCATTCAAACTAAACTTAAAATTTGAAATCTATCCATTCAAATTAAAACTAAATTCTAAAATCAAAATTCAAGGCAAATTCAAATTTAGAATTCACAACTTAAATCAGATTTTCTATTTAAGATTCAAGCTAGTCTGAAAATTCAGACGGATTTGAAATTCAAAATCTACCCAACTTCAAAAATATATTAAAATTTTAATTGTAAAACTCAAATTGAATTTTAAAGTCAATATTTAAGCTATTTTGAAAATTGAGATCAATTTTTCAATATTTAAAAGTTTTCAATTCAAAATTTTAAGGCTAAAAATTAGATTTAAAATTGAAATCAGATTAATTCGAAACAAACTGATTTTAAATTTGGTATGCTACGAAAATTTTGAATCAGCGTGCAAGAGAAAGTTGTACACCGTAGATTGGCCAAATCGAGCAGATGGAGTTGTACAATATATTGAAGGAATATTCCAGATTTTTGCATACCATTGTTCAGGATGTTTTGATATTATTCACAAACAGATACTATCCTATACAGAAACCATTTCATTCAGGTATTAAAACGCACCTTAAGGCTACAACGACAACTCGAGAAGCACGCTTGTATTAATTTCATCCCCCTCGTTAGGTTGTGTAGACTTTCAAACATTTAAGTCGCACATCTGCTTTAAAATACAATCTTTGAAACAATAGTTATTGCCATGAATTAAAAGGCTCGCCCTACACATGTAGAACAGTAGACCCAATGGTCACTGAGCTTTACTTCATGAATAAATATATTTAGAGGCACAAATATTTACAGTTAGCAACCATTATACAGAGTAAATAACCGAATAGAACATAGTAGAGCTCTGAATTGACAAAAGGTCAAGACTCTCGATAATAGAACTTTAGTGTAAATATTCCTTTAGTGTATATATTAACTGTCAATTCACTAAATAACTATCGTTTTATAATAAAATATTTGATGTTTGTTCACCTCAAATCCCACAAGTGTTAGGTATACATGTTAGATGTCCAACAAGAGTGGCTAGCTATGATCTTGGAGTTCACATTCATCCCTCAAGGAAGACTGGTCAGATCGTGTGTTTCCCATATCCCTAGTCTTGTGCAAAAGAAATGTTCCTGCAACAATTGTCACAAATCCGCACAACTCCGTTGCTATTTGTGTTGCGCTCTGAGAGTCCCAATCCTGCGATGGAAAACTAGCAATGATAAAATGTTTGTCTACATAAAGTAACATGAAAAATGAACGTATCTACTATAATTATTATAGGTAACACCAAATGATAGGGACAAAGATCCGAATAAAATGCACAGTTCAATACACCGAGTATTCAAATCTAATAAATAAATGCTACAACTTATTTGCTACATTAATTTTTCAACTGTAGGCTGAGCATAGTAATTTGCTACATGCAGTGAGAATGAAAATTAGACATGAAGATTGCTTATCATAAAAATATCACATCAATAGAATTTATAAAAGATATGAACAATGCATACATCACCTTGTACATGATCATGTTAGCAAGAATAGTAAGAATGGTGAACATCACATAATATACAGGAGATACCACTGCTGTATTGAACGAGTCCAGGGCCTAAAATAACAACAAAAAAAAAGGTTAAAGAAATTGTTCTCCATTCATTAAATTAGCTCAACAGATGTGAAACTATAGGCAATAATTAGACAATGTAAAATTGAAGCACGTAAATAATGTGCAAGACAGGTCGAATCACACGTGCTAAGTCTACTCACAAGTCACAACCATACAACTTTCTTTCTTTTTTAATTGTCATATAACAACATAGAAAAAAATTAATGTAATTAAACTTACCAACACTTGTCTTATTTTGCCACATTTTAAATTTTGCAATAAAAAGTAATAAAAGTTGGGCAAAGTGTGGCATGTTTTGGCTTCCAACCAAACATGATATTACAAGCTGGGATCTTGACTTTGTCATGATACTTGGAATAACCACATCGAACTGGCATGGCTAAATTACAAAATAAGCCAACCCATTGTAGCCAAAAGATAGTTAAAATAACAAAGAAGATAATAGAATTATAAATATATAATAATATTTAAAGGAATGAATTATCATAATAAAGTATCATTTTAATTACATATACTCGATTCCAAACCATATCGACCTAGGCCACCACTACACAAAATAGGCCATAGGGCAACAACACAAGCTAGGCCATAGGGCGACAACCCAAGTATGGTTCATTGGGCTTTTTTGCACATGTTATTATGGGCTTTTTTGCACATATGCCCATTTCAAAATTACACCGAATCTACCATTAATTCATCTCTTTTTCATTATTTATCCATCTCCCGTGAGATCTGCTAGTGCCAGTGAGCTTCCTCAGTGACACCAACCCAAGTGTTTGGTGCTCCACAACAATCTAGTGATGCCTTCCCAGTATTTCCTCAGTGAGCTTCCCTACCTCGCACCGTCGTGCCACCTCTAGTATTGCCTTCTATAGGACCACTCTAGTCTAGGTCGCTTTGCCCGAGCACAAGCTCACACCACCTCCAAGTTGTGCCCTCCACCTAGTTGCACTGCCCAAGCTTGGCCATCAAAGAGGAGCATGCCTAACGTGTCAGCAAAACTCAAACAGCATGGTAGGAGGCCAACGGAGCTTGGGCAATGACAAATCCAAGGTGGACAATGGTTGATCTAAGGTTGATGATGGCAGATTGAGCTCATGTGGTCGAAGTGGAGGAAGTCATGACTTGCCGATGGAGGTGAGAGAAAGGTGACGGGTAATAGAAACTTGGTCTCTCGTGACTATTAATAATCAATGACATGATTATATGGAAGTTTTCCTATAAAAAAATATAATTCATCCAATGAAATGTAAATATATCATATAAATACATTTTTTTTATAAAATGCTAGTGCATAAGCGAAAATAGTCATACATTATCGTGAAAATGTATATCTAAGTGCAAATTTGTTTAGCCACCTGCCATGGCGCTAGGCAGGCCCTCCCTGCCCCCCCCCCCCCGGCCCCCCGCTCCTATGATAACTGGTCTGGTCATGAAGAGGGAGGCGAAGTGTGATGTCGTGTGAGAGAGAAGAGGAAGAGGGTGAGGACCCAACGCTTTGAGGCGACGTGTGAAACCAAGGTACGAGGAAGATTGGAAGTGTTAGGGTTTGAGATAAATCGGCTAGATGAACAAGCCCACAAGCTATCTAGGTCCTAGCTCCACATTTTTTTTGACCAAGATAGGGAAACTCAGGCCTGTTGTTGCCAATCCTACATGTGGTTGTCAGTTATAAGTGAGTGATGATGGTTGATTTTGATTAGAGATTTTATGGATTTTATTATTAAATGTTAAATTCTGCCATAGAGTTATTTGTAATTTATTTGTATCAAAAACACTTTGCACAACTTGTAAGAAAAGCAAAGTTCAAGTAATTCCTTAACCAATGAGAGCACAACTTAACCAAAAGGTTTAGAAATGATTATGCATCAGAGTTTAGAAATGCTCTTAATGAGTCAATAATGAGTCAAGGAGACAGATGTTGCATTTTTTTTCTTACGAAATAGTTTCTTGTTTCAACAAAAGGCAGGACTATTTGAAATTCTATATCATGTATGGACGTATACTTAAAAAATTCAAATATGGTGGTATCACTCACCTTGTTTAAGTAATTTAGCTGTACTAAACAGCACATAATCACAACAAAAATAAAGAACCAGGTCTGGACGTAGATAAATTGGTTCACTCCACTAAATGAGAGCTTTAAGGCAATAGCCACTGCTTTAACACTGATTACCTGTCCAAATATGGCACCTCATTAGAAAATGCTAAATCAACTTCATTCAGAAATAGAGATTAATTCTAGCAAAATGTACAGTCAACGTACCGTAAGAGACCCCATCAATGAACAGATTGCAATATATGCGAGCATTTTGCGTTGTTCAGTCCGACGAACAACCCAAAAAATTAGAACAAGTGCAAGAGCTACAGCCAAGAAAGAATAGACGATGAAACCTGCCAGAGCAAATTATGCTTACATGTTAAAATGGGTTTTGACGTGCAGTTAGCTAGAAAACATAACCACGAGAAGAAAGAATACTTTTGCACAAAGAAAAGAGTTGCACATTCCCCAGATACTTTCTTGATGTTGTACCATCAGTTTTTTTTTATGGAAGCATTCCCTCAAATACTATTGTATCAATATAGTGTGTAAGCATAGATAGTACTCCCTACATTCTAAATTAGTAGTTGCTTTATACTTGTCTAAGTCAAACTTTTAAAATTTTATCCAAAAAAATTAAACTATTTAGACAGGGCATATAATAATCATATAGATAGATTCGTGTCGAAAAAACTTCTTAAATACTATTATACTTTTAACTACATTTTATAAATAAATTGTAATAGCTTTTAGTGGTCAAGGTTATAGTTTAGAGATCATGTTCAAAATGACAACTATTTTGGAATGGAGGGAGTATTAGTTCCGATAATATTAAAATCAAAACATAGAATGCCTTTTCTACCAAAAAAGCAGTAAAAATAAAAAATTAATATTTTTAAATAAAGAAACTAAACAGTAACTATGTCATCCATATAAACAAGGGTGATGATATGGATCTGATCTACTAGGCCATATCTAGAAGAGAGAGAAGGAACACCGGTGAGGAGATCTCATTGGCAGCAAGGGGTGTCGCGCATGGCACGTGGATAACTCGTGCATTGCGCTGTTGATGCTTGACCAATCTTTCTAATTCATGATGAATACATGCCGTTCTTTTTATAGGGATGATTGACTTAAACCCTAAAAAAATATCTTATCTTTTATGAAAACTAATATCAATTATATCATAATGATTTGATTTTATCTAGCCAATCTCTAAATAAATGACAACTAACACAATCATATATATAACTTTCTATCCTCTTAGGAGATTATTCCTTGCCATGGGTTATTGTTATAATAATTCCAGCGCCTATCTTATGTCCTTTGAGACCCACGTGATTTCAAAAGAGCAAGATTTGGGTACAGAGCAAACTACCTAGCAACCAGACTTGGGGCACAAAATGATTAAAAGCATAAGGCCAAAACCGTGGAGAACCAAACATACATAATAGTGAAAATATGGAACAACTAGAAATCTTAAAATATTATTGTGTGTTGTTCAGCAAATGCAATTCAGATTAGTACTGATGGAAAATTAGGAATATAGCAAACTATGGTATTAGAAACACAAATCCACTTGAAAGGGTAAACTATACCAACCAAAATGACAACTGGAATATAACCACTTCAAAAGGATGTTGAAGCGTTACCTGGTTCAGTTGCAAGATGCCATATTTCACTAACTGAATCAATCTTTCTTTCCTTTGGGGCATGCAAAACTATACCAACTGAACCAACGACACATAGTATGCAACCAACAACGCCAAACATATGCAACCTCTCATTCAAAATGAAGTGTGCTAGCACTGCACTGCATGAACAAAAGAGTATTATAGAAACATCATAATCTCCGTTCAACATAATTATTGGATACAGCATAAAAAAAAACATGTGTAAAACCTGAATATGATACTCAGGGCTCCAAGAGGAGTAACCAGTATTGCAGGAGCAAAGGCATATGCTGCGAAGTTGGCCACCTCACCCAAAATCACTGCAAAATATATGCAAAGTGATAAACCGTCACTTGGGCTTACATCATCTCAAATCAAAACGACCGAATAAACCTTCATAGTTGCTGAGCGTTCGAAATAAAATTATCAGGCCTTTAATCTATTTTTTCCAGGAGGTTATTCATTCTATTAATCATTATGCAAGCCTTCCTTCTCTCATATTATCTGTAAAATATGCCACTCATACTTTATTATAATACATTTGTATCTGACAACAAAAAGAAATTAGTTCTGTACTGGGTGTGCCTCCGTTGTCACACCATCACATCACAGAAGAGGACATTGTAATCAACCCTTACTAGTAATCATTCCTATCCACCAAAGCGGCTCGTACAAGTATGAGTAGCCTCCGGAACCTGCAAAGCACGAGGGAAAATAGTAAAATAATTAACAATGGATTATTGAACATTGTAGTAGCATGAGTTATTGAGCATTCCAGAAAAAAAACACATTTTATGTCCTATCACAAAGCGTATTATTTAAATAGATACAGGAGGCAGGCACAACCTGCTCTTACCCCAGCATCCCCAGCTTTCTTCAGCCCAATCTTCTTGATCACAAAACTTGAACCAATAAACGCACTTGATGATGTGGCTAATGCAAAGCCCCTCACATTGTCTAAAGACATCACCATCCCTGCAGTCTATTTGCAGTTAACCTCAGCAAATATCCTACAAAACAGAATGATGTTCAAGGTAAACAGCATATAATTTATTACTGTACATTCCAGTGTTCATCGTAAACCTAGAACCCTGGGTTGCTCGCTTACTGCTTTTGATTGGATTTGTGGAGCCAGGCCCTTCCTTGCTTCCTTTTACAAGGGAAGTGCTAGGACAAAATGACAGCCCCGGATCACGAGATAGCCCGAAAGAACCAATCCCTACCTGCAAAACCAAAAGCACAAATATCAAAGTTACGTGCATAAAAAACAAGAAAATGAAATGTCCGCTTGTACATCAAATCAAAAAAAACCAGTTGCCTTGGATCGCGAGACACTAAGGGCCTGTTTGGTTGCTCTACTGAGCCAGGCAGCAGCGGCCAGGCAACGATCTGAGCCCCAGGTAGACGAAATCCAACGCCTGGGGACTCTGCCTGGCCCAGGCAACTTTTCCACGCTCACAACCAAACAAGCCCTAAGATACCGATAAGAAAAAAAGCGGGGATGTTGTGAAAGTCATACTCTTGACTAATTTTTTTTTATTTTTTTACTTTTATTTGAAAGTGGAACGGCTCGCACTGCACAGTTCCGGTTTTTAGCATAAACTTAAATATGAAGCACATTATTGATCCATAGGATGGGTAGGCATAAACGACCTTAATCTTCATAGGATGGGAGAGATAGAGATATCGCCAAAATGGCGTAACAAATCCTGCATGAGAATGCATCAGAGGCAGACAGTAAGAAATAATTTGTTTCATCAGCTCTGTCAAAGCAGAGCATGTTCCATTGGTCCTCTGTCCTTGGACACCATGGGCGATTTAGCGTAGAGCGTGGGGTTCAACTAAAATCCTTTAGGAAAATATGCATCCGCACCATAGATACGAGCGGTAACTGGAAAGAGATCAACTGATATGCATGGTAATCGATCTCGCACGCCAAAGTAATTGATGGTATCATTCTACGACGCGGCAAATAAATCCGCAGCTGGATGATGAGAAGGCGAGATTTGGGTTTGATCACTCAAACCAACGCCAAAGAAGAGGTCCCCGCCCCACTTCCCAGGACGAAATCCATTCTTCGAACGATCCATCCAAGGTTGAATTAGGGTTCCTTACCGACGCGGCAGGGTCAGAACCGATCCGAGCCCGGCCGGCCGGCGCCGCGCGCCCCGTTGAGATCGAAAGGAGGGCAGGACACACGGGTGGAAGCGCCGTCGCCGGCGGTGAGGCGCAGGAATCTGTGGGTGGGAGGGAGACGAAGAGCCGATCTGAGGGGGAGTGGATCTGGGGAGCAATTGCAGAAGAAACAATTGCCTGAGGCGAGACGAGGAGGGAAGAACCGTCGGGCGCCTTCAGCCCTTCACCACGTTCGCTCGCACGACTCCCAAGCCCATGCACGGAAGAGGAAGTGGGCCCAGGTTTGGATACCAACCTTTTTGTGTTTTTTTCCTTTAAAAGTCTCAAAGCACACAAATACACAATTAAAAACAAAACAAAAATCATCTTTGTTTGCTTGTAGGCCAAACGTTAAAAACTAAATTATAAAACCATGTTTCTTTGTCGCAAAAATGCCTGGTTAGTATCGAGGTCTACCTTCACCTTATGAGTATTTAAGCCCTGTTCTTTTGAGCTAATCTGAACGGATTAACAGCTGAAATGACTGAATTTTGAGAGTTTCTCAAGATAGTCTCGAGCAGCTTAACAGCTTAACGACTTACCTACGTTTTGAAAACACATATGCTTTGAGTTTTTTGAGTCTATTTTTTTTGCTGTTTTGAAGGTGGGTCCTAACAATTTAAAAATCAAGTCAAACGAAATGTATCCGAATCTCGACACTACCTCGAGGAGCTCTCGAAATTCAGTCATTTCAGTCGTTCAGCCGTTCATCTGTTTAGATCAGTTCAAAAGAACAGGGCCTTAATTTCAATTCAAATCCGGACCCTTGTGTTCTTATGAACCATGGGTATTTGACATAATTAAGAAAAAACCGCCTCAATCTAGCTTACCTACCTACTCAACTAAACAATCCCTACCTCTTAACACTAACCCCCTTCCCTCCTAATCCAACTCTTGTCAATCGTTGTCCAACTTTGTTTTTAGGGATGGCAAAAATACCAATGGGTTCGGGTACCATGGGTACCCGATACGATGGGTCTAGGTTTGGGTCCAACTCTGGACATATAGGTATTTGGTTTTGAGTTCAGGTCCGAATCCAAATTTAGGTCTTAAATTAGATCGTGGGTACCTAGACCCAGACCCAAGAAGTGGCACCGACATGTGGGCCTCACTTAGCGGTGTCTCAGTTACTCCTTCACAACTCACACCATCCAATCCAACCAGCTGGCCCAAGAGGCCAAAACCACAAGGCATCCCCATTCATTCCCCAACCTCTCCTACTCCATTGGCCACCACCCATGAATCCTCCCCGTCGCCCTCTACTCTTCCATCCTCCCAACTGATTCCCACGAATCCATCGCGTTGCCGGCATTTTCTACTCCTCCAACAGGGCATCAACTACTGTCCTCCTCCACTACTTCCTCCTCCCTACACCGGTCGGTCCGGTCCACCACCTCCCACAACAACCACCGGCTAGCCCTAGCCTTCTCCTTCCCTTTCCTCCTCAGCACGGTGAGGGTAACCCCTCCTCTTCCTCCCACAACGATTGCCCTAAATGGACGTCGCGCCTTGTGTCGAGGATTGGGATATCGGACCCAAGTCAACTAAGGTTCTTGAGAAAAGGGAGATAGAAGACCTGCCGAGCAAGGCAAATAGCGATCAACGACGAACAAGGAGACATAGGTTTTTATCCTGGTTCAGGCCTCTCAGGGAGATAATAGCCCTACGTCCAGCCTTTCTTTATATCAAAGAGAATTACAAGGTGGAAGCTCGACGAGACGAACAGGTCTCGGCGAGATTATGTGTGTACAAGAGAGAAATATGCGACAATGCGAAGTCTCTTGGTCTAAGATCAGGTGCTGATCTTCGGTGCGATGATCTGGTGCCCTCTACACGCCGTAAAGGCCTTGTTTATATAGTGTTGAGCAAACCGACCTACAGAGGGATAATCGGGCCGGGCTAACTACGAGATCATAACGAACTCATACATGTCAAATATATCCCAAGGTAGATAAGGCATACTCCAATTCTTGGGGATCACGACGTCTACTCCAATCCGGGAAACCAACGTCCGGGTCTTCACGTAGCCGTGCAGAACTCTGTTCGAGTCGGACTCAAACACGAATTCTAGGCCATTACGCACCGTGCCAGCCACGAAGCTGTTCGGCAGGATGCACATGGGCCTGACAAAACCTTCCAGGGAACTGGGCCCTAGTAGGCTGTTCGGTTGGGCCGTCAGGGAATAGGCCATGGCAAAGGGCCGTGATTTTATCCCCGACACCTTGCACATTGTAACATCCCCATTTTCAAAACCCTAAAAGGCATGGCATCTATATTTCATTTGCATGAATTTTAAAAAGATTAAATTTTAAAATGTGCATGTTACATTCTAAAAACTAAATTCAATATGTTGGATTTCAAAAATAAATATTGCAAATATCAAATTATATTGTGGTAATAATAAATAAATTGAATTTGTAATTTCAAAAATGAGTATTTTCAAAAACCAAAAGGATATGTGATAATTAATATTTTAATTTTTCTTTGAATAAAAATATTAATGATTCTAATTTTGAAAACCATAATCTAAGAATAACTTAGTCTAATACATTACACAAGCAACGGCTCACAGACCGCAATACAGAGCACAACGATACAAACCTAATACAACATCAACTTATTTATTTATTCCACAGGCACGAGGGCTGTAGGAACACGCAACCCTACTCTTCATAGCTATCATCGGAGAACGACTCCTCGTAATAGTCAGGGTCCTCATCCTCGGACGGCGGGCCGAAATCAGACGGACCAGCTGTTGAAGTTTTAAAAGGGAGAGAGGGAAAACAGGGGTGAGTACAATTGTACTCGGCAAGTCGGAATTTTATGCAGATGAAGCTTAGTCCAAAGGGGTAGCTTAGGTTATTTTTGCAGAAAGCGGTTTGTTAGCCTAGTTTTGATAAAGCATTTAAAATGTGCTTTGAATCATCACATTTCCTTTGGGCTTTTCAAAACACTCTCACCACTTGGCCTCAGTGCCATGACGAGTAAAAATTATTTTTCTCACTCCTTTTCTCAAAGCAATTAGGTCCAATCCGCGCGAACAATTCCCGGTAGGCCGAACCCTAATACAGGATGTGAACCGGTGGCACCTAACTTAAACGAAAATTTTCTCCGCAACTTTTCACCACAAACCTTCTGTCGGTATAATAAATATCGGGGTATGAAGAATCCTGGAGAAGCGCAAGGCGAGGGCCCCACACGTCAGGCGAGCGACCAGACTCCAGCGTGTGGGCGAGCTATAAAGGGTGCAGTCAAAGGTAGACGAGAGGCCCATTCAAAAGCAAGAGGGGTGGCTCTTTAGTTTTTACCTTTTCCTTTTTCCTCCTTTTCACAGTGATAGAACGTACTAAAGCGTGTGTGGAGATATCTCATAGATGGATCTTTTGTGTTTCATGAGGACCAAATCTATCAGACAGCTGCGCGCTATACCCAAGTCTAGCTAATTAGTAGTTTCAACTTTCAATTGCTAGCTAGGTGCATAAGTGCAAAAACCATGGTCCCTTACATGTAATCTGAACAGCCCATATGCATTGAGGTGGAACTCCCCCCTCTCCCAATTATGCACTGGTGCAAAACCTCCTAGATTGTTCTCATATTTTCATGTTTTAGCTGAACCATCGAGATGAGATCCAAGGGCCAAGAACGGTTGTTTGCACTTGTGCATATAGAAAACTTTTGCACCAAATACTTTGTCCACACACACTATAAAATACATGATCTGTGACTGTACATGCATAAATTATGGAGAAGAAAGTATACGTCCGTAATTAGCTAGCTAACTGAAAGCAAATATTATATCGATGAATGCACGGTAAAGAGGCCGAGCATTGAAAAGGAGTTGTGCTCGCACATATGCTATGGTATGATCCTCTCATATATATGTGTACTACTGCAACATGTTTCATGTAGTTAAGTTAGGGCATGCATTGGGGTACAGATATATATGAGCATGCGGGAGCCCAGCAGCATCTAGCTAGGCAGGGCAATATATGTTAGGATCGAGGATTGTGGAGTCTATCTATATAAGGAAGGGCACGAGAATGCATGCATGGGGCATGCGTGTAGATTACAGAGAGAGAGATGGCTAGCTTGCTAGATAGATGCACGGCCATATATATGGATGCATGCATGCATGCATGGTGACCAGTAGCTGCATTGCATACAAGTTTGTGAGAGGGCTGAGAAAGACAATTAAGCTGCTGGGAGTGTGGGAGAAGCTGAACATGCATATGCATTCATTGGTCATTCTCGTTCCATGGCTAGCCGCTGGCAACGATGGATGAAGTGCAACGCTGAAACGGTGTGCCCAAAAGCACAGGCTTGCTGCTGGCAGCAACGCAGCTAGCGCAGTACGTGCCAATGCTGGCGGTATGTCAGTCTAGAAAAGCGAAAGAATGAATGAGAGAATGAGAGAGAGAGAGAAAGAGAGATAGGTTTTGCTAGGGTAACATATATATGATTGTATGATGTACCTGTAATGTTAATATGCATGTATGGTAATTCATGCGTAGTGGGATGGTCCAAAGGAAGTTGGTGCATTGATATGCATGCGCATGTTACTGGGAGGGGGAGGGGAATCAGATTCTCCCTGCAGCCGGAGCTGGCTTTCCCGGAGGCCTAGGCCCCCTCCCAACCCTTAGC
This sequence comes from Raddia distichophylla, assembly GCA_005191435.1. Lineage (NCBI taxonomy): Eukaryota > Viridiplantae > Streptophyta > Magnoliopsida > Poales > Poaceae > Raddia > Raddia distichophylla. The sequence continues at coordinate 1,114,325 of SPJY01016237.1, forward strand.
CCAGTTCCTCTTCTCCCCTTTTGGGAGAATAAAGCCGCCATGCACATGCACATGCACATGCCCCTCCCCCCTCCTCCACATTCACAGCATACATGCACGCCATGGCCATGTACACGCTCCTATTCTCTCTTCTCTCCTCTCCTTTGGCTCCCTCCCGTCCTGCCAGTGCCATGGGGTCACTGTGCACGCATGGTCGATGCTGCGTCCGAGATAGATCATAGATGCAACGTACGTACATATACATTCTTTAATTAAGGTATCTCATGCATGCCATCAATATCTCATACAGACTGCGTTGTGCTGCTATTGTTAGACGGTAAAATTTCGACCCGATGCTCGCTAGCTATCCGGATGATTTTCTTCGAAAAGCCGAAATTAAAAAGGGAGAAAAGAAATTGGCGATTGATAGATAGATAATTTCATCCCCAGCATTTTCGCTGCGGAGGGAAAATGACTCCCAGATAGCAATGGGGGTGTTACAGAGTTTATATATTCACACACATATCACATATGCGTCGTCCATTGCTCAGAGATCATACACAAAGTCACAAACAGTATCTCATATAGACTGCGTTGTGCTGGTATTGTTAGACGGTAAAATTTCGACCCGATGCTAGCTAGCTAGCTATCCGGATGATTTTCTTCGAAAAGCCGTAATTAAAAAAGGAGAAAAGAAATTGGCGATTGATAGGTAGATAATCTTATCTCCAGCATTTTCGCTGCGGAGGGAAAAGGACTCCCCAGCTAGAAATGGGGTGTTGCATAGTTTATTCACACACATATCACATATGCGTCGTCCATTGCTCAGAGAGATACACAAACAGCAAGCGAGCAAGCGGAGAACATCCATCCAAGTGCGCATTGCAAAAGAAGGGAAGAAATTAAGATGCCAGGAGATTAGTCTTTTAATTTATCTTGATTGATTTGCAACCATGTACATGTTTTTTTGAAGAAAGGCGAGTTGCCTAATTTCAATAGAAGGAGAATAAACGGTTACAAACCAAGTCACACAACTTACAGTAAGAACACACCCAAACACCCCCAGCCTAACCGGGAATCACAACCTAGTCTAGATTACCAACAAATCTCCTCTAATCTTTCGCAACACATCGTCCGGCCAACAGTCCTCTTGTCGAAAAATACGAGCGTTCCTCTCCTTCCATATATTCCAACATATGGAGATTATGATTCCATCTTCCCTTTGTCTGTCAGCGTTGCTCCCACGAAGCTCATCCCACCAGTTACCAATTGACTGAACCGTGGCCTCATCTATTTTGGTGAAATGGAACGAGGCCGCCATACCATGCCAAATTTGCCGGACAAAGGTACATTCCAAAAAAAGATGCTTATGAGTTTCGTCATCATTGCCGCAGAGAGCGCACAGAGGGTTGCAAGGCCACCCTCGAGCAACAAGTCGGTCAGCAGTGTAGAGCTTCTCTCGAATTAGAGTCCATAAGAAGAAGCGACACTTCCTTTGCACCTTTGCTTTCCAAATGCGAGTGTAGTTATGCTCCCGCGAAGATCCAATGAACTGAATAGAGTACGCAGAGCTGGACGAGTAGCACCCTGAAGCATCGAACTTCCATCGAACAGAGTCCGGCATGCCTGGTAGTAATGCAAGCCGCTGCACGGCTCTCCAAAGGACGACGAACTCGTGAACCTGTTCAGCCGTTGAAATTCCTGTTAGGGGTAACATCCAACGCCCCCTGTCAAAGCCTCCTGCACGGAAATGTCCTCTCTTCTTGCTAGCCTATAGCAACGCGGCGCAACCTCACTTGGAGAAGAGCCATTCAACCACGGCGAGTTCCAAAAGGATGCCCTAGCGCCATCCCCCAGCGTAAGCCCGGTGGCCGCTCGAAAAAGCATGACATCTGCTGTGGACCCTGGGGATGACATCCCGACCCAGGGTTTAGATGTAGAATTACACTCATGCCAAAGCCACCGAAGGCTCAAAGCACGAGCAAAACGATCAATTCGTATAACTTCGTATAATGTATGCTATACGAAGTTATTACGACCTACAATCGTAATTAATAAGCTGGCTTATCTTCATCGCCGCTCCAGAGGAAGCCTCGCCTGATTCTGTCAATTTTTTTTGTCGCCCAACGACTCAGGCGAAAGACCATGATGTGATACACTATCAAGGAAGTCAGGACGGAGTTAACTAGGACCAGCCGGCCTTCCTTGGAGAGGAGCTTTGCCTTCCACTTCGCCAATCTACGCCTAACCTTTTCAATGAGGCACATCTATTCCTGCTTCTTGAGGTTTGTGGGCTTCAGAGGTAGGCCTAGATAGTTACAGGGGAAATTTTTAATCTGAGCGGGGATTTCATTTTGCAGCCAAACCTCCACAAGGTGGTCACATCTGATTGGAAAGACTCGTATAACTTCGTATAATGTATGCTATACGAAGTTATTACGGGGGTGTTGCATAGTTTATTCACAGGTTTGGATACCCACCTTTTTGTGTTTTTCCTTTAAAAGTCTCAAAGCACAATTAAAAACAATACAAAAATCATCTTTGTTTGCTTGTAGGCCAAACGTTGAAAAAAACTTATAAAAACATGTTTCTTTGCCGCAAAATTGCCTGGTTAGTACTGAGGTCTACCTTCTCCTTATGAGTATTTAATTTCAATTCAAATTCGGACCCATGTGTTGTTATGAACCATGGGTATAACATAATTAAGAAAAAATCGCCTCAATCTAGCTTACTTACCTACTCACCTAAACAATCCCTACCTCTTAACACTAACCCCTTCCCTCCTAATCCAACTCTTGTCAATTATTGTCCAACTTTGTTTTTAGGGATGACAAAAATACCAATGGGTCCGGGTACCGTGGATACCCGATACGATGGGTATAGGTTTGGGTCCAACTCTGGACATATAGGTATTTGGTTTTGAGTTCAGGTCCGAATCCAAATTTAGGTCTTAAATTAGATCGTGGGTACCTAGACCCAGACCCAAGAAGTGGCACCGACATGTGGGCCTCACTTAGCGGTGTCTCAGTTACTCCTTCACAACTCACACCATCCAATCCAACCAGCTGGCCCAAGAGGCCAAAACCACAAGGCATCCCCATTCATTCCCCAACCTCTCCTACTCCATTGGCCACCACCCATGAATCCTCCCCGTCGCCCTCTACTCTTCCATCCTCCCAACTGATTCCCACGAATCCATCGCGTTGCCGGCATTTTCTACTCCTCCAACAGGGCATCAACTACTGTCCTCCTCCACTACTTCCTCCTCCCTACACCGGTCGGTCCAGTCCACCATCTCCCACGACAACCACCGGCTTGCCCTAGCCTTCTCCTTCCCTTTCCTCCTTAGCACGGTGAGGGTAACCCCTCCTCTTCCTCCCACAGCGACTGCCCAAACTAGACGTCGCGCCTTGCACCTTGTAACATCCCCATTTTCAAAACACTAAAAGGTATGGCATCTATATTTCATGTGCATGAAACTTTAAAACATTAAATTTGAAAATGTGCATGTTACATTCTAAAAAACTAAATTCAATATGTTGGATTTCAAAAATAAATATTGCAAATATCAAATTATATTGTGGTAATAATAAATAAATTGAATTTGTAATTTCAAAAATGAGTATTTTCAAAAACCAAAAGGATATGTGATAATTAATATTTTAATTTTTCTTTGAATAAAAATATTAATGATTCTAATTTTGAAAACCATAATCTAAGAATAACTTAGTCTAATACATTACACAAGCAACGGCTCACAGACCGCAATACAGAGCACAACGATACAAACCTAATACAACATCAACTTATTTATTTATTCCACAGGCACGAGGGCTGTAGGAACACGCAACCCTACTCTTCATAGCTATCATCGGAGAACGACTCCTCGTAATAGTCAGGGTCCTCATCCTCGGACGGCGGGCCGAAATCAGACGGACCAGCTGTTGAAGTTTTAAAAGGGAGAGAGGGAAAACAGGGGTGAGTACAATTGTACTCGGCAAGTCGGAATTTTATGCAGATGAAGCTTAGTCCAAAGGGGTAGCTTAGGTTATTTTTGCAGAAAGCGGTTTGTTAGCCTAGTTTTGATAAAGCATTTAAAATGTGCTTTGAATCATCACATTTCCTTTGGGCTTTTCAAAACACTCTCACCACTTGGCCTCAGTGCCATGACGAGTAAAAATTATTTTTCTCACTCCTTTTCTCAAAGCAATTAGGTCCAATCCGCGCGAACAATTCCCGGTAGGCCGAACCCTAATACAGGATGTGAACCGGTGGCACCTAACTTAAACGAAAATTTTCTCCGCAACTTTTCACCACAAACCTTCTGTCGGTATAATAAATATCGGGGTATGAAGAATCCTGGAGAAGCGCAAGGCGAGGGCCCCACACGTCAGGCGAGCGACCAGACTCCAGCGTGTGGGCGAGCTCCTCAGAGCACCGGGCGAGGGCCCCACACATCAAGCGGGCGACCAGACCCCAGCGTGTGGGCGAGCACCTCGAGGCGCAAGGCGAGGGCCCCACGCGTCAGGCGGGCGACCAGACTCCAGCGTGTGGGCGAGCTCCTCAGAGCACCGGGCGAAGGCCCCACGCGTCAGGCGGGCGACCAGACTCCAGCGTGTGGGCGAGCTCCTCAGAGCACCGGGCGAGGGCCCCACGCGTCAGGCGGGCGACCAGACCCCAGCGTGTGGGCGAGCTCCTCAGAAGCCAAGCGAGGGCCCCACGCGTCAGGCGGGCGATCAGGCCCCAGCGCGTGGGCGAGCTCCTCGGCGAGCGCGAGAGGTCCATCACTGTCAGGTGGGGCCCATGCAGCAGGAAGCGTCCTAAGGGAGTCTTCTGGGCGAAGGCTCTCCTCTGCAGCGAAGGACAGGCGCATTCAATGCGACATCACGCGCGGATGGACCGAGACGGTGATGATTACCGCCACAGTGACCTCTGCGGGTCTGATCAACTGTCACTGTGGCGCTGCGGAATTGACCGGCAGAGAGAGAGTTGGGCGTCATCAGGACGGCCGCCCGCGTCAGCCGGCGCAAGTTGGGGCCCGCCCGTTCTGTCACCGGCGTGTTCACACGGGTCAGAGGCCACTTGCGGAGCACGCGTGGGCGGCGCCGCTCGGCAGCAGCACGTTTTCGTCTCTCCTGTCGCGTCCTCGTGTCTTATCAGTGTACTGGGAGTACTATACTTCCTACCCCCTCGGTTCTCTCCGCCAGTTCAAGGCTTGTATAAAAGGGAGGAGTGAGAGCGAGGAGGGGAGGTTCCGAGGTTCCGAGGTTCCGAGACATCCCGTAATCGCATTCCACACAACCACAACCAGAAAAGAGCTAAGGCTCGGCAGGAGTAGGACTATCGTATAACTTCGTATAATGTATGCTATACGAAGTTATTACGAAGCAACGGCTCACAGACCGCAATACAGAGCACAACGATACAAACCTAATACAACATCATGCCATGATTTCAGTTCAACCAACCATTTATTCCATTTCAACGAGGTGATATACTGCACTCAGTAGGACTAATCTATTGTGCATCTAAATAGACTTAGTTCAACCAACCATTTGTTTGGCCTACTGCTTATATCTAAATAGACTCGGCATTGTGCATCTATTCTGAATTTCTGATTCATGCTTATATCTATAAATTCTTTGCCTCTGTCTTTAGAAGAAATGATATGTTCAACCAACCATTTGCCTCTGTCTTTTCACATTTAACTGAAATGATATGTTCAGCCCATGTAATCTGAAACCGAAATGATATGTTCAGCCCATATAACCTAAAACTGAAATGATCTGCTGCTTGAAGCTGTACAGTTCAAAAGTAGCCTTTTTCTACACCCGAGATGCCGAATGCTAATTCAAGCCCGGAGAATAGCCCGAGTAGATACCTAAATCTTCCAAACGACGGCGATGATGTTGTCCCGGAGGCAAACCCTAAGGTTTAACCCATCGTCGAGGAGCCTCCACCTGTTACAGAAGAGGTACTGCGTATAGGCCGCATTTTACGTATATGTAGAATTTTCTTTCTCGGTCTGTTAATGGTTGGTCTTTTCAAATGTCTAGACAACGCTTCAAGAAGAAGCATCTCAGGCTGCACCGAAATATCCACCCAGAGGCAAGAACAAAAAGCCTGATGGTCGATTCACCATCACGGTAGTCGATGATGTCGGCCAACCCACCGAACCATACAAAGCCGCTACAAAGTATATCACAGCATGTGGAGTCATCGTTAGGGACAAGGTGCCCATCAACATCAAGGACTGGTGCAATGTCCCTTAATCCATCAAAGACGATCTGTGGATAGAGCTAACATAGACCTTTGAATTTCCTAGAGACAAAGTCCCTCGCGTGCGTCGGCATGCCCTAATGACCATGGGAACGTCATGGAAGAACTGGAAGGAAAGATTGAATAGGGACTACGTAAAGAACAATATTTCAGCCGTCGAAGACCATCCACAAATGGAGCCATACTGGGATGAATTTTATGGCGATGCTTGAAAGTGTCGAGGCAAAGGAATCTAGTGTTGCCCATCAAATTATCTCCAAGAAGAACAAACACCCGCACAGGCTTGGAACTAGAGGGTATAAGGGTAAAGCTGAAGCGTGGCAGAAGGAGGAAGAAGAAGGCAGACATCCATTTGCTGGAATGCCTCATCAGTGCAAGCAATTTTTGAGAGGGAGGTGTGTTGTAATGCTCGACGGTTCTGCATCATTCTGAAACAGTTCCGACCAAACTATATGCTAGAAAGAACATGATCTTTGCAGCCAATCCGATTATGGAACTTTTTATGCAGACCGGGAAAGGGATGAACTGATTGTTGCACTAGGAAACAAGGAGCACCCGGGTCGGACACGGGGTCTTGGAAGCAAGATTCCCTGGAGGGAGGGATTCAAGGACGACATTTTCTCCTATAAGTGTCGAAAGAGAAACAGAGATAGACATATAGAGCAGGAGATTCAAAATATACGGAAAGAATTGATGTTAGATATGGATAGCTGCATAGCCGAGCAAGTTCAACAATAAGTGCAAGCCGTGCTTAGTGGGTCTATGTAAAGGTCCGGAGGGTGTCTTAGCTAGTCCCTCCGTAGGAAATCTAGGCCGAGAGGGGGTGAATCGGACTTTCAAATTTTAACCTTGTTTGTGTGATTGATTAGTCAGGTTTTTACGCAAACTACCGATGAAACCCTATGATCTAAATGCGGTAGCGATGACACAATTAATCAACAGAAAAGGTGGCTCGATGGCTCACACAAGCAATGCACAATTGAGATAATGCAAGAGACGAGGAGACGCAAACCGAGCTGTTTACCGAAGTTAGGTGCTCAACACATGAACACCTACATCTCCGTTGGGAAAACTTCTCACACGGATAGGTCGGGACTCTCTCGTCCCTAGCCCTCGATCCACTCGTGGTAGCTCTTCACCAACACATGGTAGGCGAGCTCCAAACCTTCACACAAGATGAGTTCTTCCATACGCGGAAGCTCCTCGCACCCGCGGCGCCGACACATGGCTCCGACCCCGACACACGGAGGGTTTTGTACACGACCTTCAACGGATGAAGGCAACGCACCTTCGACACACGCAGGTAACCCCCGATACACGGAGGATTTCGGTTGATGTAATCGTTCGCTTGATGAAGCCCGTGGCGTGACGACGATCTCCCCGACGGTGAAATCCCAAGAATGCAAGATCGGAGACCGTCCCTCACCACTACCCCTTCTCTCCCACCATGGAAACTAGGGAAAGAACACCATGGGAGAAGGGGCAAGACTTGGTGATGGATGAGAGGAGGTAGGGAGTACCTTCTTCTTCCTCTTCTTCTCTCCTTGTCCTTCTCTCCCTCCTTCAATCTCTCAAGCACATGGAACCCTAGGTGGAGGTGGGAACCATGGGAGGAGCTCTCTAGGGTGGCTAGGGCAAGGGGTGGCTGCTAATGAGGCTCTCTTAAGTTTCCCATGCTAATGGTTCCTATTTATACCTACAAGGCGAAAAACCTAAGAATAGACGGTCCATATTGAATTTCCCGTGATGCAGTCAGACCCAATCCGATGGTCGTCGGACCCAGTCCGATGAAGTGTTTCACCTTGGAAATGACCTGGTCGGACCCAGTCCAACAGAATGGTTGCATTTGAGGACTTAGTCGCTAAGAACCTACAGCGTGGTCGGACCCGGTCCGACAGTAGGGTTGCATTTTGGGTGACTTAGCCACTGACGCGCTCATCCATCAGACCCAGTCTGACGAGACTAGTTTTTGCAGCCCACTATGTTTTGACTATCCCTTTCTCCCTTCATGTCTTGCCTAGGGTTTTGTGCCATGTTTGTCAACTTGTGAACTCGGTGGTAATATTTGGACACTTAGGCGAGAAGTTTCATGCCCATAGGAAATATCTGTCTTTGAGACTTGGCTGCTACGAAACCCAGGATAGCTTGCTGAGTCCCTGGACCTATCCTGAACTCTCTCGAAGACGAACGAGGATAAGAAACCGGAAATGTGCTCTGTGGGACCCTGTAGCCAAAGATATGACGATCGGCAGGCTTGTTGGCCCTAGGCTACACACACGCAAGAAATCAAAAAACTACGAAACAAATGTCCTTAATCATGGTGTGATCCAGCTCTACAGCCCAGTCGCCATCAATTACCAAAATCATTCAGCCCATGGGAGGCTTGATCTTACACCCTCCAATATGCGTTGCAGCAGTTGTGCATCCACACCGAATGAGGGGCCGCAGTGTGAGGAGGCCGTCTTAGAACACTTTCCTATGGATGACATACAAGAGCCAACAACCTATGTGCTCAATATGCCAGTCATGAACCTCACAGTCAAAGTTGCTATGGCCTTAGCTTACCCAATAGTTGAAGGGGTCTCCTACACAACATGCGTATTGTATCAGGATACACGAAAGTTTAGGTGGACAGAGTGTTTTCCCAGTTTAGAGACATGCAGCTGGAAATGGCCCCGAATGATGAGATTACAACGCTGGGCCTTGCAGAGCAAACATTCATCCAATGGCACAAGCATGGCATCACCTTCAACACTAAAAATTCGACCCCTCCTATAAACCTTGGCCAACCTTCACCTGTTCGTGATAGTATCAGGACAATGCAAGAGAGAGAAAAATCTTAGAACATTTCCGCAAAAGCGTTTCTATCGAGTTGTTGACAATTCTAAGAAGTCAAAGTCTAAACTTTCTTAATTTCGGAAGGTCATGATAGATATGAAGGGCAAAGAGTATCGTTTTCAAGATGATGCCGATGTTCGTTTGAAATTTGTTATGGGTAAGCCCTTGGTAACGAAAAAAAGGTTGAAGTCCATGACATTCAAGCTGAAGGGCTTACATGACTGGTATATGAAACGGTCAAATCAAGAACTGTTGCCTAAAAGTATCACAGTCAAGTACAACGAGAAAGATTTGCACCATTCAAAGGGTGGAATCTTCATATTCAATTTCTAAGATTTGTACGACTTGTATAACCAGGATGCCCTCGATACTAATTTCATGAGATGTTGGATACTGTAAGTACTTTCATTCGAACCTCTTAAGCTATACTCGTCTACAACCTTCTAAATCTATATCATATCGACCCTCTCACTAATGCATGCAATGGAACTAAAAAATGAATGTACCACGAACAACATCGGATACCTTGACCTAGGAGCGATCGATGCTCAGATCGTCATCGAGAACCGAGGACTAATCAAGTCCTACTTGTTTGACTCGCTCATGGAGATGCAAAAAAAAAATCTTACTCTTATCCTACCAGTACGGGTAATAAATTATGTCTCCTAAAACTAGTCATGTCCTTCTTTCATACAATTTGTTGATACTAATTTAGTTCTACATGTGTAGTTTTCATTGGATTCTAATAGCCATCAAACACCAATACAGCAAGGCCATAGTCCTAGACTCCCTAGACAAGGATGTTGACCCAGGAGCTCACAAGAACAAGAAGCAAAACTATCACAATATGTCACACTAATGTTCACTTAGAAAGCAATTGAGGCTCACTGAGTCACTGTATTGTAGCTGAACTAGTCCTCAAACTTGGCTTACAATTGCTCATACATGTTCTATTTATAGGCTAAGCTAAACTAACCTTAGCCCATATATCTAGAACATTCTACATCTAGCAATTAATATTTTAGTCCTAGTAATAGCTAGATGCTTCTAGTATCTAGTTCATCTATTGTCGGTGTAATAAATACCGGGGTACAAAGAGTCCTGAGAAGATCGAGCGGGCCCCACACATCAGGCGGGCGTTCAGACCCCAGCGTGTGGGCGAGCCCCACGGCTTATCGAGCGGGCCCCACGCGTCAGGCGGGCGGGCAAGGCCCCAGCGCGTGGGCGAGCCCCTCAGGGCACCGGGCGAGGGCCCCACACGTCAGGTGGGCGTTCAGACCCCAGCGTGTGGGCGAGCCCCACGGCGTATCGAGCGGGCCCCACGCGTCAGGCGGGCGAGCAAGGCCCCAGCGCGTGGGCGAGCCCCTCAGGGCGCCGGGCGAGGGCCCCACACGTCAGGCGGGCGTTCAGACCCCAGCGTGTGAGCGAGCCCCACGGCGTATTGAGCGGGCCCACGCGCCAGGCGGGCGCATGGGCGAGCCCCCTCTAAAGACGAGGCGAGGGCCCCGCGCGTCGGGTGGGGCCCGTGTGGCAGGGAACATCCCGAAAGGAGTCTTCTGGTCGAAGGCTCCCCCTGCAGCGAAGGACGAGCGCATTTAATGCGATATCACGCGCGGGTAGACAGCTGAAGATATGATTACCGCTACAGTGACCCCTGCCGGTCTGAGCAGCTGTCACTGTGGCGAAGAAGAATTGACCGGCAGAGAGAAGGTTTGCTTGAGATCGCCGCCCGCGTCAGGAGGAGCAGACTGGGCCCCGCCCGCAGCCTCACTGGCGTGACTGTGCGGGTCAGAGGCCACTTGCGATGCACGCGAGGGCGGCGCCGTGCGGCATAGTACCAGCACGTTTTCGCCTCTACTGTCGTGTCGTGTCACTGTACCAAAGGCACTGTACTGCCTACCCCTCGGCCCTCTCCGCCGGCTCAAGGCTTGTATAAAAGGGGTGGAGAGAGAAAACGAGAGGGGGGAGAGGAGGGTTCGCGTTGTACTTGCGTACGTGCGTCCGAAACTCTCTGTAAACACATTCCATTCAACCACAACCAAAGAGCTAAGGCTCAGCAGGAGTAGGACTATTACCCGTGAGGGGGTCCGAACCTGGGTAATCCCGGTGTGTTGCTCCTCGCTGCGTTCAGTGCTCAATCGAATCGAGCTCGGCCGAAAGGCTAGCAAGACAAGAAATCTGACCAGGGGTGTGATCCGCAGTGGTTGAGCGGTGAGCACGCCGTCAGTGGCGCGCCAGGTAGGGGGTGCGCTAGCTTCGGCTCGAAGTTCTTCGACCTTTCTTCAGGCGGCAATGGCGGATCAGCAGTCCGCGATGGATCATGAGGCGGCCGCTAGACGTAATAACTTCGTATAGCATACATTATACGAAGTTATACGATACCTCGTGATGCAGCTTGACCTGTGATAGAGGGACACACTAGGGTTCCAAGACGGTACTGACACATGTTGGATTTCTAGAGATCAGTTGCCATGCATGACACATCTCGCGTAGGTGGAGGCTATTTATACTGACGCGAGGGCAGGGCATCCATGTCCAAAACAACTTCGACACAACTATCGACTTTACTATCACGCTTCATCATCATCGTGCTGTCTTTCTCCAGGGAAAGATCCTATTTAGGGTTTTTCTCGCTCAAATGTTGTACTATGATCTCTTGATTATAGTAAAGAAGCATACATAGGGCTATTATTTCTTGCCCGGGAGTCCTGAATTAGGATAAAAAAAACTCTCCGTGTCTCTTTTCTGTGTTTTGCGTCAAGATCTCTTCGACTTTTTATAAGTTCAAATTGCGGCAAAAAGGAGGCTCTCTGGTCCCGCAATCAAAATTAAGCTCGACCGAGAATCTTGTTCCTAATCGCCGACATTATTCTAATCAAAACATGACATGGGGTGGGATCATTAGAATGGCAAGGTTGGAGTGAGAAGGTCTTGAATTTGACTCATAAGCAAGCCAACATTTAAACTTCAAGTGAAATAGCGTGCTGTTGCCATTTTTTCACTAATTTTGTATGTCCAAAATTGCGTTTTGAAAAAACCTCATACGTGCCGATTCTAGCCCCAAACCAGCACAAAAACCGATTATTTGTGCCGGTTCATAGGTAGAACCGGTAGAAATAACTTTTTTTGCTGGTTCAAAAATCGGCACATATGACCAGTTTTGAACCGGCACAAATGTGCCCTTTTGTGCAATGTTTTAAGCACTACTATAGAACACTCCTTTTGTACCGTCTCATTACTTTCGGTTTATTTAGGAACGGCAGTGATAAAGTATTATTGACGGTTTCACCGTTTAAGCTTGAAGTTTTGCTAAGAGTTTCTGTTGCTTACCTCGGCGGTGAGCCCGTGGGTTTAGAGTTTGCGTTGATTATCCACTACCAGGGAACTGACCTTTCTAAGCGGTTGAAAAAAAAGGAGCGGACTTTTACAAGCGGTTTAATAGCCCCAAACCAGCCCCAAGCTAGGAGTGGACCTCTATAAACGGTTGGGGGCACGAACTCCTTCTAAAGATCAAGAATCTTAAGTGGTTCATGTCCCCAACCGCTGCTAGGGCTCTAGAAGCGGTTGGGCACACAAACCGCTTAGGATGCTTGCTTTTATAAGTGGTTTAATAGCCCCAATCGCTTCTAGAGAGTCCTTTTTCGAATAGATAAAAGGAAAGCTCCCCCTATCTCATTGGATATCACGCGTGGGTGGGTTGGCTAGCTGTGTGAGTCATGAGGTCCTTGGTTCAAATTCCACCTCCCCCAATATTATTTGCCTGCGGTTTTTGCCGCTTGTACAGCTCCTTTCCCTGGTAGTGATCAGATGTGTAGGCGTGTGTTTGAACACACTTACATGCCGGCCTAAACTAATACTCCCTCCGTTCGAGAGAAGAAGTCACTGTTGACTTTTGAACGAACGTTTTACCATTCGTGTTATTAAAAAATTTATTACAAATATATAAAAATCTAAATTATATTTAAAATATGGCGTGGACTTGGGGACGGACGTCCGACGCGCGCGCGCGTCAGACGCTGCCCCGGCCCAGCCCACCGCAACGTCGCACGCAGCGAACTCGTGAAAAAGCCTCCTGCTTGCATGCATGCAGTGATGTCAGCGCTGACGTCAGCGAAAAGATTCTTTTCAGTTTTCTCTTTCGACGGCCATAGATTTTGACTGGTTGCTCCAATGCACGAACCGTTTGCACCACTGCGTTTCTCGCATTTTTACGAACAAAACAAGACCAAAGTTGCTATAAAAAAGTTACTGAAGCAATTTGTTATACTTATGAAACAATTAGTTTAGCCTGTTTAAACAATATGGTTAGTCTGCTGAAACAATTAATGTTGCCTAGTGGACGTATAACCAAGTGAAACAGTTGGTTTAGCCTATTGGAACAAATATATGTAGCCTGTTGAGACAACTAGTTTAGCCTATTGGAACAATATGTCTGGCATGTTGAAACAATTAGTTTAGCCTGTTGAAACAATATATATAGCATACTAAAACAATTGGTTTAGCCTATTGGAACAATAT
>SPJY01016237.1:1128110-1238002 GCA_005191435.1 Raddia distichophylla
CGGCGGCCAGCGGGGAGAAGCTCCGTGGAGAGGGCAGAGCGCGGGACGCCGAGCAGGGCCGCCACCGACGTGGTCTCCCGTGTGGGATACAAGACGAGACAGAGATTGGGAGAGAGAGAGAGAGAGAGAGAGAGAGAGAGAGAGAGAGAGAGCGTGCGTGTTCAGTCCTGGCAGCAGCTAGAAGAGGATTTCGGGAGAGCGCTTGCGCGGGAGTGCCTAGAATTAAAGCGGGAGTGGCCAATTTTCCAGACATTTGAGCACGAGAGCACTTCTATGACGTTTTTTTCTTACCATAGTGACGTTATTTATGACGTTTATTTTATTCGTCGCAAAAAATGTAAGGTTACATCTCCCATTGCTCCTTATGACGATTTCTTTGAAAATCGTCATAAATCAATGACATATTAATCGGTTGTCATAAAAAATACGTCACAGAAGGCCATATTTCTTGTAGTGAAGGAGATAATAGATTTGTTGGACGATGTCTTAAAAAAATTCTGCAAAAAAGTCGAAACCACCACCTCGTATCGCACGACCCTATCAATAGAACAAAGTTTCATGTACGTTATCTAATATAACCCCTTTATGTCATACTTTCAAAATAGCGTTACATGACATGTTTCATATTATTTAGTGTGTCAAACAGGCTGAAGGCACAAATTTAGGAACAACAATGTCTGGGTACTACATTTGTCTCATTATGCAACAGGCATCTCTATCTTCAATTCCAGACTGGGACGTTGAGATTTGTTTGTGAAAACATATTTTCTTGATCATGCCATTATATGATTTAGTTCTAATTACTTTATCCTCTTAATAGAAAATCAAGCTTCCAACTGGAGATCTGTCACCGGCCGTGCTACTAGGCATCCAGGGACAACTGGCATGCCTCATCTTTGACGAAGTCATTAATAAGAAAGGTCAATTTCACCACCCTAATAGCAATGATCCATTGTTTCATATAAAAATGCCAATCAACCAGAAGAACATCTCCAATGCGGACGTAGATTCAGAGGAAGGTGTAGGGGAAGATGAAGTGGAAGGTGCAGTGGAAGGGAATGCTTAACTTCATTATGTGGAGCAAAACCTTTTGTAACAGGCATGTGTTGTGACCCAAACTTATTTGCCTATTATATCGCTTTGCTAGAAGTACTTGTGGAAATCTTGAATACCATATCAAGGCAATTATTCATTTTATCCGCGTTGACTTGTTTGAAGACACTTATTTAAATTGACTATTTTGTCGCTTTGTTAGTAGTACTTCGCGGTTATTATATGTAAATGTTGTAATGTGCTGAGATTATTTGTAATGATGTGATGTCTTTTAATTGTGAAAAAGTATTGTGGGGATATGTTGTGTTCTGTATTTCTAAATGATGTAATGATTATATTTGTAAAACTGTGTGGGCACAAAAAAAGGTTCGGTGGCATCAGTGTCGATTCATAACAACAAACGACACTGATAGGTTAGGCATCAGTGTCATTTTGTAGATGAACCGACACTGATGCTAGACCCATCAGTGTCGTTTCTTATTATGAACTGACACTGATGCTGGACCCATCAGTGCCATTTCGTGTTCCTAACCAACACTGATGCCTAGATCCATCAATGTCGGTTCAAAGTAAACCGACGCTGATGCCTGGACCCATCAGTAATATCAATGTTGGTTCGAAAACAGGCACTGATGCCAATTACGAACCGACACTGAAGACCTGTTCTGTACTAGTGATATAGTCTATTGCGGATGTTCATCCAATAGGATATGGAGCGCAAATATAATAGGAACTATGTATCTTGTCGGCGATATTAATAAATATTATGTGTTTTCCCTATATTTGTTAATTTGTGTATTTCAATACACTGGCACGCCTGCAATTTTATTATTTCTCACCTCGAAATGGAAATGTCTCAAACAGCTATGTGCTAGCTGGCTAGCTAGCCCGTATATATATGACGATGAATTGACGAGGGCACCTCCAATGGATGCACGACTGCTGGCTAGTTACAACGATATCCATGCCAACTATTGATAGATATAAAGACCATTTCTCCAACAATCTATCTTTAGCACAACATACAAAGGTAACATGTATTACCCGTCTCATCGAGAACAAGCATTTTTTTTCCACGGGCGGTGCGTCGGCGATCGAGGGCCGGGTCGACGACGTCGTCCACCTGCACCACCGGCAACGCGACCGCTCTCCCGGCGTCGGTAAGATCGGCCGGCGATGCTAAGCGGCAACCCGTCCATCTTAGCGACGCTGCTCCGCCTCGCCGACTTTGACGCCATGAGCATAGGCTCCACCTTCTCCAGGATGGGGAAGCTGTCCCTCGACACAGCATGATGCTACTCCGTCGGCGGCGGGAGCACCGGCGGTGCCGCCGCCGGGCTGGAGCATTCGAGAGTGCAGCAGATGCAAAGCTTCCCATTCTTGCATGCGATGGACCAGTCCGCCGGGAACCCCCAGCGCCACCGGCGATGGCAATGCCGGGCATGTTCCATCTAAGCCTAGACAGAGACAGCCGTGGCGGCGTCAATGGCGGCGACAACGGAGGAGAGCTTTATGTGATGCCAACGAAGAGCGAAAGCTACCCGAGAGGCGTGTATGGTGATCACCTTGGTGACTACACCTCCTACCTCAGTACTGCTACAGGTAACCATCTCTTGTAGTGAGCTTGATTGCGATCGAGCTACATTAATCCCATAATTAATTAGCTAGATAGATATGTGGTGGATGCATAGTGTTGTGATATAGAATAAGGCTAGTCTTTGCATTTGCAACGTTGCAAGAACTAGTGGGAGGAGATCGCAGAAGATCGATCGATCGATGGGATAATTGACAATGCCCCGAAGTTTATCGATGCTTGACAAAATGCCCAAAATTCGTGGGTTTTTTATGTTTTGCCCTGTGAGAACCACGTTGCGAAACTAATCTTACAAACTAGTCCCTCCCTCCACCTTGGCCATCTTCGGGAGCCTCTCGATGATGCACCGCCGCCTCCGCGTAGACCTGTTCATGGGCGGCCCGGCCCGGTGAGCCCGGCCCGAAATAGCCCGACCCGGCCTGGCCCGATCGGTGCACCGGGCCGGGCTCGGGCCTCGGTCAGAAGCCCGGCCGCCGGGCCGGGCCGGGTTCGGGCCTGGGAAAAATCAGCGTTAAGCCGTGACCGGGCCGGGCTTGCGGGATCGGGCCGGGCTTTTCGGGCTTCGGGCCAGGCTCGGGCTCGAAACAGAGGCCCGGTGCGTCGGGCCGGGCCGGGCTCGGGCTTGGTCCCGCGGGACCGGGCTTTGCCAAGCCCGGCCCGAAACCCGGCCCGGCCCGGCTGATGAGCAGGTCTACCTCCGCGTCTCCTACGGTGCCGGCCTCTGATGATGCACCTCGTATGTGTCCACCGAGATCATCTTCACCTCCGATATCATCCCATCCGGCGGGTCCATGTCCCAGCTCCGCTCCTGCCACTCTGGCCGGCGAGCTCGGTACAGCTCGGCACCATCGTAGAACCGCCAGGCCATCTCTGGCGACGCTAGGCCCCACACACCATTGTCGTCGGCCCGCAGCTCCGGGTACAAGCCGCTGCTATTCATCCGCCGAATGCCCGTGTGCTCGTGGCTGTTGGAGTATCTCGCCGCCGACGAGCTGAAGTTCGTACACATGTCCTCAATCGGTGGCTCCTCTATGGCCTAAGTGGCTGGCGGCAGAGCCGACAACTCCTGGCGACGGCAGTGGCTAAGAAGCCTGCAGAGGAGCAGCACGAGTAGGGAGAAGAGGAAGGGACTAGCTTGTAAGATTAGTTTCACAACATGGTTCTCATAGGGCGAAACATAAAAGATTCATGAACTTTGGGTATTTTGTCGAGCGTCGATGAACTTTAGGGCATTTTGTCAATCATCCCTCGATTGATGGAGTCGTATGCGTTAAGCTGATCTGATCACGCATATATACGAGTATTATTACTAGCTAGTTTTAATTAGCTCGCATGATCAATTGCTATGTATGTTTTCTGTTCTTCTTAATTTTCTTAGGCCTTCTCGTGCACTTAATTCGGGCCGGGGTGAAGTTATGATGTACCACTGTTGTTACTCTTGCTCATGAAAAACTCCTATTAATATATGTCGATTCTCCAACAATATATGGTGTAATTCTCTCTTCTTGCATGCAAGATGAATTAATTAATTTGCTTCTGTTTTTGGCTGTCTGCAAATATTTGATCCAAAATTGGGACTATGGCTTGTGCATTCGATATATCAGCTAGCTACTGCATGGTGCATGCAGCTAAAATCAAGTTACTAATTAACCTATTCGGTTTCAGATCATTTGATGCATGGGAGAGCAATTGATATACATGTATAGATGATAAATCATAGGCAAATAAACTGAAATGATTATGCTACATACATGCATGTATATCTATATTAGCATATATATGCAGTCATATATGCATGCGCGCCAGTCGATGCATATATATACATGAATATATAAATTTTAAGCAGATATGTGACATGCATGCAATTGCTGATGGGTATATATACATATGGATATACGCACACATTGCATTAGCCTAATTTGAATTAAGCATAGTATATGCTAATGTGCTGGGCTGGATCGAGGTAGTAGCACTGCGATGCAAATTAAAATTATAAAAGGTGCAGTCAAAGGGAGACGAGAGGCCCATTCAAAAGCAAGAGGGGTGGCTAGCTCTTTAGTTTTTACCTTTCCCTTTTTCCTCCTTTTTACAGTGATAGAACGTACTAAAGCGTGTATGGAGATATATATCTCATAGATGGATCTTTTGTGTTTCATCAGGACCAATTCGATCAGACAGCTGCGCGCTACCCAAATCTAGCTAATTAGTAGTTTCAACTTTCAATTGCATTTGCATGCATGCTTGCTTAATTCTCTTAATAGTATATATGTCTGAGATACACATATTTCGCATGCATGCTATAGCAAAAATGACAAGCACAACATACATTATAGCAAGCAACGTAACTAAGCATGCTCAGGTATCTATTTGTACATATATATACTATATACTTTATAATACATGATCTGCAGTGTAGATGAATTATGGAGAAGAAAGTGTACGTCACTAATTAACCTGCTAAATGAAAGCAAATATTGTATCGATGAATACATGGTCTGAAATATATTTGACGTAATTAAGATAGGGAGGCCAGCATCTAGCTAGGCAGGACAATATATGTTAGGATCGAGGATTGTGGAGTCTATCTATATGAGGAAAGGGGGATGCCCGGGCACGAGAATGCACCATGCATGTGTGTAGAGATTACAGATAGATAGATAGATAGATAGATGGGTAGCTGCTAGCTACATAGATGCATGGCCATGCACATATGGATGCATGCATTCATGCACATGCATGGTGATCAGTAGTGCTGGGAGTTTATGCCGAGCTGGCCCGGGCATGGCCCGAAGCACAGCACGGCACAGGAAAAAATTAGGCTGGGCCGACATGGTCTGAATGGCGTGTCGTGCTGGGCCTGAAAACCAGGAACGATGGGCCTCCAGGCCCGGCCCAACTGTTCGGGTCATGCTTGGGCCGACTCGGCCCGAAATGAGACACGAGTCAGTAGTTTGTGTTTTTTGAGATCTTCTGTAGCATTGATATGCACATGTTACTGTGAGGGGAGGGGAATCAGATTCTCCCTGCAGTCGGAGCTGGATTTCCTGGAGGCGTAGACCCTCTCACGCCCTCACCCTTAGCCCAGCTCCTGTTCTCCCCGTTGGGAGAATAAAGCCGCCATGCACATGCACATGCCCCTCCTCCTCCCCCTCAACACATACATACATACACACTTGATGCTTCTCTTCCCTCCTCCCCTCCGGATCCTATCCTGCCATGGATCAGATGATCACTGTGCACGCATGATGCTGCGTCCGAGATAGATAGATGTAACGTACATTCTTTAAGGTATCTCGATATCTCATGGATTGTGCTGCTATATGCTAGCCGACTGGTGCCTAGCCCGTATGTATATGATAATGACTTGACGAGGGCATCTCCAATGGTTGACACACACACACACACACACACACAACGAATCCAATTAAACCAACTATTGATAGATATAAAGACCATTTCTCCAATAATTTATATAGACACACACACACACACACAACGATATCCAATTAAACCAACTATTGATAGATATAAAGACCATTTCTCCAATAATTTATCTTTAGCGTCACATACAAAGATAACATGCATTACAAAGATAACATGCATCTCATTGAGAACAAGCGTTTTTATATACCGGCTCTTCGAGTATCTTCACCCTTTCTCCTACACTCGACAAATAGATATGACGTGCCCTTATAGACAGCTAACTATACGTGTGTAATTCATTGGAGACTAGAAACAAGAAGCGCGCTTCGCGCGCTAGGCTGTCCTCATATGCCGCTGGTTGGCCTGGCAGGTTGGAAGGGATGAGTCTGTTGCCATTAGGCTTTTGCGGTGTGTTTAGAGGAAGACTGAATAGAAGCCGGGCAATGCCCTGTAAAATAAGAACAGCCGTCATTCGTTTCACAGATAGCATGCATAGATCAATTATGTAAAGACACAATAAAAATTGAAAGAAATGTTATATATTTCAGTCAAATATAGTTTTCCCCCTTCCATGAAAGGGGCAAAACCTGAAACAACA
Organism: Raddia distichophylla; assembly: GCA_005191435.1. Taxonomy (NCBI): domain Eukaryota; kingdom Viridiplantae; phylum Streptophyta; class Magnoliopsida; order Poales; family Poaceae; genus Raddia; species Raddia distichophylla. The sequence continues at coordinate 1,134,779 of SPJY01016237.1, forward strand.
ATAAGGCATCCTACAAAAGTACAAATGTGAGAAATTAAAAGACCAACTCAAATTTGAACGTTCCTTCTATAGATTAAATTTGATACATATAGGTCTTGCATCAATAATATATGGCCAAAACATAACTACAGATATGAATAAACAATATAATTTAGCAAGGTTAATGTAGTAAGAAAAGGTGATTCTTTAAGGAAATAAAACCTTTTAATCAATTAAGTTTGATCTATACAAATGGTCGATGATGGGTACTCTTTTATGTAAGAAAGCTTTATTGAAACTTGAATAATCAGCTTGTTTTTTGAGATAAGTGAAACTGAAGTTCCATCTAACACCTCTACACTTTCAGTATATACATCCATAAAGTTCAATGAACTGGCCTTAGCAAATGGTATTTTTATTTGCTAAGTGCTTCTGATGGGTAAGGTGGGTTTACTGTTGCAAGTTACCGGTCAGATGTGAAGCTTTAAAAATAACCCAAGCTGGCAGCACCAGCAGTTCACAAATAATATAAATTGCAATGAATTGTATCCTCTATTAATTCAAATGAGTTCATCAAATGAATGAAAAGACAATCAAGGATGACTAAACAGATTAGTGTTATAGGATCTCAATTATCAAGAACGATGCCTTATCTCACGATGCCAAGCCAAACTAACATATGGAGTATGTCATGAAAATCGTTACTTCAAATAAGTTTTGTACTGACACTAAGAAAGCACAAAGAATGCGCTGATATTGCAAAATTCACGTGTTAATGACGGCTAAGAAAATTAGGGAAATTCCAGAGGTGATTAGAGAGAGATTAGAGGAAGATTAGAAGAGTTTTTTTGCAGGGAAGAGAGACAGATGAGCGAGGGGTTGTGTTAGGCTTGCAGAAGCTGTAGCAGGGTAATAGACGTCGTGTGAGGCGTAACCAGGAGCTGCTGCAGAGCAAGGTAACTCAGACCAGAGCAGATATGTACTTCTTTGTAAAAGGATTTGATTGGGGAGGAGCACCCGGAATCATTGCCCCGCAGATGTAGGCAGGTGCCGAACTGCGTTATCAGTGTGCGTCTCTGGTAATATTTTTCTAATCTTGCATGAGTATCTAATTTCATCGATTGCTTACGCTAATTAGGGGTATTTAGTGCCTACGATTCTACATATTACCTCCGTTGTTTTTATAAAACACAGACGTGATTCAAAATTCATCTTTGACCAATAATTTATCTAATAATATATAATTTCTGTGACGATAAAATGATACCAATCGATTTGTATTTGAAAGTATTTATTTAATGATTATAGCTTTGTTATTATGAATGGCATAGGATAAGGAAAATTAATGATCAAATCATAGTTTAGAAGACCAGGCCAAGTCAAACCACGCCTTATGAAAATAACGAATGGAGTACATAGGCTCAAAATTGTACGCTTCCTAAGACCATAGTACAAGCAAACCCGTAACATGTTCTCCTTGTAATAAACTTCAAAAACTTCCCAGGTTAATTCAAAAAGTATGGATTATTTTGTTTGAATTATTTTTTAAAAGCATTAAGACGTGATTTTAATTCATATAAAAACGAACTCAAAGATCCAAAAGCGTTTGTTTTTCGGTTCAGAGTACAAGATATAAGCCGAAGAGAGAACGAAGAAGGTTGAAGACACCATTCCCGTAAAAAATTGAGATAAACTTGGCCATAGGTGGAGCTGCAAAAACTATATAAAAAAATCATGCTTGGGTGGTTATGATCCTCTTGTCCCACTTGTGCAACTCTTCGGCCAAATTCAGGCCTTGTTTGTTTCAGATTAAATTAAATTAAATGAAAATTTGTTATTTTTGTATAAGCCAAATGATGTAATGTTTTGTAGTAATTCTTGTGGGGTTTTAAATAGTACTTCTTAAAGTTTGTCAAATATGTTTTTCATAATTTTTTGAACTCCTTAAAACGTATTTTGAGGGGGTCACAAATTTGCTACAGTAAAACGCAACTATGCATTAATCTGAAACAAACAAGGCCTCAGTGAACTACCCCTGCTACAAGTTATCAGCTCTTGCTTATTTAGGATTTTTACTATGTTTATTAGTTTTAGTTGATCCAACGATCTAATGAATTTCTTAGCCCCAAGCTAGGTTATATAAGGCATTTGAATGCTTGTAGATGACACACATATCCAATCTAATGGCCTAGTGCTCACTTGCCTTCTGTATTGCTATAGAAGAGCTCACCATATTAAGTAAAATGGTGCTTAGGATCTATAATATCTTTAGGTCATGTTCTCATGTACAATGCATGATAAAAATATCAAGGTAAAATAGCACATAAGATGATACATGCGCATTGTGCTAACTTATAAGAAAGGAAGAGTGTTTAAGTTAGCCCCAAATCACCAATGCTTAGCTAGTGTCAGCACCTAATTTTTTTTTACCGACAATAGTTTAAAATTTTCTTTTCTTCCTCTCTGTATGGGTCGTACGGAAGCACATGCGGCATTTGGAAAATAATCTATCCTCGATAGCCTAGAGTTGATATCTAGTAGTATATCATATGGTTATTAACTTTAATAACGTAGTGCCACATGCCGTATAATTATTTTATTTTTTTCTATATTTTTTATTCCTAGAAGAATTGGTGGGGCTCCTGTCCTTTGATTTAAAAAAACTATATTTAGAGACTGTTAGTCATCATTTAGGCAAAGTATCCTTAATTTTGATTCGGTATGCACCGTAGCGAACTTTGTCTTGCCACTTTGCTAGCCATTCTCAGGATGCGATGGAACCGTTGATTACTTGATTCTATGCTTTCTTCCGGTTGATATTTTCCTAGTTTAATCGGCACGTTTGATTCCTTCCATCCATCCATATATCTATCTATCTATCTTTTTAATTATTAAATAATAAAAGCAGGTTCAATGAAGCCATCAAATTAATTCTAAAATCTTTGTTAATCGAAAAGAAAAATCTATACAATTGTTGTACAAATTAGATTAAAAGACGGATTTCATCCGAACTAAAAAATTGAAAAAATTGAAAAAAAATAAATAAAAATAAGAGTTCAATGCAGATAAAAAAACTTGTATCAGGTAAAACAAAATAATATAGAAAATAAAAAAAGTTCATGCTAAATTACAAAGAAAGACTTTACATCCGCCGTATAAAATTGTATATGCCAAATTAGTAGATTAAGATTAATTTAACCGTGCAAGAAAGGAAAAATATTAACGTAACCAATACTGTTTACGTTACATTTCTTCCCCTCAAAGTTACCTTAATAATCCTCGTCGATGAGCGCCTAAAATTCCAAGTCTCCCGTCCGCCCAAAGAAAGGAAAAAAATACTTGCCTAATTCCATAGTTTCCATACAAATTCCCTCGGAAAATCCGCGTGCGGGCCCTCACGTCAGCGGCAGCCGGCAACGATTGACTTGCCGCCTACGTGCGTGCGACCAACGCATCATAACCAATCCTGTCCCTCCGATCTAACAGATGCTCCCATCTCAACCGTCCGCCACCCCCCATCTACCCTTCCACCCTTCGTCTTCCTCCCTAAAACCGCGTCCCCTCCCGCACCAAGAACCTCGCGGGATTTCTCGTCAAAGATTGCATCTTGTTTTTTATAATCAAAGATTGCATCTTGGTTGCAGAAAGAATTCCATCGAAGCAGCTTGCGCCTTCGCCATGTCCATCCGCAAGGCGCTCGGCGCGGTCAAGGACCAGACGAGCATCGGCATCGCGAAGGTGTCCGGCGCCGTCGCGCCGGAGCTGGACGTGGCCATCGTCAAGGCCACCGCCCACGACGACGTCCCCGCCGACGACCGCCACGTCCGGGAGGTGCTCCACCTCACCTCCCTCTCCCGCGCCCACGTCTCCGCCTGCGCCGCCTCCCTCTCCCGCCGCCTCGCCAAGACCCGCGACTACGTCGTCGCCGCCAAGTGCCTCGCCCTGCTCCACCGCCTCGTCGCCGATGGCGACCCGCACTTCCGCCACGAGATCCTCCGCCCCTCCGGCCGCCGCGCAGCGCCGCCCCTCGCCGCCGTCTCCGACTTCCGCGACGAGGCACACCCCGCGTCCTGGGACCACTCGGCGTTCGTCCGCGCCTACGCGCTCTACCTCGACGACCGCGTCCGCTACCTCCTCTCCCTCCTCCCGGCCCCGCGCACAGTGCGCTTCGCCGACGACCCCGCCGCCGCCGCCGGCGTCTCGCCGTCGCCGGCGACGTCAGTGCACCAGATGGACCACGAGGGGCTCCTGGCCCGCGCGCGGCAGCTGCGCCAGCTGCTCGACCGCGTCCTCGCCTGCCGGCCGTCGGGCGGCGCCAGGCACAGCCGCGTCGTGCTTGCCACGCTCCGCGCCGCCGTCAAGGAGAGCGCGCAGCTCCACGCCGACGCTTCCGTCGTGCTCGCTGTCATGCTTGATCGCTTCTTCGACATGGAGTACCCCGCGTGCGCCATGGTCTTCGACGCGCACGTCAGCGCCGCCAGGCAGACCGACGACCTCCTCGCCTTCTACGGCTGGTGCAGCGACGTCGGTGTCGCCCGGCCGTCCGACTACGCCGAGGTGAAGCGCATCGACGACAAGCTCCTCGAGACACTGGAGCAGTTCCTGCGGGAGCGCGGCAGGGCGGCCCAGACCTCGCCGGTGCAAGAAACTCCCGGCGAGTACGACATGAACGGCATCAAGGCGCTGCCGGCGCCGGAGCATTACGACGTGGCGCCTGCGCGGCCGGTTCCGGAGAAGAAATCTGCCGCTGCGCTGCCGATGGTGAAGATGACGACTGATCAGGCGGCGCAGGGTGACCTGGTCGACCTCAGGGAGCACGCGGACGAGCAGGGGAACAGCCTCGCGCTCGCGCTCTTCTCCGGCCCACCGGCGGCGGACGGCGGCTGGGTCGCCTTCCCTTCCGACGACGCCCCCGAGGTGACCTCCGCGTGGGAGACACCGGCGGCGGAGCCCGGGAAGGCGGACTGGGAGTTGGTGCTCGTGGAAACGGCGAGCAAGCTGCCGCGGCAGACGCCGGCGATGGGCGGGCAGCTGGACCCGCTGCTCCTTGACGGGATGTACGACCAGGGCGCCGTCCGGCGGCAGGCGGCGGCGTCGGCGGCGGCCGGGAGCGCGAGCAGCGTGGCTCTGCCGGCGACCACCCCTGTCCTGGCGCTCCCCTGGCCCGACGGCACAGCGCAGGCGGTCGGCGGCGACCCTTTCGCGGCGTCGCTGGCGGTGCCGCCGCCGCCGTACGTGCAGATGGCGGAGATGGAGAGGAAGCAGCAGCTGCTGGTGCAGGAGCAGCAGATGTGGGCGCAGTACCGGCAGGGCGGAATGCAGGGGCAAGCTGGCCTCGACAGGCTCGCCGGCGGCGGCCATGGCGGCGCGTTCGCGTCTAACCACTCCATGGCCATGCCGTATGGGATGCCCATGGCGTACAATGGCTATTACTGAGGGCTGACAAACGCTGCACTCGGTAGCTAGCAATGCAACGGCGATTGCTTGTGAATAATATATAATGCGCTCTTAAGAGATTTCTTTTGAATAATTGAGTATTATATAATGCCGACTCAATTAATCGGCGTTGCTAATGCAAACGTCGATTAATTGAATCCACTTCGTCGACTCTAATTATGTTCCACTACACTATGCATCGAACATGAACGATTTATTCAATGCAAGTTCTCCTGGGTTGCACTTGCACCGTTGAATTTGATTCTGTTCTAGCGTAGCAATCCTATTTATGAGGAAACTTGATTGGCAGAGATCTCAAAGATGAGGTATTGCCTCTACCACTGGTGTTTCACCGACGCACAGACTCACCTTGACGTGACATAGCTAGATGTTATGACATGACTATTCATGAGGAAACTTGATTGACAAAGATCTCAGAGTTAGGGTATTGTCTCTACCATCGGCATCTCACCAACACCAACGACATGTGTGAGGCCTGCCTGTCATCTTGGAAGAAGAGGGAAACGATGCGGGGGAGAAGGGCGCTAGCTACGACATGTTCTTGCTGCAACGCTGCATCTACGTGCTCAAGGGACATACGAACTTCATGTTTGGTGCCAACTTCAACCCCAGTCCGGTTACCATGTTGCTTTCGAAGGATTCGACTACGCCGTGTGCATCTGGGACGTCGGCTCCATTGAGATGCACACACGGGTGGCATGGTGCATGGTTACTGCCTCCATCATCGGCGAGCTCCTCTCTCTCTTCCTCCAATCTCTCTCAATGGCTCTTTTTCTCTTTCTCATGCAGGTAAGGGTATTTATGTCTTAAAGTTTGTCTATGCCCTTGTTTATTTCAGGGCCGAGTAAAGTTGAGTTTTATTGTGGCAAAAATTGAGAGCACTGAAAAGTGGTCTAATAATTTTTTTTAAAAAAAATAGTTTTACAATCTTATGAAGAACTACTAAAAGACATGAAAAAATCATTACAAATTACTGCGGCATATAGGCTATATGAAAATAATAAAATTTGTTACAGTAAAACTCAACTCAACTTTTAAACCGAAATAAACAAGACCTATAAGTGATGATTTAATGAACTTTATGACATAAAATGTATTACATTCAATTTAATGGTATACATTAGAGAACCCATCGTTTTTTAGATTTTTTTTGGAATTGTCCCTTGAAAAATGCATGTGCCTTCTCTTTTGCGAGAAGGAATGAGAGGAACGGAGCGTGGGTTAGGCTTATGCCTAGGCTCCCTAAAATTGTTGACTCCGCCACTGAATAAGACCTATAAGTGATGATTTAATGAACTTTATGACATAAAATGTATTACATTCAATTTAATGGTATACATTAGAGAACCCATCGTTTTTTAGATTTTTTTTGGAATTGTCCCTTGAAAAATGCATGTGCCTTCTCTTTTGCGAGAAGGAATGAGAGGAACGGAGAAAAACGTGGATATCAAAATCTTATGGATAATGAGTGTCCTGTACTCCCATGGGAGCAATCCTACGGATGATGAGATCGAGACGGTCATCTCATGCAGATGCTTCACGGGCTAATTGCCTCGGAAAAGGGTAGACAAGAATAGCCCATTACTTTGTCATGGGCTGTACTGGGCTGGGCTAGTGGTGAGAGGCCTCCTGGTCGCTGACAAGTGACGAGTATCAGCTGATGGCTACCGTCCGTCTACCGCCTATAACCTACGCACCAAACGGCCATAGCTACAGGAAGAATAAAACTCCATTAGAGAGAAGTAAACAATTTATTGGTAGTGCATCTTTATTGTAAGAAAAAAATATACTGCCCGTTTGATTTTATAAGATGCGCACATATTTTATGATTCAAGCCCCATGATCTTTACCAACTATTTCTTAAAAAAATGCGTAAGGTTTTATGATAAAGAATAATACTATTGAATTGGTATTCGAACGTTCTTTTCAATGACTATAATTTTATTAGTATAAGCAATATATTTTAAGAGAGATTAAGAGTCAGTTTCGAAGAATGTGCCTAGTCAAACCGTGTCTTATAAAATTGGATGGAGGGAGTAGCATAGTTTCGATGTAGAAAAATTCATGGAATTTGATAAAATTACTATAGTACATGAATATTTAAAATCATGAATACATTTAAAGTATCAAAACTTTGATTGCACGTATAAGAAAAGGTAAATTTTTTGCATGCCTCATCATGTGCAATTCATCAATGAAGCCATCCACAAGTGACATTATATTGTATTCAGTTATCTTACCTTTGTGTGCCACATTGTCATTAGCCTCTGTAGGTTTCACCGTTATAAACTCTCCATTATATCCAATTTATCTTCTTCTTGTTACCGTGGTGATCCAACATGATCCTTTCTAGTGAAACGACGGACAGTCCAAACTATCAGAGGAAGAGGAAGAGCGAGGAAGAGGAATGAAGAACTAAGGTGGTGGTGGGCAGCTCGATCTAGTGAGTCGTGCGACGTCACAATGCTAGATTTCGGCAAGGTTGATGGACAGTGGTAAAAGCAAGGCGCACGATGGAGAGCAAAGCCTCCATACCGGTAGAGGGAACAATGCTAAAGATGGGGGCAATTTCAATGGCCAATCGGTGTACATTCAAAGAGATGGGAGAGGAGAGAGGAAGTGAGCTGATGAAAAATAGGCTATAAGTGTGGCCCAACGCTAGGGACACAAGAAGCCTTCCTTTTCCTTTCTTGCGGTGCACGAAGTTTCTCTCACTATTGCCGACGGACTCTTCGGTGGTGTGAACACATGGCCCTCAAGCACCACATCTATGGTGGACAGGAGTTGTGTGTAGCATGGCGTGTCGTCTCGAACATTACAAAACAAGTCATATATACTCATAAATCTATTACTTTTTATATAGAACCAGGATAAATAAGGTTACTAGTGCACAAGGCAAAAACTTAGATGTGCAATAGTAAATACTAACCAACACAAGTTATAAATTATCTAGGTCAGTTCTTGTTGCCAACTGACACGATAACTTCACACATCTAATTTCCATATCTATGACGGTTGGTTTTCAGAACATGAACATATGAAATTTTCCTGCATGTCCATCAAAGAGGTGCGTCACTTAGTATTTACGCCAATTTATAATCACAACCGACATACATAATGTATTATCTCCAAGGTGTTTTGTGGGTATTTTTATGTTGTACACATCTTTATAATCAAGACTGTTCACTGATTATAATCTCTCTGCCACTTTCACCCCTACATCTTTGGTCACGTCTCTTCCTACTCCACCTCGACCCGGACCCTTTCGTGTTCCTTGTTGCTGCACTCTTGACTTTCCTTGTTGCATCAACCCTCTGACTGATCGGATGTCTCACTGGTGTCACAGCTTGCTTGTCTACCCGCCTCGTTGTGAGACGAGGAACCAACACCCAGTGAGTCCGCTGGCGAGGAGGTGCGCGAGCATGAGTTGGTGCCCCACAAAGAGCCTGTTGGTGGGAGGAATCAATGCGATGATGAGTCAATACCCAAATGGCAGCTGGTCGGATCGTTGGATGCAGAGGAGGGGGAGAAGGTGGCCGCCGCAGACGATGAGCCAACCCCATTCCATCGCCATAGGAGAAGGAGGTCCCATGGACCCAAATGACATCCGACAAGGGGGACACCTCCCCCTCATCCTTGGACACCCCATCCTCCTTGACAAACAATGATCTTTGGTTCTCCTCTGGGCCATCCAACAATGATAAGTAGGTGTAGATAGCTATGGTAGTAGGAGTAGGAAGCTATAACTTTGTTGGTTCTAGCCATAAATCGGCATAGAGAATGGGTGACCAGCAATATTGGTGTCTGTTGTATTGTGCGGATTTTAAAATTGGCACTAACGACTATTTGAAATCAACATTGATGATGTGTTTTGCAGTAGTGTTGTCATGTGCCACCCTCTCTCTCTCTCTCTCTCTCTCATGGCTTGACTTACAATCTATGTTAAGGCAAATTAATAAGAGGAAGAGAGTAAGAGGCTGACAAAAGGGTGATCTCTATTATTGAAAAGAAAAGGAAAAAAAAAACACCACGTGTCGTACAAAGGGATCGCAAAATAAGGGACACGCTTGACCTTATAACTTAACACTAGAGATAGCATATATAATGATAGCGATGACTCTGTGTTTTTGTAGATAATTTGCTCACATACAAAGTTTATTAATTTTCATGTAGAGTCGACTCTTGCTTTGGAGATCGACGACTCAAATATCTATGCACGCTCTCTCTCCTCCACATCATCACATATCCTACATGTCGTACTTTAGAGATGGCTTAAAGGCTACTGAGGTGGACTGCTGTACATGCTCTGCTATTTAACCATTGTATATGCCGTAATCGTCAACATTAGGGTGCCATGCAAATATGCAATAGGGTGGCATGCTTCGGTGATGTCAACTATAAGATTGGTGCCAGCTTGTACAATGGCATAGAAGGAATTGTCCGACATAACTACACATGCATAGTATTTTTTAGTGATCAGAGAGAGCATGCATGTGTAGAGGAGAGCGAAATGCCGTCACGTTGCTCTCGATCGGATCAATTGCTAACTACCAAAGAACGTGTCGGCAGACGAGATGAAAAGCAGGGCCTCCAAGTAATAATAAAGTAACTACAATAACGATTTTGCTTAATGGTAGTGGCGTACGTATTGACAATCTGCGTAGGCGAAAATTTTTTCCCCACCGATGATGTATTGTAATTAACCCCTGTCTTGCTAAGTTTGGTGTACCAAGATAATTTGTTGCGTTGCCAATGTCATCGAGTAATCAAGTGCAAATGCTATATGTGTACGTGCTGCCAAGAACAACTGGCTCGTCAGTATCACACGCAGGCCACGCGTACGTACACAAAGATATTTAGCCAAATTCGTTTTCTTCTAAACTAACTCCATTTCTTAATCATGCCATAAAAAAACCCCATTAATTTCTTATCGTCAATGCGCCAATCAGTCGTGTCCCAAAGTGAAAGCAACGGGGGTTATGTACGGCAGTACGGGGGATAATAGGCGTGTTGTCTCGAACATTACACCAAAACAAGTCATATATACTCATAATAAATCTATTCCTATTTATATAGAACCAGAATAAATAAGGTTACTAGTACACAGATAAGGTTACTAGTGCACATGGCCAAAACTTAGATGTGCAATAGTAAATACTAACCAACGTAAGTTATAAATTATCTAGGTCAGTTCTTATTGTCAACTGACACGGTAACTTGACACATCTAATTTCCATGTTTATGACGGTTGGTCATTAGAAATGAACATATGAAATTTTTCCTGCATGTCCATCAAAGAGGTGCGTCACTTAGTATTTACGCCAGTTTATAATCACAACCGATATACATAATGTATTGTCTCCAAGGTGTTTCGTGGGTATTTTTATGTTGTACACATCTTTATAACCTGGACTATTCACCGATTCTAATATCTCTGCCACTTTCACCCCTACATCTTTGGTCGCGTCTCTTCCTACTCCACCTCGACCTGAACCCTTTCGTGTTCCTTGTTGCCGCACTCCTGACTTTCCTTGTTGCATCAACCCTCTGACCGATCGGATGTCTTACTGGTGTCACAGCTGGCTTGTCTACCTGCCTCGTTGTGAGACGAGGAACCAACACCCAGTGAGTCCGCTGGCGAGGAGGCGCGCGACGGCGCGAGCATGAGTTGGTGCACCCAAATGACATCCGACAAGGGGGACACCTCCTCCTTATCCTCGGACACCCCATCTTCCTTGACAAACGATGATCTTTGGTTCTCCTCCGGGCCATCCAACAATGATAAGTAGGTGTAGATAGCTACGGTAGTAGTAGTAGTAGGCAGCTATAACTTTGTTGGTTCTAGCCATAAATCGGCATAGAGAATGGGTGACCAGCAACATTGGTGTCTGTTGTATTGTGCTGATTTTAAAATTGGCACTAACGACTATTTGAAATCAACATTGATGATGTGTTTTGCAGTAGTGTTGTCATGTGCCACCCCCTCTCTCTCTCATGGCTTGACTTACAATCTGTGTTAAGGCAAATAAGAGGAAGAGAGTAAGAGGCTGACAAAAGGGTGATCTCTATTATTGAAAAGGAAAGGAAAAAAGAAACACCACGTGTCATACAAAGGGATCGCAAAATAAGGGACACGCTTGACCTTATAACTTAGCACTAGAGATAGCATATATAATGATAGGGATGACTTCGTGTTTTTGTAGATAATTTGATCACATACAAAGTTTATTAATTTTTGTGTAGAGTCGAGTCTTGCTTCGGAGATCGACGACTCAAATATCTATACACACTCTCTCCTCCACATCATCACACATCTTATATGTCGTACTTTAAAGATGGCTTAAAGACTACTAAGATGGACTGTTCTCCATGCTCTGCTATTTTAACCATTGTGTACGCCGTAATCGGCAACATTAGGGTGCCATGCAAATATGCAACAGGGTGGCATGCTTCGGTGACGTCAACTATAAGATTGGTGCCTTGTACAATGGCATAGAAGAAATTGTCCGACAAAACTACACATGCATATATTTTTGGTGATCCGAGAGAGCATCTGAGCATGCATGTGTAGAGGAGAGCAAAATGCCGTCACGTTGCTCTCGATCGGATCAATTGCTAACTACCAAAGAACGTGTCGGCAGACGAGACGAAAAGCAGGGCCTCAAAGTAATAAAGTAACTAAAATAACGATTCTGCTTAATGGCAGGGGCGTACGTATTGACAATATGCGTAGGCGAATTTTTTTCCCCCATCGATCCTGTATAAAGATTCGTTCGAGGTAGATAGCCTACACCATTATCAAACTTTGTGGGGGTGTAAAGATCTCAAAAGTAATTTTATATTAGGATTTTTTTTCATACATACCATTACAAAGATCGTTTATTTCGGATATGCCATCGCAAAGTCAGTATTATTATAGATGACACTAATTTTGCAAAAATCTATCAAGGTTGCCATTCTTGAAGATTTTCTAACATTTACGATGTATAACAAATCAAAATACGGGCAAAAATACACCCTGACATGTCAGACCCGCACGTCATACACAACCTTTTCTTCCTCCTCCTCCCTCCTTCCTCTCCATTGATCTCTCGCCGAAGCTCGCCGCCGCCATGCTCGTGCCGCCATCACGCCGCAGTCGTTGCTGCCATCACGTCACCGCCGCCACCACGCCGCTATCCTCCCACCGCCGCAGGCCAGCTATCGCCGCGAGCTCACCGCTGTTCACGCGAGCTTGCGCTGCCGCGCGCGAGCCGCCGCCACCGCCGCCACCCTAGCCACCCATCGCCTTCGCCACGCTTGTGAGCCGCCGCCGCCGCCGTCCGGGCAAGCTCGCGCCACCGCCGCCGCCCCGTAGCTCGCTGCCGCCGCCGCTGCCTGGGCGAGCTCGCACCGTTGCCGCCCAGCTCGCCGGCACCACCTTGCACCTTGCTACCCCCTTTTTGCCTCATCTACCAGTAGAAGAAAGAGGAGAAAGGGAGAGGTGGAGGAAAGAGGAGGAAGAAAGGTGTACAGGATGACATGTGAGGCCCACATGTCAACGTATATTTTTGTCCGTATTTTGATTGTTATATGTCGTAAATGCTAGAAAATCTCCAAGAATGACAATCTTGATAGATTTTTGCAAAACTAGTGACATCTATAATAATATCGACTTTGCGATGACATATACAAAATAAGCGAACTTTATAATGGAATTTATGAAAAAAAATCATTCGATAAACCCTCTCCCCCTCTCTCATGGTTGTCTCACCAGAGAACCCGTGGCGGTAACCCCACGAATACCACGAATACCACGTTGTTACCAACTGACTTGGCTGTGAATCGATTGTTCTTTTTTAAAACTCTCGATCGACTTTTGTTAGATAAAACTCGTCTCTGTTTTGAGCGTTAGCACAGGCGCCTATTGTAAACCTCAGATTGCAGGCACTCTTATATGATCTTTCTTTCACAATTGATTTGGTTTTGTTGGGTTGAGCAAAAATTTATTATTTTTAATAGACCATTCAACGTAACATTTTGTAACAATTTTTTAGGTTTTATAGGGTTTTTCCCCAAAGATATCAAAAAATAAATCTTTTTATATCTCCTTTTAAATATATTTATCTTTTGAATTAACCAAACAAAACCACGAATACAAAGGCCTTCAGACGGTACCGTAAAATAAAGGGCGTCGAATACGCAACACAGACGGCTCTTGTAATTAACCCCTGTCTTGCTAAGTTTGGTGTACCAAGATAATTTGTTGCGTTGCCAATGTCATCGAGTAATCAAGTGCAAATGCTATATGTGTATGTGCTGCCCAGAACAACTGGCTCGTCAGCATCACACGCAGGCCACGCGTACGTACACAAAGATATTTTCCTCTGAGCTGAACCAAATTCGTTTTCTTCTAAACTAACTCCATTTCTTAATGATGCCATAAAAAAACCCCCATTAATTTCTTATTGCCAATGCGCCGATCAGTCGTGTTCCAAAGTGAAAGCAACAGGGGTTATGTACGGGGGATAATAAATATATATATAATTAGTTAGCATGATGCAATTGTATTTTGCAACCTAGCCCTTGTCTCGTGGCAGCTTCAAATCAAAGTGCCATTATGTTCTAGCTAGTAGAAATGGAACGGATGTGAGTGACCACATGCAGTACTTGCTACACATGCAAAACAATATATTCCTATATTAAAACTAGTTAAGGTCCACTACTCCACTAGCTCTAGCTAGTTCACTTTGATATACACCACCATCCTTAATTTGCTTACTCAAGTCAGCACTACGTTGTTTACTACCCCTGGAATAATCTTAGCTTGCTGTAAAAAAATAACATGCAATGGTCTCACTTCAGAATGAGGTACGTAGTATTAGGACCGAGGTTAAGCGACCTAGTGATTTTTTAACAAATTAACTTTTGTTGTCCATCGCTATTTTATTTGTTTTTTTAGATTTGAGATGATATATGTTGCATGAATTCTCAACAAGTACTAGTGCATGCTACCAACTGTCAACTATTTAATCATTGCATGTTGGGGGATGGAGTGCTAGCTTGAGCAAATCATGGCCTATTTAATTAATTTCGTTTAAAGCTAACTTTTTTTTTACCTAAAGTTAAGCATGCGGCCGTTTAGTAAGATACTAAAAACTAATTACAGTGCTTCTCTGAATATCGCCCGTAAGTTGTAAGATGCTGATAAGTTTGTTTTAAATTGCTTTGCATCTAATTAAAATTCTCACCCGTTTTCAAAAGCCGAACACTCTCGTGGACACGTTTTTAAAAAAGATTAAGTGCCACTTTGGCCCTTCAACTATTGCGTTTGCGTCAAATTAGGGTGGCGGCCAGGGTCCGGACGTCCGTCTGAACGTGCGCGCGCCGGACCAGTGGCGACCGTCTGATCAGTCATCCGTCGCGCGCGGACGTTGGCTAGATGTGCAGTTGATCATTTTTAATTAAACTTTTGATTTTTGTATAAAATTCAAACAATGTTCAAAATGCAAGGAACAAATTTCAAAATTCTTCTAAAATCGAGGGCAACCCATTTTAAATTATTTTATTTTTTGAAATTTTCACTTTTCAATTTTTTTAATGTGAACCTAGAAGAACCCATTTATGAAATTTGATATGTATACTAGTGAAACTTGGCCGTGTGCTATGAACCTTGGCCTATGTATTGATGAAGGCGAGCACCAGATGAAACCTGGATGAAACTTGGATATAACCTAATGAAGCTTGGATGAAACCTGTTGAAACCTGATGAAACTTGGATTAAACCTGATGAAACTTGAAACTTGTATGAAACCTGCTGAAACTTGATAAAACTTGGATTAAACCTGGTGAAACTTGACAGTTCAGCAAGTTTAACGAGTATGAAATCCAAGTTTTAGTAGGCGTAACCCAAGTTTCACCCAGTAATATTGAAGTTTCAATAACTTGAGAACCTGCTGATGAAACTTGAGAATTTATTGATGAAACTTAATGATCTACTAATGAAACTTGAGAAAACCCGGTCAAAATTTATATAGTAACATACGTCTTGTTTTGTTAGTAAAAATACGGGGAACACGTTGGTACAAACGGTTGGCCTATTATAACACCTAGTCAAAATTTACGTGGCCCCCTAGTTGGAAGCAGCGTGTGACCTCACGTGGGCCCCACCCCTACATGCATGCCGGCAGAGTGCAGTTCACTTTGGAGCACGTTCGTGCGGGCCGCGTGCGCAAGATCGGTCGCACCGGATGACTGAGCGTAAGCGTTTTCATCAAATTTATCCCTCAGGTGTAATACCAGTTTTGTTTGGTACCTCTGGTTTTCGAAGCGTGTCGTTTTGGTTTCTTGACTGGTTTTGATGGTTGTTTTACTGACGTGGTGGTTTTGCTGACATGACAGTCCACGTGGCAATAAAACGACCCTCAAACCGATTAAGGGACCAAAACGACACTCTTTGAAAGCTACGAGGCATTTCTATTTTTTTCTTAACAAAAAACTATTAAAGTGTAGGCCCGCTTTTCAATGTAGCCTCTAAGTTATGAAAGCTCAATTTCAGCTATTCCATCGTCCATCGATGAGCTTCAAACTTGCATGCACGGATGCACCCCACCATTTGGTGAAGGAAAAAAAAATATGAGAAAGCAAAAGGCCAATAATGTAAAGGGACGTGTGCATTTGCATAATTGCGTCGCGCTGCTCATGCTTTCTTGTGCAAATTTTCCTTTGACCCCACGAATACGTCCAATAAAACCATTTCCACCACACCCAAGAAAAAAAAAGAGAGAGAGAGAGAGCCAATCGATCATTGCCATCCAAATGATTACATGTGTGCCTAGTCACCTTAGATGCTACTCCCTCTGTTCTAAATTATAGGTCGTTTGACATTTTTGACACGTACTTTGACCATTCGTCTTATTCAAAAAAATTTATAATTATACAACAAAACCATTTCCACCACACCCAAGAAAAAAAAAGGAGCCAATCGATCATTGCCATCCGAATGATTACATGTGTGCCTAGTCACCCCGGATGCTACATTTCTATGAAATATTGCTTCCTGAAAATGAGCCTAGAGTACTTGCGGTATACATGCTCGATTAAATTGCGAAAACATAACTCCTCCGGTGTTTTACTCAATCAGATGTATTTAATCCCTTCGGTTTTAAGCATATTTTGATTTAGAAAAACTTTAGATGATACTTTAACGGCTAAAGTTGTCTTATTATATATTGTCGCAAGTAACATTGTATTAAAAGCAATTTAAAATACAGATCTCATGCGTCTTCTATGCGTAAAGATGTATATATGTGTGTAATTAGACTAATTGTTTAAAAATGTTCATAAAGTGTTTTTTTAATAAAAATATGTTTTATAAAAATAATTGTAGAGAGCATTATTCTCGAGGCAAAACAAAAACACGCTAGCTAGGCTTGGCTCTGAAAAGAAGGGTCCAGGATTAACAAGAACGATGCCATTGATAGCGGTTAGCATCTAAATCTCTCCTGTCCTGTGGTCACCGGGCCGAAAGAATTCGGATTAGAATAAGCGAAGACTTTGATGTTTTTTGGACCAGAGACAAGTGGAAAGGAACCAAAGGAAATATATATTCACCCTACAACACGATTTTTTCCAATCCTTTTATTTTACTTTTTTTTCAAAAAAAAAACTTGCTCTCTCTCTAACCTTGTTTGTTTCAGATTAACGTAGAGTTATGTTTTACTGTAGCAATTTTGTGACCCCTCAAAATACATTTTAACGAGTTCAAAAAATTATAAAAAAATATTTAACAAACTTTAAGAAGTACTATTTAAAACCCCACAAGAATGACTACAAAACATTATATCATTTGGCTTATACAAAAATAATAAATTTGTATTTAATTTAATCTGAAACAAGCAAGGCCTCTCTCTCTCTTTTTGTGCAGATGGAGTTGCGAGTTGCCTGGAAATTCATGGACTGGTTGGAGGCTGGAGCTGAGCTGGAGAGTGTGACGGTGACAACTCTTGGCATCAACCACACGCCATGAGGGGTTGGTTGGGCGGTACGATACTGTCGGTCACGTAATCAGACGGCGCAGCTTGAACGCACGCGTAATCACACGGCGATTATGCTCCACTGATCACCCCTTGCTGGGAATAAAAGCCTGAAAAAACCAGTTGATTCAGCGCGAAAGAGGCACGGTTCTGATTTAGTTTTAGCTGTATGGTTTAGTTTTAGTTGTAGTTAAAAAATTAAACATATTTTTAAAAACTTTTACATACTATAAAGTTTATTTAAAAATGTTTTTAAGTTCTTTAAAAAGCTTTACGAAGTTTAAAAAAATTATCAAAAAATGTTGCAGTGAATGATACGTTAAAAAATTGATAAATTTTACAAATTTAATAAAATTTGTATCATAAACCGCGATCAAAGAGAACTAGATTTGAGAGATATTTTGATTTTTTTTTTTTCGGAGTGAGGGGGAAAGGGATCGATAAAAAGGCGTGTAAAGACTTCACCTCTCTTTCCCCATTCTCACTCCTCTTCTTCTTCCCCACCCACCCCCTCCCC
Source organism: Raddia distichophylla (assembly GCA_005191435.1). Taxonomy (NCBI): domain Eukaryota; kingdom Viridiplantae; phylum Streptophyta; class Magnoliopsida; order Poales; family Poaceae; genus Raddia; species Raddia distichophylla. The sequence continues at coordinate 1,152,746 of SPJY01016237.1, forward strand.
CCACTTCGCCGGCGGCGGGTGGGAGCTGGAGGCGCGGCCATGGGGCACGGCGTCAGCTGCGCCCGCACCGGCGACGAGCACGACTTCTTCCGCGCCGCGCAGCTCGGCGACCTCGACGCCCTGGCCGCCCTCCTCGCCGCCGACCCCTCCCTCGCCCGCCGCGCCACCCTCTACGACCGCCTGTCCACGCTCCACATCGCCGCCGCCAATGGCCGCCTTGAGGTCACGCCCCCTCCCCTCCTCTCCCCGCCGCTTCCACCTCTTTGGTCTCTCATCTTCCTCCCTTCGCTTGCCGCCTTCTTGCAGGTGCTGTCCATGTTCTTGGATCGCGGGGTGCAGCCGGACGCCGTGAATCGGCACAAGCAGGTGCGGGATCCCATCACAATCCCTTCGAGTGTTTCTTCCTAGGAAGCTGCTTCAAAATTTACTCTTTTTTCCCTCCTTTTGCTCCAGACTCCGCTGATGCTTGCGGCCATGCACGGGAAGATCGACTGCGTGCTCAAGCTCATCCAGGCCGGTGCAAACGTGAGCAAATCTTCCAGCTTTCTGGGCCATTCCGCTTGCAGGAGTCACTCGCTAACCATGGATTCGTTCGGATTGTGCGTCAGATCCTGATGTTCGATTCAGTGCACGCGAGGACCTGCCTCCACCACGCGGCGTACTACGGCCACGTCGACTGCCTCCAGGCCATCCTCTCCGCTGCGCAGGCCACGCCCGTGGCCGATTCATGGTGAGATCTTTCTCCGTGCCTGCGTGGTGCTGGATGATCCTGTGCCCCCTCGCCTGCGAGACCGCTCATTTGATTCTGGCGAAGCTTGGCAGGGGGTTCGCTCGGTTCGTCAACGTCAGGGACGACCACGGCGCCACGCCGCTGCACCTCGCCGCCAGGCAGGGCCGGCCGGGCTGCCTGCAGGTGTTGCTGGAGAGCGGCGCCATTGTGTCGGCGCTGACCGGCTCATATGGGTAATGTTGCTCATCACGCCGTGCCATTGATTTCGGGATCGGATCCATTGGTTTCTCAGAGGTGCGCATGCTCATTCTTGTGTTGCTTTGCTGCTGCAGCTTCCCCGGTAGCACGTCGTTGCATTTGGCCGCACGTAGCGGGAACTTGGATTGCATCCGGAAGCTCCTTGCTTGGGGGGCTGATCGGCTCCAAAGGGATTCATCCGGGTGAGAACTAGATCTCTATCAGAAAGTTCATCAATGTATATATAGCTGAAGGACATATGCATCGTTGCTGTATGATACAGCAAATTTTGTGGGGTGCGGTTTTAGCTTTTTGAGTAATGAGTATTCAGTATTCACTAGTCCATGATGCCCTTAGCAGTAGGACACAACTATTCTGGTGACAACAAGTGAGCTCACTAATTGATTGCTGGATTCACATTCGCAAAATCCACCAAATCTTGCTTTTATATCAAATTTTAATCTGTTCTTTTGTTGAATTTCCTATACTCTGCTGCCGAAATCTTACAATAGATGTTTGTGTTCCTCCAGGAGAATCCCCTACGCTGTTGCGCTGAAGCGCAACCACGGAGCATGCGCGGCTTTGCTGAACCCTTCATCAGCAGAGCCCATGGTTTGGCCTTCCCCGCTGAAGTTCATCAGTGAGCTTGATGCGGAAGCAAAGGCTCTCCTGGAAGCAGCTCTGATGGAGGCCAACAGGGAGAGGGAGAAGAAGATCTTGAAGGGCACAAAGTACAGCCCAACATCCCCTTTACATGATGATGACAATGTCGATGATGCATGCTCCGAGGTAAATCTATGCTTAATTTCTGTGCCATTCATCAGATCATTTGCTATTTGTTTTGCTAATGAATGGAACGTTGATCATTTGGGCACAGGTGAGTGACACGGAGCTCTGCTGCATCTGCTTCGACCAGGCTTGCACCATCGAGGTGCAAGACTGTGGGCATCAGATGTGCGCACCGTGCACACTGGCGCTGTGCTGCCACAACAAGCCCAACCCGACGACCCTGACCCTGCCGTCGCCAGCATGCCCATTCTGCCGTGGCAGCATCTCCCGGCTGGTGGTGGCCCAAACCAGAACCACCAATGACCCCGACAAGCCAACCTCCCCGCAGCTCAGCCGAAAGCGGTCACGGCGATCTCACAACCTCAGTGAGGGGAGCAGCAGCTTCAAAGGGCTATCTTCAGCCATGGGCTCCTTCTCAAGGATTGGCCGTGGCTCAAGCCGGATGGCTGACTGTGATAGCAGCGCCCTGGACAAGCCTGAGCACGATCTCTGAATCATGGACATGCACCGTCGTGGTCCGCGATACCCAGATGGAAGTACCCAATGCATCATTTGGAGCAACTTTCAAGGGCGAAGGTGATCCATGCAAGTTATAGATAGGAACTAAATAATTAGAGCCTTCTTCTACCCCCTGTTTGTCTGTGTGTGTGCCCTATTTTTTGGATTGCCAGGTTAAGCCTAGCCTGCATAGAGTGCTCTAAAAGACAAGAGAGTGAGAGTGAGCTATCCATCCAATCATACAAGCCTTGAAGCAGAGTTGGAGCTGGTGTGGTGAAGGATGCAGAGAGTGAGAGTGACAATGAGAGAGATGTGGAGCATTTCATCAGTTCACCTCTAAAGCTGCCTGCCATAGTGCCATGGCATGTGAGCTCTGCCTGTCTGCCCTCCTGTGTAATGGAATCATGCCCATTTTGGCCCTTGTCTCGTGTTGATGGCCTAGTCCGGGACCAGGACTCGTGTACTGCTTGCTGTGCAGGGTGGTCCGTCCTTGGCTGCTGCTGCACCCATGAATTGGCTATACATTACAAACGTTGCTGCCGCTGACGCTGCCTCCTAGATGGAGAGAACACTCTGCCGCCTCTTTCACCGAGTCACCGTCTCTGTGTAACACTTGCCCCGACGAAGGCCCTCTTTGATCTGCGGATTGAGTTTGATTTTGTTCTGAATATTTTTATATAGACCTAATATAGCATTTTGTAATAATTTTTTAGACTTAGGCCTTGTTTGTTTCAACTTAAATTAAATTAAATGAAAATTTATTATTTTTTGTATAAGGCAAATGATGTAATACTTTGTAGTCATTTTTGTGTGGTTTTAAATAGTTCTTAAAAGTTTGTAAAATAATTTTTTTATTTTTTTAACTCTTTAAGACGCCCTTTGAGGGGTCACGATTTCTCTAGATTAAAATTTTTAGAAACTTTTAGCTCAAACAAACAAAGCTTTTGTAAGTTTTTTTTCCAAAAAACTTAAAAAATATATAAAACCTTTTTATGTTATTTAAGGGCCCTTAATTTTGGCTCAATCAAATTGAACCTAGCCGTGAATCAAAGAGGGCCGAAATGGTCCCTCCTAATTTTTTTTTAATTATTTAATCCTTTTTTAAAAATAATTTTAATTTTAACCCGTCGGAATTTATTTTTTCAAATCTAACCCTTTTGGCCGTGCCACGGCAACTGGCGCGTCATACCCACTCTGACGTGCCGATGCATGTGGCGTGGCAAAGGTGCCACGCTGGCGGTCCCGGTCAATGGCCGTTAGCACGGACTGGGGTGGGTCCCACCTTGGCGCGTCAAGGACTTAATACAGAATGCAGCGTGGGATGCCCGTGCTGTTCTTCCCCACAGCGCGTCGCCGCCCCGCCCGCCCCGCCGCCGGCCGCCACCCGCGCCTTGCCGCCCGTCTCCGGCCATTTCGGGGTGGGGAAATCGTTCCCCGTCCTCTTGTGAAGGTAATGGTCCACTATTTATTTCCGATTTGTCCTTCGATTAACCGCATTTCGTAGGATTTGGATAGGTAGGGTTTTAGAGGAAAAACTTGATTTATGTTACATATTGACGTGTTTAGTTCGATCCAAGCACCGTGGCATACGTGTTGCATGTACTGACTGTGGTATTAACGTGTAGAATCCATTGCATGTACGTGTGCGACAATTTATTTTGGTGTAGATGATGTTGTATATTAGGTCTAAACGACTTGTATTTGCTATGTTTAATGTTGTAGATGGATCGTTAGTCCATTTTTTTCATGGCGGAACCGTCAAAGAAAATGGAGAGTTTGAGAATATGAATGAAGATGTGGTCTTATTTGATAGGAGTCCAAGCTTTGATGATTTAGTTTTCCGCTGCCTGTCTTTCATCAGCTGTAGGGTTGATGAGGGTGAACTGTTCTTGCAAGGAAGGATTGATTTTGGAAAGGCTAGGGCTCACTATGTGATGCTGAAGATTTCATCGGAGTCGGATTGCAATTGTTACAAGGAGGTTGTGAAAAATTCGAACGTCAGTTGCTGGGAGGTGGTGGTTGAGATCGCTCGTGCGAGTGGCTCATTAGCGAGACTCATACAAGCTGTGCAAAGTGTTGATGACGAAGATGAGGTGTTGAGCACTTGACTCAGGAGTTGGGCACAGTTAGAGGAAGGCAGATAAGATCTGAAGCACATGTTGCGGAGGCGGTGGAAGAACCATTTGATAACTTTGATAGCGGCTTTTTCATGAATGACTTTGACGATGGATTTTTTTAGAAGGAAGACCGTGAGGTGGAAGACGACCAAATATCTCTAGGATCCGAGGAGGAATCCTATGATGAGAAAATGGCAGAAGGAGAGGAGATGCAAGGCGAATAAGAAGAGGTGGGGGAAGGAGATGAGGAGGAAGAAGATGATGTCGAAGAAGATGACGAGGTTGTTTGTTTAGGCGTGGGAGATAGAGGGCAAGTAACGTACGCATTGTCGGCTGCGGAGAGGAGGCAGCTTAGAACAGTTAATGTTGATGTGCCCACGGTGACCCCCTTTGAGGACTTAAGCCGAAATCACATGGCAATATGTGAGAGCGGCTTGTTGTCAACCGATGTTCTGTCGGATTCTGAAAATCTAGAGATCCGAAAGTGCATGTTATTCGAGTCTTTACAGCAATTGCAGTACTTCTTGATGGACTATGCGGTGAGGCACCATAGGCCATACAATGTTACTCATTCGGACGTGAAAGTCAGATACACGGTGAACTGCAAACAAGAATGTCTTTGTGGTGTGTGGGCTCGGCTGGACAAATATACCGGTAGATGGAAGATTAGTTGTGTCAGGCAACCTTACACTTGTGGCCCGTCGAAGACAAAAAAGGTGCATGCTCAAAACACAGCCAAGTACTTAGGGTGGCGTATTGCTGGCATTGTCGCGGCGGATAGCGACGTGTCAGTTGCCTCTTTGATAGAATCCATATTTGGATTCACCGGGTACCGTGTGAAGTACTCAAAAACTTGACGGGCAAAGCAACACGCCATGGAGTTGCTATATGGGGACTGGAAGGAGGCATACAACATGGTGCCAAGGATGTTGAATGCAATTAAATATTTCAACCCCGGTGCAAAGTATTTCACCTACACGAGTTGCACTGCCTTGGTCGATGAGAACGACAAAACGAGATATATTCTTGGACGTGTGTTTTGGTGCTTCAAGCAGTGCGCGGAGTCGTTCGAGCACTGTCGGCCTGTCGTACTTGTCGACGCAACCTTTATAATCGGCAAATACAAGGGTGTTTTGATGATGGCCGCTGCGGTCGATCCGGAGGATCAATTGATGCCAGTAGCATTTGCGTTGGCCGAGGGCGAGAACAACACGAGCTGGACATAGTTCATGTCGCATCTAAGACGGGAGGTTCTCGGCACTAGCCGGACAGTTTGCATGATCTCGGACCGTCACCATGGCCTTCTAAATGCGGCTAAGGAACACATGAAAGGTTATCCTCCTATTGAGCATCGGTGATGCATGAGACACTTCGCGGCCAATATATGGAGTCGACAGAAGAAGAAGGAAGTGGTGTCGAAACTAAAGGGGGTTTGCTGCGCCGGAGAAGAGAGATTTCCAGAAGAAGTTAGAAGAGCTAGATAAGATGCTAAACGATCGCGTGTACTAGCTTTGTGACTTATATGCATGTATGGATATGTACTAGCCTTGTGACTTGTATGCATGTATAAAACATTATGTCCAGTGCTTCTGTTGGTCATTCGAAAACAGTGTACTTTATCCCTGTGACTTGTATGCATGTATAAAACGTTATGTCCAGTACTCCGAAAACAGTGTACTTTATCCCTATTTTCAATGAAATTATTGCAGTGCTTCCGTTGGTCATTCGACTTTGCCGCTGGAATCATTGATCTTAGACTTCCCATATCTGCTTGCTATGAACTCTTTTAGGATCCGCTCAGAGCTAGTGGGAAAGCATCAATCTGTGGGTGTCGTTTTTGACGTGTGGAAACATATCTGTTGGCCGTCTCCTTATTGGCTGTCTTGTTGAACTCAGGCTTGTTGGCTGTCTTCTCTGGATCAAGCTTGTTGTGTTCGCTGGAAGGAACTGCCGCGCCAGTAAGGCTGGCGCGTCATAAATTAACTGTGGCATCAGTAAAACCAGCGCGTCAAGACTGACGCGCCGTCCCACTTGGCGCGTCAAGACACACACTGGACAGGAGATTCAGTTGGTGCGGGAGCTCAAACCTGACGCGCCGCCCCTCATGGCGCGTCAATGCTTTGCCGCCGCACGTCCGTTGGCTGCAAATCAGAGAGATATGGCACGCTCTGCATTCCAGAAACAGTTGGTGCGGCACACCAGCACTGACGCGCCAGCCTTAGTGGCGCGTCAATCCTGTGATCCCGCACCAACCACTTCTCCAATCCAGTGCTTGTCGTATCCCTCTGGTTTTGGCCCTTAGCCTGTGCGGGAGCACAGCCCTGACGCGCCATTATGGACGGCGCGTCAAAGATGAGCTCCCGCACACACTGTTACTCCAATCCAGTGCGTGTCCTATCCCTCTGTTTTTCGGGTGAAGTCTGTGCGGGAGCAGAGCCCTGACGCGCCGTCTCTACTGGCGTGGCAAACCTGAGTTCCTGCACAATACAAAGTCAAAATCCAGAGCCAAAACATTTCTGTTACAAACCGCTCCGAATTTCTTATTTCTAAATTCACTACTGCTCCGAATTAGATGATGGAAAAAAACGTAGAGGAAAGACCAATAGGCTACGGTAAATCGGAGTTGGTTTGGCTACGAATGAAAATACCAATAGGCTACTTAGGCGATCACGAACGAAGACGTGTCAAAGTTAAAAAAATAGCGACTATGACACATCGAGTACTTGGTGTCACACTAAAGTGTTCACAAACATAGTCATATGATTAATTGTTCAAATAAGGCACGGAGGTTTTTAAAGTGCTAGATAGAACAATATAATAATAGATTATCGTATTACATAACGACATCAAATCAAGTCGATCTCACTCATCTCGGTCCTCGTCATCATCATCCGGCACGATATGAGGCAGGTTACCAACAAGAGCCCTCATAGTCTCCATCTCCACCGTTCTCCTCACCTTCTTGCGCTGAACCGTTTGCAAATAACCTTCACATGAATTAGGCTGGTAATTGGCATTTAGGTCAATGAGTGAACCCTCAGCCAACTTCTTTCTGTACTGCTCAAGCTCGCGCTCCTTCTCCATCTCCCTCTGGTGCCTCGCCACCTCTCTTTGGTATTTCACCTCTCTTGGGTCAACTCCAGGTGGGTACCTCCCCCTATACATTCTCCAATGTTCCATTATTTCTGAAGCGGTGAAGTAGCCACGTAGCGGCACACCACACTCCCTCGTCATGTCATTCAAGACTTTCTTTTTGTCCTTGGTGGACGGCATGACCACACCATACTCATGCCTTATCTTCTCCTTCCTCTTCTCTACTTTATTCTCTCGTTCGGATTCGCACAAATTAAGAATCTCGGCTTCGAAAGCTTGTTGCCCCTGATATTCCTCCCAATCACACGTCCTTCCCTCCTACAAGATTTACCGTAAGAGTTATCAAACGAAACATGTAAAGAAATATACGAACAAATAAAAAAGAGCTGTGCAAGTATAATGTACCCAAAAATCACCATAAGAGTTACCACAATAATATCCATACCCGAGCTCCGATGGGACAACACCTCTACGGGCCAGTATCCCGCACTTACAAGTAGTGGGTGGATATTCCTCACATGGCCATTTCTTATCCTCGGAGTGGAAGGCCTCCACTTCCGCATTAGAAGGCCAACAAGACTTGGGACCATGAATGTACTCTTGAAAATCACACAAAGGCCATCCATCCTACGAAAAAATCACTTTGTTATCGAATTTAGTACAAAATGACACTAATTTAATTAGAAAATGGCATGCGTACACTTACTGAATCATTGTACGGGCAACGGAAGAATGGGGTAAAGTCCACCCGTGGGTTAGGCCTTACTAAGATGGACCGTTCAATGCAATGACATAAAGGAGGGTGTACTGCTCTTCCCGCACTTGCGACCGCCTTCTCCTCATTTGTCATTTCCAGTGGGTTCGCACGAGGAGGAATCCAACGCCTAAAATCTTTTATTGGTTTAGTGTCCATGGAGCGCCAGGAAAAGAGCCGGATTCTCGGATCGTACATTTCTGGGCCATCAATCCACTCGAAAAAACAACACGGCCGAATAGAACACTGTAGATTGTTGCTGTGCTTCAGACCACAAGTGTAGAAGGCTCTACCGGCAGTATCAGGGTCCCTAGACTGTTGAACCTCCGCAGGAAGACCGTGCTCACAAAGTGGAACCGGAAACGGGGAGGAACGAACTGGAGCATCCTTACTCCTAGGGTAATCAGCATATTTGAGTCTTGCCCTCCCTTTATCGGCATTATTTCCTACATTCAATTAAAAATGTAAAGTCTCCATATAATTCAACATACTACGGATTCATATTACAAAAATCAATACTACAATAATAACCGCAAAACACAATTTAACTCTAACCCTAACCCTAACCCTAACCCTAAAGCATTCATAAATGTGGCAAACATGGATCAATAAAACATTAATCGAGAGGAGATCACCTGCCATGGTAGAGGAAAACTTTTCTCCACAACAAATCCTGCCGGATGGAGATCAAGTTCTTGCAATGGACTAGGCGATTGGTTAGGGAAGAGGAGGAGAGAAGAGAAAATGAGGAGGGAAGGGAGAGGGAAGAAAAGAGGAGGAGTCCTGCGCAGCTCCCTGTATAGGGCCTTGACGCACCAGGAGGGGTGACGCGTCAAGGTGGGACCCACGTGTCTCCACGCTGGCGGCCATTGACCGGGGCTGCCAGCGTGGCACCTCTGACATGCCATATGCACTGGCGCGTCAGCGTGTATGCGCCGCGCCAGTTGCCTTGGCGCGTTCAAAAGGGTTAGATTTGAAAATACTTCTTTCGAGGGGTTAAAATTAAAATTATTTTTTTTAAAGGGTTAAAATATAAAATTTTTTGTCCCTCCTACGGGCGCTTAGGTCAGCCGGTGGAATGGAACGCCGTAGTATCAGGTGGTTCAAATATTCTTGGTTACCTGTTTTCATATACAGGTTTGTTGAAGAATGGGCTGGAGTTCATACAGGTTCGTTGAAGAATGGGCATGAACGATGGCGATGGTGGTGGCGGCATGGACTAGGGCGAAAATTGAGAGGAGCAGCAACAGTTGGCTTGGAAGTTGGAACACTAGTTTGCTGTGATGCAGATGCTAATATATAGCCTCCACGCTAATAGCCGACTAACATGTGCTGGACCTGACCGTAGCTTCATTTCATACGACCAGGCAAAAGCCTTGAGCATCCCAGTCATGGATGCGTATCCGCGTCATGCGGTTGACCTAGCGCTTGGTGAGTGACGAAACACTTTGCAGATATTTTCTGAATCCTGCTCATTCTATATGGCCCATGAGGGACCGGCCGTGGTTTCCTTGCGGCCTTTTGATTCGTGGTTCAGTTTGATCTGGTTCGGTCAAAAATCAAGATTCTTTGAAAAGAGATACGTAAAAGATTAAAAGTTTGATTTGGTTCAGTCAAAAATTAAGATTCTTTTAAAAAAGATACGTAAAAGATTAAAAAAACTATTGTTAGTATATTCTATAAAGTCTCAAGATAATTATTATAAAGTTTTACACCGAATAGTCTGTATAAAACAACAAATTTTGGCTCAACCGAACAAAACAAACCAAACCACGAAACCAAAGAGAACCTATAAATCTCTTCAAACAAAATAAATATCTAGGCTTCACGCTCGATCATCTCAACATAAAATGAAGATGTCGCCTTTGTGGTTTGTTTATTGCGGCTGATGCGTGATGACCCATCGCCATCGGTCCCTCAAATTGCGCTGCTTTCAGACGGTCCAAACTGAGAGTTAGGAGCTAATGACGCTTTCATTTTGCTCATCTACTCCATAGATCCATCTCTCGAGCGTTGGCAAGCAACTTTCTATCTTATACCATGTGGGTGGAGTGGGGCCACTTCGATACCCATCCTATGAGAACGGTTTTAATTAGGACCAACCACTAGAATCACAGTAAGATCCTAGAAGTAGGCCCTTGGTGATGCCAAGGGTAGTGCCCATAGCGGCGTAGTTGCTCTCTGGTCGATAGTTTTCCAACCAAAATGTTTTTTTTTTCCCTAATGTTTGGTGCAATAAGGAGAATAACGTGTTTTCAGAATGGTAAACACGTACGTACCTGTCAGTTTTGTCATTGTTGGAGACTATCGCGCTTCAAAGCCTCTTTGATTCCTCGTTTAGTTTTACTTTTATTTGTAGTTAAAAGAATCGACTGTATTTTAAAGCAGTAGAATAAAAATCTAAAAAAATATTTTAAAAAAATATTTTTGAGATCTTTGAGGGAAAAATCTAGAAAGCTATTTTTTAAAAGATAAGGTAAATTGTCTGTAAAAAATTAAAAATAATAAAATTTAAACCAACTAAAACTAAACTAAAACAAGACATCGAAGACTAAAGTCATGTTCTTTTAAGCTGATCTGAACAGGCCGAACGACTAAAACGGCTGAACGTTGTTGAGCTGAAAAGAACAGGGCATAGAAGGGTCAAAGTGCTGCGCAGAGTGGGGAGGATAAATACCTTGCAGCGACGCCCACCTCCATACGGCATACTCCTCCGGTCCACAGTCCACCGTTGATCAGTCACCACTCTCTTCTTTGCTCAAGGTGCGCGTCCCCGTAATCGGAACGGTTGAGCTGCACTGTTCCTCGGAGAGCACCGGGGCCACTGTTAATTACCAGTTCACAAGCTGCACAAATACAAGGGGAAATTGGCGCTGAACGGCGTGTGCCACTGACATGCGTGGGCCACACAATCGGCGACTTGTACCAATTACGATAATGTCCTTGGTCAATATGGCACCATATGCTCCCTATTGTAAGTATTTCTTGGATACTTCTAATTATCTTACAGTTCTGCATATGTTTTGCTTTTTTAAAAAGAAGGATTTATGGGCGTCACACGCCCAAAAGAGTGTACAGATTTGATAATTTTACAGCGGGACCACAGCAAAAAAAAGGATCAGATCAAAAACTTCATGTCTTGAAAGGTTTGGTGAAAATCAGGTTGTAGCATGTCGGGTTGCAGGGGTATTCACAATCAATCTCTTTCACTTCTCTCCTGTCAAAGAACCAGTCTCCAACTGCTTCCGCGATGGTCTATTCAACAGGCGCAACGTTAGCACGGGAAACATATAATCGCGAGAACATGTAGGGAAAAGCTTGAGAAAATTATTATACCATCACATTCATGATCATTGTCGCAAGCATACTATGTGGGGTAATGGAGACATGCAATCCAACATATGAAGTACAAACGTACAGGAGGAATATCCCGTGAGACTGTATTGAATTGGTTCTTTTGGGGGGCCTGGGTTGATGTACTCATCTACAGATGAAGAGGTTTTTTTATATTATAGATTGCAAGTAAACTGTTGTTAGATTCTCACACCTTGCCACTAACAGGAGACCATTTGTTAGTTCCTCCAATAATTTAAACCCAGATCACCGATCTCAAAAAAGCTTAGTGCAAAAATATTAAGAGAAATGTTAGTCACAATAATTTTGCAAAGGCCACTGCAACACAGTTACACAGGTTAACCTATATAATTTTCCAACTTGACAAAAAATTGTTTCATGTAGTGTAGTCAAATTTTCTTTCTTTTTGTGTTTTCTTTGATGACAAACAAGTTACCTTGTTATTTACTCTTGGAGAAGATGGAGAGTGCCATGTCAAGGAGTTCATCGACTGGCAGTGTACAAAGCACGAGTTAATAAAAATACCCCACTCCCTTTTCTGCTTAAGTTCACTTATAGCACCAAGCAGCTCTTTCCTAAAACCTGCAAAAGTTTGTTTTACATAGGAAAACATTACTACAAATCTTGAGAGCCAGGTAGATTAATTATACAGTAAGAAAGGATGCAAGGTGAGTCAACCTTGGAGAATTTCAAGTTGGTTAGAGCTGCACTTGCTCATATCCAGCCTGCAGTTTAGCCATGCATGCTGAGGGTCAGCTGATTCTGGAGCCAACAAGTGTTGTATCTGAAACCAAGATTTTAATTACTACATTGATATTGATATTTATAACTAACGGTACAACACCTCTGATGTATACTAATAAGGACACCTGCCAAGCATCATATGCTGGATTAAGAACAAATACTGGGGTTTTCGTGCCTTTCACCACTTCAAGTGGAAAGAAACACTGCAACACAAGAAAGCAGCAGTGCTTAGCACCATAAATGTGGCAGACGACTGTGTAGTCATTTGTCGGGAATTCAGAGACTAACCTGGCCAGGCTCCATGTTTGAATTGCAGTGCGAAAACCTTCTCCGCAAATCCTGAGAAGAGCATTCAAAACAGAAAGCTTGAATATAAAGAAAGGCAATCTTGGAGAGAGGCAGCGAGGGTAGTGAGGCAACTGAGAAAAGGACCTGAAGACGGACAACATCACTGTAAAAAGCTCGCATAGTCCTTTGCCTGGAAATGTCTTCTCTGGAATGGAGAAAATAACATAATAAAACAGACAGAAGCTGACGACAATATCGAAACAGCGCACATTTCTGTTATCTAATATTTTTATGACATAATTAAGACAACATTTTAAATATACTTTCTCATTTCTGACCTACAATAAGAGTCAAAAGTACATGACGTGTTTCCACTTGATGGTGACAATGGCTTGAAACAAATTAGTAAGGCAGGTGATAGCAAAAAAGAATTGTGCACTCTGAATAAAATTATCTGAAAAACCAGAGCTGAATGCACATGCGCCACCTCGTTGATCCAGGGATAATTCATCTTACAACTTAAGAGTTAGGACAACAAAATATCTTCTCTTTGAACAATTTTAGTTTCTAATTTCTTCAGCTGAAGATACAAGGTTCAAAAGATCAATATGTTTTGAATGTTTAAAAGTCCTAATTGACAATTGAATGCTGACGGGCGCAAGTACTTAAGAAGATTAGCCTGACTTCAAGCAATCCATCCATGCATACATCGAAAAAATTGAAATCTCAGATAGTCAGAGTAAATGTAAAGAATAAACCAAAGAAAAGGAGGAAATCAAATCATTTTAATATTTCAACAGCAGTCAAAGGTGATTTGGAAACATACGCATCAAGGAAAAAACCACCATCTGCAAGACACTTAACCCTAGAATCCTTTGGTAGCAGTGCACGGAAATAATCACAGTGAATGTAAGTAGCCAACCCACCAGCAGAGCATCCTGTTAAAAAAGCCTGAAAGCTGGAAATGGAATATCAGCATCACACCATCAGTACAAAGTCAATTGCTCATATGGGCAAATACAAAGCAATGAGCTATCAATGGGATATCAGCACCACACCATATATAAAGCTATCAATGATATCCAGTCATTTATAAATATGCGAATACATATTATGCTGTAAGTAAAGCATCAGTGGGAACTGTCAAACAGTCCTATAATAGTTCATGAAAATGATAAAGAGATCCTATAAGTAAACAAAAAAACTGTCAGGTTCAGCCTAACATATACCAGGCGTGGCCGTGCGGCTGGATTTAACCCAGCCGACCCAGCTGAACCAACTACTTAGGGATTATCCCTTAAGTCTTTATCTATTTAGTCAGTTAGTTATGGTGTTTGTTAGCTAAAAGTCAGTTGTAAGCAGTAAGCCGCATCCTATTTAGGGGACTAAGACGGCCATGAATAATTAAGCAACAAAGATCAACCTTTTTTGCCCATTGCGCGAGTGCTACCGTCACCCTCTTCTCATTCTCTCTAATCATCAGCAGCCCTTGCCGCTGATCAATCCTTCCACTCCAACACGTGACAAAAACAAAATGAAGACTAGTAATGTTGATACTTGATATGATGATATCTACTGATCACCAATCAGTCCCCCCACATCAGTGCATATTCCCCTTTGTAAACAATTTTATATTTCAGAAAAACAATATCTAACGGTATCCAAATAAACCAACAAAGCAAACCCCTTATGTGCTTAAGATGACAACTTCCATAGTATAATCCAGTTAACTTTTTTAAAAAAACACATGCATCCAAGCAGGACTAGGTAATAAATTGACAACATTTTGAAGATGGTGAACTGGTGATTAATTAATACATCTGAATCATGTCTATGCTTGAAAATTAAAATTAGCAAAATCTTGTGCCAGAAAGGAATGACCTGTTTAGCATGGTCAAGCCCCTTCAGTAGAAGTTCATTAATAACTGCTTCCCAGATACGTTGGCCTCTAAAAAATATTTTTGTGTCATTCTGCAAATATTCATAGAACATTCAGAATGGTTGCGGAGTGATTAGAGAGCATCGGTTTGAAAGATGGGTAAATCACCTAGCTCAAAAAATAGGTAATTCGGACCTGCAACTTGTCTTTGACATCCCCAGAGAATGAGGCCCCATCGCAATACCTTATCTTCACCTTATTCCAATCGTGAAAATCTGTGCATTAAAAAACATGCTCAACGAAAACCCAAGAATCATAGGAACCTGGAAATATTTCATCAATAATGTACAAAAAGACTGTCGCTTTACTGGAAGCAAAAGGACCACATAAATAATGTAGAGAAAATCGCTTGTATGCCCCAAAGTTGAGTGACAATCGCTTATATGCCCCAAAGTTGATCGGGCTCACTTATTTGTCCTGAAGTTGAGACAAGACTTGACAACATGACCTTTTTTCGGAAATTTGAGCAAATTTTGCCACTGAGCTCGTAGGAAAATCGCTTATACCCCTGCATCTTTGCTTAATCTGCAAACAGACTCTTTACCTACTTCAAATAAAGATTACACTAGCAGCTGACTTCTTGAAATAAGTGTGATTAGGCTTCACTTCACATGGTCTGAATGGACACACTTATCTGTCAGAGTGTCTAGGTTGCAAAGTATGTAAATATAACATGGTATTTTCTTGGTAGTCTTCTTGGCCCCCCTATGTCTAAATTCTAGCTCTGCCCCTGAATATATGTTCTAGTGTAATCGATTAGAGTGCATGTTGTTATCTTTGATCTATATTCACATGAACCACTTCTTGTTCAATAAATTGTAGCGAAAAAAACAGAGCAACACGTACGCACGAACTTTCATATTCACACGCTGGGGGTTTAAGCGACTTTTCCCGTGAGCTCAATGGCAAAGTGTGCTCAAATTTTCCCAAAAGGACATATTGCCAAGTCTCATCTTAACTTTAGGGCAAATAAGTGAGTCCGACCAACTTTGGGGCATATAACTGATTTTCTCATGAATGAAATGGGCGACCGATGTAAAGAGGAAATTAAGCTACCTGGGTTCTGGGATTTATCATTACTCAATATCCCAGCAAACTCAATCTGCCGTTCCATGTACCGAGATGAACCCAACATCGATTTCTGGCGTGAAACGCATGACTTCAGACTCCTGCACCAGCCTCCACCCTATAGCTCACAAACATAGAGACTTAAGAAAAACAAAATCTTAGACAGTCATATCCCTGTGCACTGAAAAGGGAAAATCGGTAGGCCATGGCAAATTTCATTGTTTGCTCATTGAGTCACTGGCATGTGACCCCGGCAGTGCCACATGGAGTGGCTTCTATAGCAAAGCTACAAATTTTGCTGGCACGGCGTCAAATGCCCCATACTGTAATAGTAACATGTGTTCAAACCAAAGGCTTTGTGGAACCATTTATGCTCTAGTTTTTACAGCAATAATTACTTGTTAGTGGATTCCAGTCCCTAGAATTCAAATTCACAAAACATGCATTGTCCGAAGTAAGCTAAGCTTTCATGAGCATCAAGTTTCAGAGGGGGAAAAATTGCTTGATTCCGTATGACTATCTGAACATGCACTAGTAGAATGAACTAACGTGGTGCATATATACCTCCAAATGGATAAGCCAGCTGTGAGATCCACTCCCAGAGCCTCTCTGCAGATGGTACCCGGGCGCGCTCCCATCCAAGCACACTGCCAATGACATCCACAGCAAAACCGCGCTTCAACGCTGAGATTTTGTAGCAAGCACGAACTGGAGTACTGTAATTTGAAGCGGCGACCGAAGGGAACAGTACTAGCACCGGAAACGGGAGGGAGGGTCGGGGTGAGGACTCACGCGCGCCCTTCTCCGCGGCGCGGCGGACGAGGGTGATGCCGACGAGGGCGGGGTGGCGGCCGGGGGAGGAGGCGAGGGGCAGGGAGGCGTAGTAGGAGAGCGCGAGGAGGGTCGCGGCGGCGAGGAGCGCGGCGGCGAGGGTGGCCCCGACGGCGCCGCCCCGGCCGCGGCGGCGCCACCAGAGGCGCAGGTGGTGGGTCGCCGGCGATGGCATGGGGCGCGCGGCGGCGCGGTGCGGCGCTGGATCTGGTCGGATCGCAGCCATCGATTCCTACTCAGGTAGTGAGCGCCCCAGTTTTATACGCAGCCATCGATTCCTATGACTATGAGTGGCACGGTTTCTGTTTCGCCCCTCGCATAAAATGGAAATCGCGGGAAAATCCTCAGAATTAATCCAATCCATCCATTCAAATTTAAAAGGAAATTGCCGCCAAAACTTGCTCGCTGCTCCGTGATCAAAAATCGTCGCTAGCTTACAGGCAGAAATGTTTTATCCTTTTTTTCTTTTCTGTGCACTAGCTACGGAACTGAACTAATGTAACATTTTCTTTGATTTCAAGCGGACGATCTCCATATCTTGCCGTCCAGCGAGATGATGATGATGGAGACGTCGTCGTGGTAGCGCCGGCGATCCCCTTGCTGCACTTCCAGCAACTCATGGAACCCCATTCCTACGCGCACCATCATCAAATTCCACATCATAATCAAGCATATCGACTAGTGATTAGTGGGGGTAATTTTTCTTATTGAAAAATGTAAAAAGGCCACTGGAACATGGGCGCTGCTCCTCTGTCCTTGCAGTTATATCTGCACTTGTACAGTTACACCCACTGCCATGTGGGCTAGGATCCACATAGCAGTGGATGAGAAATGGCAGAGGATTTCATTTCCTAGAAGTCTGGAACATTGGGTCAAATATGTACGGTTCAAATAACTTTGTTCATTTTCTTATCATTGGGTTATTGGATTGAGCAAAACGAATAGCCCACGATGGTTTGATGAGCGTGTGCTAAAAAATATTATTCAATGTTGCACATATATAGACACTCACCGGCTTGGTTGGCGGCACGGAGGAGGATCTCGTGGGTGAGGTACTTGGCGGGGTCGTCATCGGGGTACCGGGCGGTGAACGCATCCACCTGCGCCACCACCTCCTCGTTGGTGAAGTACTCATAGAGGCCATCCGAGGAGAGGATCAAGAACTTGTCATGCACACTTAATCGGTGATGCCGAAGGTATGGCCGACAATTGATGTACGGTGAGTTTCCCACGTAGTCCACCCTGAATGCCTCCAACAGAGCATTGTTCCACCTCGGCTACAATGCACGACGGATTAGTGTCAATGATCGATCATAAAGTAACGAGCTTGTTGATCGAGCGAACTGGTCGGTGCATGCAAATCAATCTCGATATTATGAAAAGATCATTTCGTTTTGCGTGTATGCCCAGCTTTGGTAGCTATAATGGGTTTAATTACCTCTTTTAGGTATCCAGCTCCAAATGCTCTTGTCACCTTCAAGGAGCCCTTCACTCTGCCATTGACAATGCAGGCAGGATCATCCAGGTGCTCGCTCCTTATCCTTCTCACTTCCTGCATTCGTCGGTGGCTTTGTTAGGAGGAGCTGGTAATGGCAGTGGTTGCAGATGGCAGCGAGCCAGCATAATCAATGAACTGATCGATGATCCATCTCACCGATCGTCCATCACCTTGTAGACGTTGGTGCTGTGATCCATGGTGAGCTGCAGCGCCGCCAGCTCCCCCAGCTCGCACTCGTCCAAGTGCCGCTTGATCTCCTCCTTGATGCCGGCGAGGCCGCCGCCGTGCCGCGGGATCACCACGCTCGACAGGTCCGGCTCCACCTGGTGCGCCAGCACGGCGCGGCTGTCGCCGACGTTCATCACGTACACCTCCGGCCCCTTCATCAGCACCACCAGCACGCACGACCCCATCATCGCCAGCTCCGGCGACTCCGCCGCCCGCGCCTCCGCCTCCGCGAAGTACCCCTCCTCCGTCCGCCGCAGGGCGCGCGCCAGCGCGTCGAGCACCGCACGGTGGCGAAGGCCGCCGCCGTTGCACCGCCCCGGGTGCTTGCCGTCGCCGGCCGGCTCGTCCTCGGCGAGCACGCCGTCGAGCTCGCTGCACACCGACGCGTACAGTTTTCCGGCGAGGTAGTCGGCGGCGTCCGGGCCGTTGAAGCCATCGTAGATCCCGACGAACATCCACCCGTGCTCCTCCGACACGACGACGTGCACCCTGTCCTCCCCGGCCTTGCCGCGCGCCCACTGCACTCTAGCCGCGCCGGCATTCGTGCTTGTCTCGGCGTCGGCGGCGCTCATGATCGCGCCGCCGTTGCCCACCGCTGTCACGTGCTCGTCCTTATCCTTCCTCTGAGGTGAACCGCACGGCCGGACGCGCAGCACCGATGCGGCGGCTCGCCGGAGGCCGTCGAGGAGCGGGCTCCTCGACTCCTGGAACAGGCGGCGGCGCCGCGTCGCGATGACGTCGGCGAGGATTTGCTCGTCGGTGCGCGGCAGCTGCCGCGACAGCGTCGTCGCCGTCGCTGACGATGGCAGCGACGCGCAGTGGTCCAGTGGCCCCGAGTACTGGCGCGGCTGCAGCGCCCGGAAGGAGAAGGAGTTGGAGCTGTGGAACGACGACGAGCTGGACGGCGACACCTGGTCGTCCAGGAAGGAGGCCGGCGTGGACTGGTTCGACGGGAGCAGCACGCCGTGGATGGCGCCGGCGAACGCCGGGCCCTCGCGGCCGTCGAAGCTCAGAATGTGGCCGATGCCGCCGCCATCATCGGCGGCCGCCGCCGCGTCGCCGTGGGCGCGGTCACCGCGGCCGGACGCGAAGCACGGCGCGGCCAGCCTCGCCAGCCGGTTGCCCATGGCAGCAGGATGGATCGCCGGATCTCGAAGAGCATCGGGGAATGCGGCGGCAGGAGAGGGCAGCACAAATGGGCGGCAATTCCATCAGGGGAATGGCTGGAGTTGACATTGGCATCAGCTCAATCTTTAATTTGTTTATGGAGTTGACCAGGATCTATCTCTCTCTTTCCCTCTTTCTTTGCTTTTATGTGCATCGTTGCATCAATTTTTTTCCCCTTCCCTTAAGCTAAGTTGACTTCGTTTTTGATCAGTATAATATCAGTGGAAGCTCAGGGAGTCAGGGTGATTAGACTAACAAAAGAACAAGCTAATGATGACGTGTCCTGACGTCTGTTCTAATTAACACCTCATCTCATGTGACATGCCATATTTCTGCCATCATGTCGATCAAGAACTAATGAACTACGTAGTATATGCTAAACTGAAGATCACAGGAAGAAATTACATACTAGAATTCAGATCGGTCGTTTAGCCATAGCTGAACTAACCAGCCCAAACAGAATGGAATAGCAGTATTTTTTTAGATAATGGATATCATCCGGTCTCGACACCTTTCCATGTATACGGCTTACAAACAGAACATTTAAAGTTGCTAGATGGAATCTAGAGAAGAACAATATTTTCACTGTTAGTTCATTATACAAGAGTATGTACTCTGGGTTTGAAAGCATTGATTTTAAATTTGTGTGGAAAACTAAAATGCCCCTTAAGATTAAGATATTTTCGTAGTTGGCTATCAAAAATTCTATCCTTACCAAGGAAAACCTTAGAAAAAGAAAGTGAGATGGGGATCCTAGGTGTTGTTTTTGCAATGATATATAAACTATTAATCATTTATTTTTTCTTGCGCTGTTGCTAGATCATTGTGGGGAGTAATTTCAGCTTGTATGCATGCATAGGGTAGACCAAAAAATTTTGATCGTTATTTTCAATGGATTCATTGTGTTTGGTCAGGTGCGGCTACACTATATTCGGTGTGCCTTGCAGCGTTTTGTTGGTCGATCTGGGAATATAGAAATAAATTTGTGTTTGATGGTTACTTGCTTAAATCTCCATTGTCAATTCTTCATATGGTATGCGCAACTCTAGAATATTGGGCAAGGGCTCAAAAAGAGGAAATGGAACAAAATTTTAAAAATGGTGCACATTGCTTGGGTGTGTTTGTTGCAGATCTAGGAAGAGGCACAAGTGGGGAGGCACCTATGACTGCAAAAGCTCAACGGATGAGGGGAGACACAAAATAGGACATGGCAAAAACATATGGTGATGGGATGATCTTGTATCTGATGGGTGCTCATTACCTAGAAATATGAAGTTCTTTGAGGGAGTAGTGATGTCTATTTTAATATTTTGGCAATAAGTAAACATTTAAGATGCTAGTTGTAAGGCCTGATTTGTCAGTTATATAGACTTTTGTTCAGGTCTGTTTGTTTGAATCTTAATTGATGTAAGGGTCTCTTAAATGTCTTCGGGCATTACTACTTGATATGTTTTCGTTGTCTCTTCGATAATGAAAATCGGGGTTCTCCCCTTTATCCAAAAAAGAACATTTAAATAATGAATTTCCCCCTTATAAAGGAGGGATTGATATTATATATAAAAAACTTAAGAAGGAGCAATCCTATTACTGAATTTTCACCCGTAATTGTTAAATAAAGACATGGCCACCATCTCTAAAAGCATCTCCAAGAGTGATAGTAAAAATATATCTCCTCGCTCTTCCTCCTTATGTAGCAGTGCCTGTTGACGAAACCAATATGCTCATATGAAGATGATCTGTAAGAAATAAATGTGTTATCGTGCATTTGTCAAAAATGAAATCATTTCGATAAAACCATATAGACCATAACAATGCAGTGGTGCTAGTCAAAATCCTTTTATTTTGTGTATCACCATCTCTAAATATTTATTTTATCTATTTATCTTTAAATTTGTGGGTGTAAGGATAAGAGGACACGAAAACCTATGCTCAGCTACCCGGGATAACACCTAAGTACCGCTGATGATGATTGGGCTGCTTGCTGTATATTTTGGCAAACTTCGAATATATCTTCTCGCTCTTCCTCTTTAATTATGTAGCAGTGCCTATTGATGAAACCAATATGCTCACCTGAAGATAATTTGTAAGAAATAAATGTGTTTTCGTGAATTTGTCAAAAACAAAATCATTTTGACGAAGCCATATTAGAGCTGGCCAATGGGCCGAACTGGGTCGAGCCCGGTTGGTTCGGTTACCATACGAATTGGGCCAAGTGGGCCAATGGGCTAACGGTCTCGGCCTAGGTTCGGTTCGCACAGTGAACGAGACCAAACCAGACCGGTCCGGTTTTTAATGGGTCGGTTTATTTTATTTAAAATTATATATATAAATTAGAAAAACAGTATATTTCACAAATTTTATCCTTTTATCTTTAAATTTGTGGGTGTAAGGATAAGATGACACGAAAACCCGTGCTCAGCTACCCGGGATAACACCTGAGTACCACTGGTAATGATTCGTCTGCTTGTTGTATATTTGTACTGTGTTTCCGAAGAATCTCAACACCTTGGTTAGCATGCAGTTACTACCGAATTGTCTTATCTTTATATACCATCATATTTACGATTTGTTTTCTTATATGCCATTATTGGCTAGTATTTACCGCTGCAGACTGCTCTCTATTTTTTTACTGTGACTGAAAATATGATTAAAAAAAGCAAACAAATTGTAGGAAAAAACATAAAATCACTAAAATGATTTCTACTTGTTCAAAAAAGTATAACTCAATGTCGATCTAAAAATGATTTTCTGGATAAATGGCAGGAAGTCCCACAAAAACAAGATGACATATATAATACCTGAAAATACAGATAAAAAAATGCAACATCTTAACCATAAGTAAAACATAATTTTACATTTAAAACACATTTGGGGGGGGTTGTAGAAATTTAAATCACTCGATTTTGGAGTTAAACTGCGGAAGACATATTGTTTTGAAGCTTTGAATCAGGAAAATCTGAAAAGAAAATAGAGTTTATACGGAGCCAAGTGCAACGACATATTAAAGGTGCGGTGCTTTCAAAATGGCCCATTTTTTTAGACGTAAATTCTCGGCCACATCCATTGGTCCACATGTCAAAGACATAAATGGCACACTAACTTACGTGAAGGATACAATTTCATTTTTTTAAGGTCACCATGTTGCTATATACGCCATGACTACATTTGCAAGACATCACTATACATATATCCATATGCACATCTGTGTTTGACTTTCGTATCATGGAATGAAAATCCAAGGTTAAGATTAGAGAATCCAAGACCTGCGAGAGCTTGCTTACACTGGTTAATCAATTCACCAATGGTGAAACTCTTGATTAAACAAAGCAAGTGATTGGATGGGAGAAGTCAATCACCCAGGCTGGAGTTGTTGTATGTATGCTGGCTAGCTAGTACCTTGCATATATACATGCAAGAACGTATTATTCTTGGAGAGCAAGTGGATTTAATTTTAGTACAAATTGTGCGATGAAATATAACTACTAGGAGATGAATCATCATAGAAAAGAAGACCACGAATATCCTATGGATCTTAGCTTGAAACATAATCTACTAGTTGGTTAGCTATGACGTCCTTGGATTGGACATAAACCTAGCTAGTACAATGATAGGAACAAAAATTTATGATTTTGTAAATCATGTGGAGGGTGCTGCTGGTGATCAGGTCTCTCTTTAAGTCATAACTGATTTGGCATCAGTGAATCTTAATAGTTAAGGTTGTAAATTTTTTTTGAACAAACAGAACAGACGCTCTGCCATTTCATTAAGAAGAAGAGAACTGTACACTATATAAAGACCTAGCCACGGCTAGGGAAACAAAAAAGAACTAGATTGGGGTAACAAGAAGCCTCAAGCTCACCTCCTCCAAAATTCTATCAACCAACATTCTAAAAGGAAGGTTCTTATATTGAAAATGCATCTTTTTCTTTCATTCCAAAGATTACAAATAGTGTAGATTATGAGACCAACGAGAGCCCTCTTGGCTGCTTTGTCGGCTGTCTGGGAAGAGGCCTCGATCCACCGGTCGCAAAGGCTCATGTTGTCTGTCCATCTAGGCGTTTGAGGATATTAATTGAGAATCTCATTCCAAACTTCTTCAGAGTACGAACAATGGAGAGTCAAGTGGTTGATGGTTTCCGGACTATTTTGGCATAAAGGGCAGATGGGCTGGTGTGGCCATCCTTTTCGAGTCAGGACATCGGCCGTATGAATGCGTCCATGAGCGAGAGACCAGGCAAAAAAATTACATTTGTTTTCTGTCTGTACCTTCCAGATGGTCTCCAAGGGACCAGCCCGTGCTGCCCAAAAACTGGAGATGATAGGCCGACTTAGTGGAGAACTGACCATCCGAAGTTGGAGTCCAATTGATCTCATCAGCTGCATCTGTGAGCGTTACACCACGAAGTTGTCTCCAAAGGTGGAGGTAGTCCTGAAGCTGCTCCACCGTGTTGAGGTATCGCACCATGCATATCCATCTATCATTGGGAAGCAAATCTGCAACGATATGATCCTTCCCTCTTGCAATGTTGAAGAGGTGGGGCACGACGTTGCATGGTGCTGACCCATGCAGCTAGTTGTCCAGTCAAAAGTTAGCCTTTTGGCTATTCTGGACGGCGACGCGTGTGGCCGTGCGAAAGAGCGCTTTGTCAGGATCACTACAGAGTATCGGAGATCCATTCCAAGGTCTACTTGGGTCAGTCCAATCGAGCCATACCCACCTCAAACGAAGTGTTGTGCTAAATTTCTGAAGATCCAGGGTGCCAAGGCCACCCATCTTCTTTGGTCAGCACACAGTTGGCGAATTGACAAATGTGTGTCCACCACTTGATGACTCATCTCCTCGTCAGAGAAAGGCTGGACGTATTTTGTCCAACCTCTTTGAAACCCACTTGGGTAATGGGAAAGTAGTCATGAAGTATGTAGGTAGAGCTGAGAGGACAATATTGACAAGTGTAAGATGGCCGGCCTTGCTCAAGAGGCTCCCCTTCCATCCTTGAAGTTGTTTTTGCACTTTCTCGATTAAGGAGAGAAATTGCACCTTTTTGAGCTTTCGTTGGTGAAGAAGAAGCCCGAGATACGTGCAGGGGAAGGAATCTCTCCTACCGGGAAAGGACATTAAGATGTCATCTAGCTCTTTCGGCCTACAGTGGATCGGGTAGGCAGCACTTTTGGCAAGATTTGTGTGGAGTCCGGAGGCCTTCCCAAATCATTCGAGTATATTCATAGCCGCTTCAATTTCACTGCGCACGGGATGTATAAAGATGGCCACGTCATCAGCGTAGAGTGATGTCCTCATGGAGACCATCCGCGAGTTGATAGCGGAGAGAACATTATTTTTCTATGCGCGAAGAAAGAACCGCTAGATAGGATCAATGGCCAAAATGAACAACATGAACGAGATCGGATCCCCTTGTCTAACTCCTCTTGCGTGATAAATAGAGGGACCCAGAGTGCCATTGAGAAAGACGGAGGAGGAGGTCGGCCCTAGAAGAGAGGAGATCCAATTACGCCAGCGTTGGCCAAAACCCAGGCGCTGTAGAACCTCTAGTAGATATCTCCAATGGACTGAGTCAAAGGTCTTGGAGAAGTCAATTTTGAGGAAGATAGTTGAGGTCTTCCTACGTTGGTGGTCTTAAATGGCATTCTGCACGTAAAGGAAGTTATCTTGAACGGCACGACCTTTGATAAAGGCACTTTGACTTCTTGAGAATATGCTATCCAAATGAGGGGCTAATCTGTTAGCCAGGAGTTTAGACAATAGTTTGCTGAAGTTGTGGATTAGACTGATCGGGCGAAAGTCTGTCAGCTGCTGATCAAGTTCCTTCTTTTGCAAGAGGACGATGTTGGCTATGTTGAGGAGATTTAACGAGGCCAAGTTTTGGTCGTAAAGGTGGTGGAAGGCATTGATGATTTTCGCTTTAATCGTGTCCCAACAAACACGAAAGAAAAGGCTGTAAAGCCATCTGGGCCAGGTGCCTTATCTATAGGGCTAGAAAGAACGACTTGCTTTATCTCTTCTTCCTGTTAAGGCTGTAATTAAAGCTTGATCCAGACTCCAGAGACGTATATGCATTTAATTTTCTAATTCATCTTTCCTTCTCTACTAGATGACTGGCCAGCCAAGCAGGAAAGAACGAACCTGACGAAAGACCACCAGCTTGATTTTCTTTCGTCAGTGTGAATATATTGAACTGTTCCCTACGGAGTTCGTACTTTGTTTCGAACGACCTCGATCTTGCCAGGAAGTTTGGAGGAAGGCATGCGTGAAATTTTGTGCAAATAATTCATTAGCCGTGTGATCCTATTGCTGCTGCTCTATAAAACTACCGTGATTTTATCTTTGTGCTATCACAAAGTTCTGACTTTAGAAAAAGCGTGCAACCACTAAAAATTAGGTGATCTACAAATGTCACGGTAAAGTTAAAGAGTCCTTTAAAAAAATTGGCATTACAAATATATTTCAACCTTTTGTTGACCAAAATACCTTTATTCTCTTTCTTCTTCCTCCTTTTGCCTTCACTACCCTCCTCACATGCTAGCAAGCCCCCGCGATTCCATTGCCTCCTCCTCAAGCCTAGCGCAAACCCTATGCAGACAACCATGCTAGCCCCCGAGCCAACAGGGCCCCAATTATAGCCCATGGTGTGCATATAACTCAATACATATAATTTTTACATTACGCACTAACAATTGTTGGGAAAGGACCTATTTGGCTTTAGAGGAGATGAATAGGCAAGTTTTTAGATTTCGTTTAGATTTGGGTTTTTATCAAATTAATGACCCAAATTAACTAGGGTTTTGTCCTTTTATACTGATCTGAACGGTTGAACACCTGAAATGATTGAATTTCAAAAGTTTTGAGGCAGTTTTGAGATTCGAATACATTTCATTTGACTTTGTTTTTTAATGTGTTAGGTCCTATCTTCGAGACAGTGGAAAACGGACTAAAAAAACCCCAAACACATATGTCTTTTTCAAACGTAGATAAACTGTCAAACTATTAATCCGTTAAAGTGTTAAGCTGAAAAGAACAAATCCTAAAAAATATATTCATGCATGTTCTTATACATATGAGATCTCTCCTAAGTCATACTTATCTGTTGCCGGTAAATTCTATCGGTTAAAGTTAAGAAAAAACATCGATTTGATCTTTAAATTATGGGATCGACTGCATCCCGTCATCTACCCGCGCGCGTCTCCCCACGGGTCCACTCGTCGTCAAGGGCCCGACGAGGGACAGATCACTGGGTTTGAGCAAAACCGTTATATTACTGCATATTTGATCTAATTTGGTCTGTAAAGTGAAAACATGTAAATGTAAATCTGGTCCTCGAGTTACCGATCCCCACCGGCCACCGCTTTGCCGTCGCTGTCCTCGTCGCCGGGGGGCGCCGCACCCCGACACCGACCTCGTCGCTCGCACCACTGACTTCCGCCTCGGCATCCGAGCCCTCGACATCAGAGCGACGGAGCTCTCCGATCACCTCTTCCTAGCCCCGATTCACCTGCACCGGCCGGTGCTCCCTCCCAGCCCCAACATCCGTCCACCGCAACGGGAGGGATCTCTCCCTCTCGCCTTACCCGGAAGAGCTCCGCTCGGCGAGGAGCTCGACCGTGCTTCGTTTCCGCGCCCGATTGCTCCTGCAGTGTGCCAGTGTGCTGACGCTCGTTGATCCATGGCCTGATGACCTTTCATGGAGTTGAGGCCATTTACTCAAAAAAAGAAGAAGAAGAAGAACATTGTGTTGATATGATCCTTTGTGGCCTCACTAGGAAGTTCGGACGTCTATGTTGTAATAAGCTTGCTCTTTGATGTTCCTGTAAGAATTCATTGGCATAATACTATTGCTGGTTTGCTGCTGCTGTAGAAAAAAGAAAGTGATGGAATCGTCTTCCATTTTAATTTACAGGTGTCCAATTATTCTGTGATTCTGTCAAATGTCAATATATCACTGAAGAGATGTGCGACAAAGGAGGAACTGGGTGCGTATACGTGCACTGGAGCTGGGTTCTTGAGCATGACAAGACCTGATGCTCAGAGATGATATAGCTTTTGTTTTCCACCATTATTTTTTTTCTTGCTTTTCTCTTTTTCTTCTTGTCTGTTCTTCCAGGTTCATTCAACTCAAAGATCATATTGTCGTCTCAAGGCTAGGACAGGAAGAATCAAGCAGAGATGCCACATTATTTGGCTGCAGCTTGATCAAGCATAGATGCCCATGTTGAATAATTAACCATTCAAATAATGTATGGATTATTAACCATCAAAACCAGAAGAGATGCAGCATTTACTATGCATGCCAGATTCCCGATAAAAAGATGGGCATCAATGAACTGTGATGATAGTAAGGAGCACAAACAACACGCCCGGGGCATGTAAACTGCACACTGCCTGCCCCACCAAATATATGAGAAAAATCAGGTACAATGCGAAATTGTTTAAAAAACTCAAGGGCGAATATACTCATGTTTTAGCAAATTTATACTGCACCACGAGTGTTGTGTTAAATAGTCTGGCTCATAATGTATTCCAATTTGAAACCGTATAAATTTTGGGAAGGTTACAGTTTGTTTTACCCGCCGTCTTCCAGCCTTCCGATTTCCTTAACTCTGCCTCAAGTCTGCATCTGGACCGTTGATATAACTGAACCGGTACCTCCATTTCTACTTACTTCCCGATTCTGACAATTACCCCCCTTTTCTTCTGTAGATTTTTTTTTTTTAGGAAAAGGCAGGAGAACTGCCTTGAATTAATTCAAAAGGAAGGTCACACGGTCAAAATTTAGGGGAAGGTTTAGGTGCATCCCCCCGGACGCGCGTTACAATTACATTAACTTATTACAAAATGGACGCCTGCCGCCACCCAAAGACGCAGGACCTCCAGAAGCAAATCGAAAAAGGTCATCGACGGTAGCTCTTTCAAGTTGGAAATGCAATTGTTTCTTTCGAGTCAGAAATGACATAAGGTTGCTAGCACGACCGATCCTAGACCCGGGACAAGGTTGGATTGTTTCTTCTACAGACTTGTCCTCGAGTATGAAACTCTGGGAAGATTTTCTATGGGTTAAGTCCAACCACTGAATCAACCATTGCACGACCGGTTCATTTTTCCTTGGAATAGTACGCCTGTCCAGTATAGTACCTGGTGAGTGGTGACACTAAGATGTTATCATCCTTGTCAATCGGAGGTAAATGGCTGCTAGGAATTGCCTTCTTTACAAAATTCTTTTAAAATTGGCTCACATGGAATACTGGATGCAGTTGACATCCCATAGGTAGCAACAGTTTGTGTGCAACTAGGCCAATTTTCTGCAGCACTCTAAAGGGGCCATAGAACTTGGAGGAAGTTTCAGGGATTTGTGGATACTTAGTGCAGTTTGCCTATATGGCTGACATTTGAGGTATACCATGTCTCCTACCTGAAATTCCCTCTTCTTTCTTTTCTTGTTATCAAACCTTTCCATTCTTTCACTGGCTTTCAGCAAGTTGTCCTTGATGATTTGGTTTGCAGATCTGACTCTTCTACAGTATTCCCTTGGTTTCTCCTTGGTCAGATTCAGGAATCACTACATCCAACACCTTGGGAGGGGGTAAGCCATACAAAGTCTCAAAATGAGTCATGGATAAAGATGCATGAATTGTACCACCATTCAGATAAACTAAGACAATTAGTCCTTGGGTTTTGCAAACACCATGCACCTCAAGTAATTTTTCAAGCACTAATTAACCCTTTCAGATTGTCCATTAGTCTGAGGATGATATGCAATGCTATAATTGATCTTAACCCCAGAAGCCTTGAATAGTTCCTGCCATAATTTACTTGTAAAAATCCTGTCTGTCAGTACTGATCATTGATGGAAATCCATGTAACTTGTAGATATTCTCCATGTAACTTGTGGTTTAATCCCCAAGAACTGTACATACTTAGTGAATCTGTCTACAATAACCAGTATCACTTCTTTTCCTTTTGAATTGGGAAGCCCATCAATGAAATTCATGGTTATATGAGCACATGCTCTTTCAGGTACACATAGAGGCTATAGCAGCCCAGTGTATGGTACATTTTCAACTTTGTTCAGTTGGCAGGTTGGGCATTCCTTCACCCAAGTGATGATCATTTGCTTAATGAGAGGCCAATAAAAATAGAGCTTAACTCTTTGATATGTAGCTCTTTCACCAGAATGGCCTCCCAAAGCTATGCATGATGCTCCAGGAATAGTTTCCTCCTCAACTCCACATCATTTCATATGATAATACTTCCTTTGCATCTTAAAATCCCTGATTTCAGGGTATAATTTGGTGCTGCATTAGGAGATAGACTCAGTCTTGCAATAATTTCCTTGCAACGATCATCATTTTCATAGCTAGATATCACTGAATTTATGTAAGTAGGAATAGCCACAGTGAAGTGATACATATTTTCAGGACGATTAATCCTTCATAGAGCATCAACAGCTCTGTTTTCTTTCCCATTCATATACTGAATTTTGTAATCATAACCAAGCAGCTTAATTAGTAATTTATGTTGAACCCCCTCCATTACCTTTTTCCATGCAAATACCTCGGCTCTGCTAGTTTGTTCTGATAATGATTGATGTGCTTGCAAAATAGTGTTTCCACTTTTTGAGGGTTTCCAGAATAGCTATAACCTCTTTATCATAGATAGACAATGAAGCTGTTCTAGGACCAATTGCCTTGCTAAGATAAGGAATTGGCCTTCCCTTTTGCATAATGATAGCACCAATACCATAGCCACTACCATAGCCACTCGCATCAGTTTCCAGCACAAAAGGTTCTGTGAAATCTGGCAGAGCTAATACAGGGGCTTCAGTCAGACTCTCCAACAGGAATCCCTAAATTTGATCCCCTATAGCCACATATACAGGCTTTCTTTAAAAAAAATCTCTCCCTATATTTCTTACATCTCCAACAACCTTCCCTATATAGAGAATTATATAGGGGAATGAAAGAGAACCACCTACATATAAGAGAATGGAGAGAAAATCACTATTTTAGAAAAAGGAATAGGGAATACTGTTGGAGCACATAGGGGAAGAATCCGTCCCCTATTTTGAGTTAGAGGGCGCTTTAGGGGGAGCTTGTTCGAGATAGCCTCGGTACCACCTTCAATTTATCAAATGCTTCTTGCTATTTCTTTTCCCCCATGAAAAAGTTTTTTCTTCAAAGCAGCATATAAAGGCTTGCAAATAAGCACAGATCCACTGATGAACCTTCTGTGATACCCAGTCAAGCGCAAAAAACCTAGCTCTAAGCTGAGTGATGTTAGAAGGTTTTGGCCATTGAATTACTACCTTAACCTTGTTTGGATCAGTAGAAACCCCATTAGCATCAATGATATGCCCTAGGTATTCTACCTTTTCTTGTCCAAAAACACACTTGCTCTGCTTTGAATATAACTTGTTCTTCCTCAAGATATCCAGAACAATGGTTGAATCTTAAGCAGGTAAAGTGAAATTACAATATAATGCACGAAAATCAACTAACACCAACAGTGACTACCACAATTTAAACTACACTCTAAATAATTTCTTCTCTCCAGCAGCCCTTCTATATCTGCTACAGTATTATAGAAGGTCTGCTACAGTATTATAGACGGTATGAAGGGTAAAATACGTCACGCTCACTGTCACTGACACCCCTGCTCACGTCCTGATCTGCGTGGCAGCGCGCAGGTCAGAGACCCACTCCATCACTGCGTGTCATGTTACTGATACTGAATACTGATCATCATGGTTCATCAAACGACATGAGGACCTGTTTGGCTCCAGTGCTTTTCTTCTTTTCAGAGCCACTGAATCCTGGTACTGGAAAGCGAAAGAGAAGTTCTCCTAACCGAATCATTTCCACATGATCAGAACTAATTTCAGAGTGTCTGTTCCTGCCTCTGGTTATTCAGGTTTTCCAAACGATGCCACATGTTCACATAACGCGTCAGTCTGTCCAGGGTTTTATTTTGTTTCTATTGTATTTTTAACCTTTTATAATTTTGCAGAGTTTTTTTAGCTTGATTATGCATGCTTAATCTCCACAAGGCGTTCACAGACAGCTGACGAAGCAGCAGGAGACCAACTGAAGGAGGAGTTCATGAAAGCTGGATAGATATATTAAAGGATACCCGGCATGAGGAGGACAGGGCACGATGAGATGATCATCCCATGGAGGAAGGCGACGGCCATGAATATGATCGGCACACACACAGACAGACGAAGATTTTATTTAGACGCCGAGGCCTGAACACCAGCAGGGACACCGGACACACACACATAACTAACAGTACTCCACTTAGCAGCTAGTAGGCTGGGTGCGCGGCGGCGGGCGGCGGTGGGCTCTCTCCTCATGCCCGGCGGCCGGCGGCCGGCGGCCTCAGTTGCAGCAGCAGGAGCAGCCGCAGCTGGTGCCGCAGTTGCACTTGGTGCAGTCGCAGCCGCCGTTCTCCGCCGCCATCTCGAACCCTCCCGAAGTCCTGCACACACATACAATGAACCAAGAACGCACCGTCACCTTCTTCCTCTGCTCAAGCCGGCCATAGCCATTAGCCAGTGCTGTTTCCAGCTTAAAATTAAAGTGTGCGTTAATTAACCAATACATGAACAGTGGCGATTATATTATACAGTATACACACCCCTTGTGGGCGGGAGCAGCGATGATGGTGGTCTTGGTGGTGGCAGTGGCCTCCACATCAGGGAACATCTTGCATCTACGCAACAAGGCAGGCATGCATGCAGGTTCATGGTCAGTTGGCTTCAGTGTGCATCAGTATATATACAAGTAGTAGTTATGAATGTTGTGTGCGATCAGTGATCGATCGATCGATCAGTGTGTATATACCCGCCGCATCCGGAGCCGCACTGGCAGCCGGCGCCGCACCCGCAGTTGCCGTTGCAGCAAGACATCCTCCTCTCCTCTTGCTGATGCAAACTAAGCAGCTAGCTCGAGTGTGTGGTGATCGGAGAGAGAGCTGGTTGTGCTTGCGATGAGGATGGGGAAGGAAGCCCAGGGGTATAAATAGGCGGGAAACACCTCCCTCTCTCTCTAGCTCTCTCTCTCGGAGAAAGGATGGTCGTGAGCAAACGAGGGACCACGACGCATGCAGGCCGGCCACTTACTTTGGGAGGAGGAATAAGGATAGTGCAGAGCGATCGCCTTTGTCGCTGCTCTCTTTGTATCTGCCTCGCCCTGATTTTTTTTCGACATTTGCGTCGCATTGCAGCAATCGCAGCTAGCTCAGTGCCTCACTGGTCACTGATGCCTTGGCCATGGTGGCACTGCAGCTAGCTGAGCTACCCGGTGGCCGGTGCTGCAAGAAAGGTGCTCATCAAAGGCTTGGAAAACATCGATCTCCATCACTGCGTTCTCGTGCTGCCCACGCACAGGCCCGCGATATTATTGTAGACTGTAGTCTCTAGTGTAGAGTAGCACCACGCTCGCGTCGCGACAAAAGCCAGACTCAGTTTATCTTTGATCGGTGATTTCTGGTTTTCCTCGGTGGCGTCGAAATGTGTTATTTTTACGCATCATCCATTGTAATACTATTTTTTAATAATGTTTTAGACTTTACAAGATTTCTTAAAATTTTATTTTTTAAAAAAAATATTTTTTTCATGTCTCATTTTAGACTTCACTTTTTCGCTTAACCAAATCAAAACTGAACCAGATATGAGTGCCTGGAATTTCTGCATCGGCCGGATTAGCCAGCAACAGAGTGAATGATTACATTGGAGTTCGTGCTTAATCAGGCCGACCGACTGCTAAGTCACAATGATAAGCACGTAGTTTAGGCTCAGATTTAGCAGGTCAGGTCAGGGCAGGGCAGGTCCGTCTGTTACTGGCTGACGCTGAGCTGGCATGTTCTGTGTGCAGGGGCTCGCTGTTGCTGCTCAACAGAGCTGGAGCCACGTCCATCCGTTCTTCTGCTGCTGCAGCGTCTCAAAAAAAATGAAATTGAAAACAAAAAATGGCTGCTTCTACCGACGCCTAGTGCATGCCACTATGCGAGTGTGTCGGGCGAAGGATCTCCCTGCCTTGTAGCTACACTTTGCCCCCCGCATGTTTTAAACGGGCCACAGTTGCTTTTGCACGGTGTTTGATTTGTGCCATGAGCACGTACCTATGGCTTTTTTTACATACATTTTGCTGGTTGCTATACGCATGCGGCGCACATGTTATACACACAAATTTATTATCAAACTATACCACAACCTACGGGTGTGGTGAACTGGTGATGAATTTCTTCGCCATAATTTTATGGTTTGCCACACCCATCTAAATTAATTTAGTTGTCACAAAATTGCTCACCCATTTGACATGGTCGCTGGCCCATGGTCATATGGCTTGCGTAAATAGTATTATAGAGTGGTATTGTAGCACATGGATCCAGGTTGCTTAGAGAATAAAAAAAATAGGGATCACGTCAGTTTAATTACTATGATAATATAGGTTATTATAGATGAGAATATTACTTTTCTAGACCTCAAGTTAATCATTTTATAAAAGGGACCATGCATCCATTATCAAGGAATTAAACAATACTAATATTTAACCCATCAAGGAATTTGCCACAATTCATCACCACACTGGTGGGGTGTGGCATAGTTTGGCAAAGGTTTGTACCTACGACGTGTGCACCACATGTGTAAAAAGTGTAACAAGCCATAGCTATGTGTTTATCACATAAGCTAAACATGTATTGAAGACACTGTGGTACGTACCGTGGCAAAGCCATAATTTGTGACTTGCCAATTACTTGTGATAAAGTTAGACGAGCTGCTTTTCGCTTTTAATTAATGACGTTGTAATGCTCCTGCTTCAGTTAAATAAAAAAGCAAGGCATTAACCAGGTAGAACTTTTGTCGCATGAACCGTGACTCCATGAATGTAATCCTGAGTTATTCGTTAGCTTATCTCAACTCCATGTTTTTTAAACCATTTCTTCAAAAACCTCTAATGCTTTTTTAAAAAGAGAAAATTATATCATTGCCCTCCTAAACTTTTATTCCCTCCGCTGCAAAATTAAATTGTGTTTCTCTGATTAAATTGGAACCGTGCTTATGAGGCTAGGGTCTTGGGCTATGCTTATGGGGCTAGAAGCGTGTGAAGATTTATTTCTCCTGTTGCAACGCACGGGCAAATTTTGCTATCACCATAAGGTGTTTTTTAGGAGTAGAGATTACATAATTTTTACAATTAAATATATGATTTGAGTATTTGTAAAACAATTATATCTGTACGTTAGTTAGTGTATGTCATTTTTATTTTAACCTCTATATTGTAATAGATATGCGCACGTTTGTTTCCTAAACTGTCTTTTATAATTTTTATGCTGCTATGATTTATGTTTTCTTTTTCTCCCTTTAGTTCCATGGCAGAGCACGGGCGTTGTACACTTGTACTAGTCTTAATTTAAAAACAAGTCGAACGAAACCGGTTTCTAGAACCTCTCGAGCAAATAACTTCCATCAAACAACCCTGTGATTTCAGGTGCCGTTGGATTGTTGGAAGGTGCGTGCTGGTAACTGCTACCTTAGCGTCAAGAACATTTGGGTGGTATGGTATCCATCCCTGTGCGACATGGATGGCGCAGCTGCATGCTGATGCTGCACAGTGCACGCAAGTCGTCGCCATACGGGCTACCGTCGAATCAAAGAACCAGAAATCTTCGATCGTGCCACAGAGATAGCGAAAACGACGGCTCACGAACAAACACCCGTGTCGTTTGCAGGCACGGAGCCGTGGCGCAGGAAATGATAATCATTGGTACTACCCTCTCCAATTATTGCTGCTGGGGCAGGGTCATCGCGTAAAAATGGTATTGGCATCTTTGGCACAGCGAATTACCAGCAATGATTCCTGTTTGGTGTGATGTTTCGAATTTTGCTGTTTCGGTTTTTCAGAGTGTTAGGATATGTGCCGATACAAGATCACGAACGAACGCCATAAGACACGATGCTTGATAACGTAGTTTGACTTTCGCCTACATCTGCGGGGCTTTGATTATGGGCGTTCCTCCCCAATCCATAATACCGCAATACACCGGCTAACCAGGTCACGACCACATACCGGCCGCTGACCTCATCTTGCCTATGCTATTATTATGAAGCGTTCGTTTTGGTTATACCAGGTCTGCCTCCATTTATATAGTGGAGGCCTGGCTAGAGTCCGATTATAACTCTAAACCAACCCTGCCTATTACAACACAGAGTCCATGTAACCTACTCGTACACATATTCGACACAATATCAAACAAACTCCACCTTGGAGAATATGATCTATCCATCTTGAAGTCTTTCTAGCGTCTTGCGCAAACCTTGTACCCGGCCTCTGGTTGCTTTCTCCTTTGGATATTTGTTTGACTCCACTTGAATATGCACCTCTAGATCCAATTTTTGAGTCCTCGAGCAGGTTTTCTAGCCCGCCACCGTGTACCACGTCCGTGCACAGCAAAACATGCCGCACCCTGGCCATCTG
Source organism: Raddia distichophylla (assembly GCA_005191435.1). NCBI lineage: Eukaryota > Viridiplantae > Streptophyta > Magnoliopsida > Poales > Poaceae > Raddia > Raddia distichophylla. Next base: position 1,188,566 of record SPJY01016237.1, read on the forward strand.
TATCCATGTCACGGCTTTGCCCTCAGTGACGTGATATAGCGCCTCCTGTGCAACATCCGGTCGCATCACTGCTCCCGCTGTTCCGATCTATCCGACATCCATCCACGTTTGCCGATCTAATCCTGATCGCCGAGGTCGTCGCCATCGCCTGCCGACCTCGCTGGCTACTTTGTCAGCCCGATCGCCACGTCTGGTCGACCCCTGCCAACGGTAGCCCGTCGAACGGTTCGAGCCTTCTGCCCGAAGTGTCATACATCACCGATCGAATGGTCGATCGCCGCTATGCTCCACCTTGCGCCGATGAAGTGTTTTCTACGGCGCCCGTGTATGCATAAACCTTATGTCTCCCCCTAGATCTTCCGCATAGCCAATCTCACCAACCAAGTTTTGATACCACTTGTTAGGATATGCGCCGATGCAAGATCACGAACGACACCAGAAGACACGATGCTTGATAACGCAGTTCAGCTTTCGTCTACATCTGCGGGGCTCTGATTATGGGCGCTCATCCCCAATCCATAATACCACAGCACAACGGCTAACCAGGTCACGACCACATGCCGGCCGCTAACCTCCTCTTGCCTATGCTACTATTATGAGATCGTTTGCTCTGGTTACACCAGAGCTATCCCCTTTATATAGTGGAGGCCTGGCTAGAGTCCGATTCTAACTCTAAGCCAATCCTACTTATTACAACACAGAGTCCATGTAACCTAATCGTACACATATTCGACACAATACCTAACACAAAGGCATATAGTAGAAATGGGAATGAGTCGAAATCATCTAATATCAGGCCATGAGGTGATTTTTGCCTTATGGCCGTATACATTTATAGTTGATGGTTACCGGAAGTTTAATCCATTATCTAAAAAGCTGAAGATCATCTTGTTCATGTAATTCTTTGCAGAGTTCATGTAATTCTTTGCAGACTGACATGGTTTTCGTCTTCTAGGGGTTGTTTGGAATGCAGTAACATCAAAGATTTTCTGTTTGCATAAATGATTTCATTTTCGTATGAACAGGGAAGAAAACCCACCCAGATTCCAATATGATCTTTGACGGTTGAAATAAGAGAGATCTGTGGTCCTGCAGGTGAATAGTGACGATGGTAATAACTATATCACCAAAAAAGGTGCGTCAAATTATCTTGAATACCCAGAAATTTCAGGGCCTGCCATTATCACCCTTTTTCTAGTAAGGTACAACACTGGGGAAAATATCAGACACATCCCTGTCATGAAGATACAATATCATAATCATAAGCACTCATATTATGCAAGACTGCTCCGAGTGTCTATAGCCTGCAAAAACTTTTTCGTTAACTTAAATAAACCATTACACTTCATACTGACGAATACAAACCACAGAGATAAGGAAAAATGATTGCTCAGAACATGGACTCAAAAGCACAAGTACCGAGAACGATAAGGAAACAAGGTTGGCGAAAGCAGGTTAATTAAACTGAAAACGGCTTCAATGAAGAAGTCTTTATTCTTATTGGACGAACGCAACACTGCAAGTGCAATTACATAACTAAGTGAGGTAGTTGATGAACTCAACAGCAGTTGCAATGGCTCCTCCGGCGATGGCATCCTTGATGATCTTGTCTCTGTGGTTGTTGCTGGCAGCAGAGATTAGAGCACCACTTAAGGCGCCTCCAATCACAGAGTTCTTCTACAGGAGCGCCATATAAAATGAGAGGTGTTAATCAGTACCAACCACAATTTACAAATGACTTTAGATCGAAGTCTTTTATAAATCAATTGCAAGGAATTGACTGACTGTAGATCAAAATCTTTTGCATTTACTCTTATCATCTAAAAAAAACGGTTGAGCATGGGTCAGATTTCTAAAGGACTATAGTAATATGAGACTATTTGCTAACTATGATAAGAATGTACGTTTGAACTGGGAGTATTTCTATGATGGGATACTAGCTGAAAGGAACATTCCATTACCCAGTCAGAGCGACCGCGAACCCTTTCTACTCCAAACTCCATGCCCACATACACTCCAGCAACAGTACCTGAATATTAGTAAAAAAACCATCTGAATCAGTAGGATAACACAAAAGGAATGGATGAAGGATTAATGAAAAAGCATATATTATAATCTGAAAAATAAGCTTGCACTTAGTTACCCCAATATACACCCTCCTTACACATTTTCTTCAACTGCACATAAACATTAAGCAAAACGTATTAGTGCACCATGTATGGAACCTTAACACAGGTGTCGAAATAAGACCACTCCCTTTCAAAAATAAAGAGAAATAAGCCCACTGAATTTCCACTAAGCACAGTGCAATTAAGAAATAGAGGTGCAAGATTTTAGACTTCTTCAACATTCTACACCTGTAGTTATATGTCAGATTACTGACATGGCAACGTACTGGATTGAGAATTTTCTCCACTTAAGCATAATCCAATGGCGTCAGTTAAAGGACATCCCTATTTATGTACTCCAATGTATACACATTTTTTTTCAGTGTACTAGTTAGTGGAATATTGACTGGACTCGCATCAAAATATCTACCAACAATCAGTAAGGTTAAGGCACCTTCGCCATTTTGAGGGCAGCAAAAAATGAAAAAAACCCCATAATAATCTTAAAATCATACACATTTTCTCATTAATTGAGAGGAAAAAAAAATGTAAGTTTCATTTTGGGACACCAGATTATAGCAATACAGATTGTTAATATATAAATATTAGAGTTGTGTAACACACTATCTCCACTTCAATCTTGCTGCCTTCGCCATGTACCACCGATGATCTCAGCTCGTGGTGGAGAACATTGAGAGCAAATTTCCAGAAGGAGCAGAAAAGACGGTTGATGGAATCATCGCCTATACTATTTGGAAAGTTTGGAAAGAGAGGAATAACAGGACTTTATAAACATTTAAGCGTCGATGTTTGATGTGTACAGTCTAATCAAATATGACTGGTTATACTGTTGCTTGGCATTGAGTAACAACCACGTAGAACTTTAAGGAGAATAATCGTGCAGCGCTCAGCCTTGCACAACCCCTGTAAATATTTTTGTTTCCCTTTTGCTTCTTGCTGAATGAATCAGGCAGAAAACCTGCCTTTAGGTTCAAAGAAGAAAAAAGAGTTGCATAACAAGCACAATTTATGTTATCAATCTTATATAGGCATTAAAGTTATATAAGAGTTGCGCTGGTACGATATCTAGGCACACGATAGCAAAGGTAATTCTCCTAGTTCAGATAGTGGCAAAGCTCAGGCAAACAGGGAAACAAATGTTCCTTATAGCTGGGCTGGCCATTTTTTAATTAATAAGCAGAAGAGAATAAGGTGCTACAAGTTTTAATAGAATCGTTGGATTTTGTCATCAGTATGCCTTGGTGCAACAGGTGCTTTAACTAATTAGGGCACGATGTCCTTAACTGGATCATGGCGTTCACCATGGAGTAAATTTTTAGCTTATACAGCTTGTCATTGTGTTTTACAGGTCATGCTGGCAAATCATTAAGGTGGACCTCATAGCAGCAATGCAGGAGCTCTGGGCAGGTAATGCCGAGAGCTTTCAGGAACTCAACACTGGCCACATCGCCTTGATCCCAAAGGGCCAAAGCCCTTAGTCCGTGAATTCTTTCAGGCCGATTAGCCTTTCACACAGCATAGGGAAGATCTTCTCAAAACTCCTGGCAAATAGGTTAGCTCTGCGCTTGACTGAGGTGGTCTCTCCAAACCAGTCTGCCTTTGCGGTTGTTTCGACCGCTACCATCTCTACCTTGGGATATTGGTGGGACTCCCTCACGGGAGGAAGTGCGGTTCGGCGGGAGGAAGACGGTATCATAATACTTGTTTGCTGGCATATCTGGATTGAGAGGAACAATCGTATTTTCAGAAATGTCGCTCGGTGGCCTGCTGATGTAGTTGCGGCAATTATGCAGGATGTTGGTTAGTGTGTGGCGTCGAGCTTAGCGCTCTTGTACGACTGTTGTATTATTCTCTAGGCGTCATGCCTAAAACTGTGTTCACCCTTCTTTCTTTTGAATGAAATAGGCATCTTGCCTGTTTGCTTTCAAAAAAAAAAACAGCTTGTCATTGTTTTTGTTTAACCTTTGTAAAGTTTACTCTTCATTTTTTTCTCCCACAAAAAGAATGAGGAGAGCTCCTGCTAATCGTTCGAGAAAAAAGTTCCACAGCTATAAATGTTTAAAACCAAGTGAAACAAACATCGCGGAAATACTTACTGCATGCTCGAGCTTGTGCTTTGAAACAACCCCTGCAAAGAAAATGAAAAAAAATTACCCCGCGTTGTGTGTAGACAAGCAGAAATGCACGCGACCAACACTTGTCCGTCAGTACATGTGGTCGTGAAATTTTGCAGTTTGTAGATGCTGATAGGAAGCAACAGCACAAAATGAACTGAAATATGTATTCTTAACGAAAGCTAATTTATCTACATTAAATGAACCTTGGTTAGCAAAAATGGGAATGGATCTATGATTTGACAGACTACCTCCACTGTTTCATTGGATGCAATGCATCATCCGTTGAACAGATTATATGAATTCCATTTTCCCATGACAATGCTTGTACAATAACCTTACAAGTTACAACGACTTGGAATATAACACAAGAATGGTCTGAACGGAACAAGGATTACAAAATGTGGCAATGCCGATGATGGAGGAAAATCAGCATGTAGGCATTTGACCTCATTTTACTCAAGAAAATCGACCACTTTTTTTTTTGAGGAAAAGGCAGGAGAACTGCCTTGTATTAATTCGATAAGAAAGTTACAAGATTAAAATTTAGGGAGAGGTTTAGGCGCACTCCCTCGGACGCGCGCTACAAGTGAGCTAACTTATTACAAAATGAGTGCCTGCCACCCTCCAAAGGCGCAGGACCTCCACGAGCAAGTCAAATAACATCATCGGTGACAGCTCCTTCGAGTTGAAAACGCGATTGTTTCTTTCGAGCCAGAGGTACCATAAGGTTGCTAGCACGACGGATCCTAGGCCCGGGGGCAAGGTTGGGCAGCAGGATGTCCTCAGCCCACCAGGAGCTGATATTGTCAGTGTGGGTCCACGCGGAGCGGAGAAGGCGTGACGCGTTGAGCCTGCAAGCCAGGAGGTCCCAAATGTGGCAGGAGAAGGGGCACTCGAGGAAGAGGTGTTCCGGGGTCTTCAGGCATCGGAGACAAAGGGCGCAGAAGTAATTATTCGGCAGTCCCCTACGCAAGAGGGCGTCCGAAGCCATGACCCTCCATAAGAACAGCGTCCAAGCAAAGAACTTGCATTTGGAGGATGCCCACTGCTTCCAAACGAGTGCTACCGCTGTCGGAGATGTCCTTTCAGCAAATTGCAGGTAGTATGTTGAGCGGACAGAGAAAATCCCGTCTGCGGAGAAACGCCAAACGGCTCGGTCCTGTTGGGTCGGACGTAGCGCAACACGACTGATCTTTTGCAAGAAAATCGACCACTGGCCCTCCTAAACATTGCAATTCTATGATTTGCCCTCGATCTTCTCCTCTCATTCGTCTCAGCACATACATTGAGCGAAAGGGAAAAAAAAATTCAAGAAACAGAGAGGCAATTACCAGTTTGGAGGCAGTCGAATGCCTCCTCGGCGGCCACCTTGCAAGCGCCAACCTACACACAGTGACACAGGCGCCATGAACCGATGGCATCCGGCCAACCAAAGAAACGAAGACGCAGGAGGAGAAAGATCACAGCTTACGGTGCCGATGGTGATGAATCCGTCGACGGTGCGGTTGAGGAAGGGGTTGCCCATGTCGATCCTGGGCGATGAGTAGCCACCGCGAGTCATGCCTACCTCCAGGTGGAATGCCACAGTTGCAGGTGCCGTGTGAGGCGAAGCTCAGATAGGGAGAGGAGGAGGAGGAGGAGGAGGAGGAGTGAGGAGCAGCGGAGTAGTGGCTGTGAAGGCACGAAATCTCGGCTGTATCTGCGTGGGCCTCGTGCCCCGCGCCCATTGTCTCCAGTGGATCAGTGTGCTGGAACTGGGCCTTCTCCACTTGTCTGCCCATGGCCCATGGCCCATGGCCCATGGCTTATGGCCCATGGACCATGGGGTTTAGAGGCTGCTGCCTTTTTTTTTCTCTCTCCCCCCTCCTCCAAGGAAGAAGAAGAAGCAGAGAAGCAGCAGCCGCCATGGTCGGCGGCGGCGGCGGCGGCGGCGAGGAAGAAGAAGACAAGGCGCGCATGGACGCAATCGCCGACGGCCTCCAAACCCGAGACGCGTAAGAAAGGCCCTCGCTTTTGCTCCCTCTTTTGTTAGGAGACGGTGGGGCTAATGGTGTGGTTGGCCGGCGGGGAGCAGGATGCGGCTGTACGGCTGGGTGTCGCAGAGGTGCTTCTCCGACTGCGTCACCACCTTCTACCGCAGGGCCCTCGGGAAGCGCGAGGAGGACTGCGTCCGCGCCTGCGCCCGCAAGTTCCTCCTCCTCTCCTCCGCCTCCTCCGCCCGCTTCGCCCGCCTCGCCGACCCCGCCGCCGCCGCCGCGTTCGACGACGACTGATTCATCCCCTCCACGTGCTGTGCGCCGCAGTTCTTGGCTGAACAGGGGAGCGAGCGAGCGAGAGAGAGATCATATGAACTGGAGTATTACTCTATTAGAGAGGCAGCGATTCGATGGAAATGTAGCTTCACCTGTTCTTGCGGCTCGACGAGTCTGGAATTTGGATCGACGCAGAAACGAGATATCCTTTCTTGTCCTGCTTTCACGCGGATTATCATTCATGCCTAGGTCGAATTTATGTCATCTGAGTTTAAACGCCACTTCATATTGTGCCTCGTGATTGATATTCAGGCTTGAATTCCCTACGTTGTTTGTGTGATGGTTTATATGCAGTACTGTCTGTTCAGCTGCTCAACTTCACTTTCACTGCAACCAGCTTCGTGTTTTACTTCTCCATTTCTATCTGGCATGAGATCACAATGCACTTCGTCGATATCTGTACTAAAACCTCAAAAGTCATTAGCACCTTGACGGGAATAAACAACAATGGTTCATTCAGATATGTGCTTGATCAGAATATTGCACAAGCAGAAAAATGATCCTCACATAACCATAGTTAACGTACCCCGCACACAATCAAGAAAGAGATAGAGGAGTCTCATATAGAGTATTGTTTCATTTCACATGGTTTATCAGTATGCCAACAGTTTCTGTGACAGCTAAAAAAATGGCGGCCTAAACCTGCCAGGTAAACAACACCTTGGACTATTCTGTATTACAACTCAATTTCTAACTGGCAACTAACTGCTTCACCAAAATCACAGATAAAAATAACCCTATTATCTGTGACATTCTCTCGAAATTTAACCTTAATCTCCTCAAATATAGGAGTATGTAGTCTCCAAGAGAACACCATCATAAATTCATAGTACTCTGCTAAGAGATTTGATGAGAAGCTTAATGTTCTTCCTTGTCGCCTCATCACTAGTAAAACCGGAGACGCCTGAGCTGATACTCTGAATGTATGCACGAAGGATAATCGCATGAGATTGCTGCACAACTTTGAGACTTGGAAGCTACATATAGAATATTATCAAAGTTCAAACCTCGATATTCTTCAGAGTGTATATGAGGGCAAATATGGACTGCTTAATGAGGTCCGTATTCTCAGTGGTTATCACTGAAGATTTCAGCCGTCTGCAAATAACACCAGAAGATTTAGCAAAATGCTGTATCATAATGCTATATGAACTAGATAGGCTGATGGAATACGGCCATATGTACAATCCGCCATACACAAAGAACGCACATCTATCAATCAAGGAGACCAGTAGCATCATACAAAAACAAATTTGCTAAGTTTAAAGGCAAAGGAGTTGATTTATTCTGTTAATAATAAAAAAAATCCTTCTAAACTTCATGTGCAATGAAGGGCATATATTGGAATTGCAGCGGTCTTCAAGACTTGGCAAAGCATAATTATATTGCTTCTTTTGCAAAAGAACACCGTTTGGATTTCATTGCTTTAATTGAGACTGGATCTAGTGAATTTTCATATTCATGCCTGCAACATTTATGTAGTGAAGAGATCTTTGAATGAAAGATTAGTTCTCCTTCGTGAAGAAGAGGTTAAATGGTACCTATGATTGTCGACCGGTGACTAACTGGGGGATCACCGTCGGCAATGAATTTGTACGAGGGGACGCTAATCAAGAACTAGACCAGATGGTAACACAAGACAGGGTTATACAGGTTCAGGCCCTCAACGGAGGAGGTAATACCCTACTTCCTGTGCTCTGGGATTATATAGACGATCTGTTGATCGTATGGGAGATACAATGCGTATTTGCTATGCAGGAGATATGAGATATATCGATCTAGGGACCCCTGCCGGCCTTTATATAGTGGAGGGGGTAGGGTTACAGGATCAAGCCTAGTCGGTTACAAAGTCGAGTCCGAATGGATTACAAGGCGGCGGATTCTATCCATTGCTCTCCTTGCCAAATATATATAATTCCGGCCATACAGATTCATCTTCCCTATTCGGGATAGACTTCCTTCTTTGTCTTTTGCTTGGCGCCCAAGTCCTAAGCAGTCCGACTGGTCTCCGACTCCTTTGGCTGGCTTGGGCCGCCCCTGTTTGCTACCTCATGGGCCCTTCGTGAGGATACTTGGAGCCCACGTAGTCCACAGTAGCCCCCGAGTGCTTTACTATCGAATCAGATGTCCGGCTGACTGGTCTCACCAATAACTCCTATAATCTGAAAAGAGATCGTAAAGAACTCAAGAAATCTTAAGTTTTTAGTGTTGAAGCAACGCCTGGATTGGTAGTACCAAACTCCAGCTTACTCGGCTCATGGGCGCATCACCTCAACAGATGCATTTGGCTACTTGGCAGCCACTTTTGCAATGCAAAAGCAGCAAATGGCCCATCATGGGGCATGCCTTAAGCCACGCCATTACAACTTCTGTCTTGCAGCATGCCGTAATTTTAGCGTTGCAAAGGATATCAGCATCGGGCGCCTGGCCTTAACTTGTAAGAACCAGTACTCGGTCCAGCATGGGGCGCACCTTTCAGCCTTAGTGGTACCTGTCCCAACCAGGGAAGGGATCAGCGTAGGCCCCTAGGGGCGTACCGATTGGATGCAATTTGGCCGAGAGGCATTTGTACTCAGGTAGCGGTGTACAACTAGCGACCTTGTAAAAAGGCATACCTCCGAAATTGGATCCAAATTTCACCAACACCCAACCTTGAGCATGCGAAGTTGGCTAGTGACCCAGCATGGGGTATGCCGTGAAATATTTTTTATTTTGGCGCTTCCGGTCATATGCCCTCCAGGGTGTACCGAGGCCGAATTAGGCTCGATTTTAACACATTGCCACCGTCAGTGACGTGTTAAGAAAGCCTGTTAATGGGATCACCCTTTGCAGTTTTAGCCCAAGCCCAATTAGGGGGAAGGCGAAGCGTTTTCGCGCCCTTTTCTCACACAGCCGGAACGACACGCGTTTCCGTGGGAAACCGCATTCGTAGCCACTTCCGACCCATCGTCATGATGGTCTTACTGTGCTCGAAACGGATTACAAGACGCGCCTTTTGAACTTCTCCTGTGTATAAAAGAAATCCCAGGGGCAGAGTACTACTTCACCACCGGCTTTCGAGTTTTCGAGTCTTCCTCTTTTCGCAGCGAAACCCAGAGACCTCCGCCTTCCTCTTTTTCGAGAGCAATGGCAACCGCTTGTGCCGAGGAGCAAGCCCGCCCCGCCGCCGCGGCAGCCGCTACGGCCGCCGAGTGGGCGCGATGGCGGAAGGATTACGCGGAAGGGATCGCCCAGGGCGCCATTAGGGTTCTGGTTGCCGGCCATCCGCGGCTCTTCCTGGTTCGCACCCCTCTCAAAGATGCACTCGTCTTCTCCATCCTTGATGTGAAGTGGCCGTCGGGGGAGTGATTTATCTTTCTTTTGCTCCTCCGCGAGCCAGCGACGAGCCTTAGCTCGATGTGCTGCGCCGCAGAGAAATGTAATTAGGCCTAAGCGCCTTTCAATGAATATCTTTTGGATATCCAAGTGTCTTCTTCTTCACTTTAATCTCGAATCTGCGACACTGCTTCCTCTAGATTTGATCTCGAATCCACAACACCGCTTCATCCGAGTAGTTAGGACTGCCCGCTCCTAGATCAGCACTTGCCGTTTAACGCGGACCTCTCAGAAGGGACCACTCGGCAAGCCGAGTGGTTAGCCAAGCCCTTCTCAGAAAGGCCGCATCCAGCGCTAGGCTAAGGCCCGGCCCAGAATGTGAAACACTGCCCATTGCTATAAATTAGGAACAGGGAACGAAATTAGGTCACCCTGCTCACTTTTCGCGCCAATCTGTTAGCTTCTCCCAGCGAACTCCACCACTAGGGTTCTTCTCCGTCGCAGCCTCCGCCGCCACCGTCTCCGATCCGCGATGGCTCCACCTTCTCCCGCCACCCCCAAGGCTGCCAAAAGCGGGAAGGAGTGAATGAAGTCCATCACGACCGAACGGAGGCTACAAAAGCAGGTCTCCATCGGCGTGCTCCCCTCCAAAGGGTTCGTGTCTTGGCGCGCCGCCGCCGGTGAATCCTGCCCCACCCCTCACTCCGACGAGGTGGTGGTCTTCGAATCCTTCTTCCTCCGCGGCTTCGGCCTTCCTTGCTCTCCTTTCTTTCGGGGGTTACTGCATTTTTATGGGATCGAGGTTTCACATCTGAACCCCAATTCCATCTTTCAAATTGCGATTTTCATTCACATCTGTAAGGCCTATTTGGGGATCGCTCCTCATTTCGACCTTTTCATATATCTTTTCCTCCTTAAACCCTTTCCCAACAAGAACTTTCCCAAGGCCGCCGGCGTCGCGGGATTTCAATTGCGGTAAGGGGCCCGAAAGCATTATTTCGATCTTTCTTTGAGAACCTCCAATAAGGGCTGGCACTCGGAATGGTTTTACTGCTCCAACTCTCCTCCGGCCCTCCCTTCCTTCTCCGGCGAGTGCCCCACAGTCCATCCCTCCTGGTCCTCTCTTCTCGCCGATGACGAAGGAGGCCAAGTAAAGGAACTTCTTGTTTTTCTCCACAGAGCTAAGTCCGCTGGGTTGACCGTCATTGGGTGGTCTGAAACTACACCCAGCGCCGTATCCAACCTATAAAGGAGAGGGTGCATCTCGCTTTTGAGTACTCGGGGCCGCAAGACTCCACTCGGGAATCCAGCGAAAACCTCTCGCAGAAGGAAATCACCAGCCGAGTGGCCGAGCTCTTTGCTCCGGGCTCGGAAATAGTTCCCGCAGACTGCCCGGCTGTGTATCATCTGACGTATTTGCTACCAGCGGTAAGGAGAAGATCCTTCTCAACTCAACCACGGTTTTTTTAGAATAAGGCCAGAACTAAAATCGTCTGACATGCCGCAGGGACGTGAAGCCTTCTTCTCCACCCATTCGGTCCCAGAAGCTCCACACCACAAGGAGGCACCGCGCAAGCGTCCTGCTGAGGACTCGGCTAGTGCCCCTCCAACCAAGAAAGGCAAGGGGATCATTTCAGGGGACTCGGATGAGGATGACGATGATGACAACGTCCCGCTCGTGCGCTTCAGCCGCCCAGCAACGAGGTCGCCCTCAGCCCAGGTGAAGCAGCCTCAAGGTCCTCCGTCTCCCCAGTTCGCCGGCCCAGCAGCCGCGTCGGGGGCAAAGAAGCCTCCCAGCTCGGGCCCGAGTGGTTCGGGCGTTCGATTTGGGTTTAAATCTTTTATGTCTTTACAGAGGTATTTCCTCACTCTATTTTCCCTTCATGATTCGCAAGAAAATTGTATCTTGAATAATCTTCAAATGCTTTGCAGAAAACCCGTCGAAGATGATGACGACCCGCCAAGCTCACATGGCAGAGAGATGCCAGCCTCAGCGCCTGCAAAGTCCGATTGCCAAGCTAAGCCCCAATCTGCTTAGGACTCGGCTCAGCATGCCGCGCCCCGCCCAGACTCCAGCCCATCGCCCGCCACTCGCCGATCCCCGCTGGCAAAGGGGAAAATCCTAGCTCCTGCTCCAGGGAGCTCGGAACCAGAAATCGAGGAGATTCCTCGCCCCTCTACCGAAGCTCACGCTCCACCCCTCCGACTGAAATGGAGGAAGGAGATGGAGGGCTACGAGGTCGACGACGGGCAGGAGGCTGAAGAATGGGAAGTATTGGACAACATGGCAGCGGCACAAGCCGTGATATATAAGGTAAAACCTTTCCATGCCCTGAATCCTCGCTTTGCATAAGATAGTCCCGCTAATCTCGCTCCCGTCTCCATGCAGCGCATGAAAGAAAGGTCAAGGCAGAAGTCCATATGCAAGGAGAAAACAGTGGGCGAGCTGAAAACGCGCGACGAATACGACAACGCGCTGTACGCTGTCAAGTCGCAATGTCGCGGCCAGATCACGGAGCTCCAACAGGAAGTTACTGAACTCTGGTTTCGCCACATGGAAGAGTCCAACACCATCCGAGGTATAGATCCCGAATAGTCCTAAACCTTCATCAAAACAATGCTCCTTGAACGATAATCCTTGAGACTTACCTTCAAATATAGTACTGGAGGTGAGGCAGAAGGCCCTGGAGGAAGAAGTCTTCCGAGCCAACACTCAAGCCGCGAAATCGGCTAAAGAGCTGGAAGGTAACTTTCCCCCAATGGTTCTCCCTGGCTCAATCCCACTGGAGTCCGACTGATGCGTCACACCTGATTGGTTATGCAGAGTATCGGCAGAAGACCAAGACACAATTCCAGGTTCTTGACGAGGAGGTGAGATCCGCCCATGAGCTTCGCCGCCGTGTTCTAGTACGAATAGTCTCAACACTCCAACGCCTTTACCCTGAAGAGGAGCTGCCGACAGATTCCGACCTCCTTGTGGCCCGCCTTGATGATGTTTCTGAGCGGATCAAGGTCTTCGCGCGAGAGGCAGCCATAACATGCACAAGCCAAAGCCTTGCAATCGCAAATTCCAACTTCCCCCGCCTAGACTACGAGGCTATGAAGGAAGGATTTGCATGCACTGAGGAGAAGGCCTGTGCGCTATTGGAAGAAGTCCACCCGACTGCTAGCCATATTGTAGATCACTTGGACTTGTAGATGTGTCCGTAATGGAAACACTCGATTGATCCTCAGTACTGGTGATCCGGTTTATCCGAATAGTACGTATTATCCTTTTTCATGAAACGCATTCGCCGACTGGTCCAGCCCCCGAGTGCCAGGAATTAGCACTTGACTTTCTCCCCATGCAACTACGGAGTAGCTAAACGTTGTCGTTGGGACACAAAAGCGCCATTACTCAAGAAATTTCGTAATACCCGAATTTGGTCAACACATGTAAAGGGAAAACAACTTTTATTGATAAGATAGGGTGCGGTTGACTCCGCACACTATTCAGTGTAGCCCCCGACTTACTGCTTGGTCGTTTACGGCCGAGTAGCAAGTCAAAAGAAGGGAACTAATTACACGCTGCTTGGGTACAAAACTCTAAGAATGAAAACGACGTAGCTACTCGATGTTCCAGGTGTTTGGCACTTCAGATCCGTCTTCACGTTGTAGCCGGCAAGCCCCCGGGCGGGTCAGCTCAGCGATCACGTAGGGGCCTTCCCAGAGTGGGGAGAGTTTATGCTCGTGCTTCTGATTTCTTCGGAGGACCAAATCCCCCTTGGAGAACGCACGGCCCCGTATGTTGCGCTGATAATAACGACGCAGGCCCTGTTGGTACTTTATCGACTGGATCATTGCTGCTTTCCTGGCTTCCTCGAGGCGATCGAGGTCTTCATATCTTGCTTCATCCGACTGATTATCGTCGAAACCGATGACTCGAGGGGACCGGAACTTCAATTCAGTCGGGAGGACCGCCTCTGAGCCATAGACTAGGAAAAAGGGTGTCTGCCCGGTTGCTCGGCTTGGGGTCGTTCTAAGCCCCCAGAGCACCGAAGGCAACTCTTTGACCCAGCGCGTAGCGTACGGCTTTAGGCGATCGAAGATTCTGGCTTTAAGCCCTTGTAGCACCAATCCATTGGCGCTCTCAACCTGTCTGTTGCTCCTTGGGTGGGCCACCGAGGCATAGCAGATCTTGATGCCCAGCTCCTCGCCCCAATCTTGAAATTCACCGCTTTTGAACTGAACGCCATTGTCGGTGATGATGCGATTGGGTACGCCAAAACACACAACGATGTCCCGAAAGAACTCGCATGCCTTGGCCGTCGTGATGACAACAACCGGCTTGGCTTCAATTCACTTGGTAAACTTGTCGATGGCGATGAAAAGATGTGTGAATCCGCCTTGCACCCGCTTGAGGGGGCCCACCATGTTGAGATTCCAAACGGCGAAGGGCCAAGAGATCGGAATTGTCTGTAGATCCTGCGCTGGCATGTGAATTTGTTGTGTAAAGAACTGACACCGGTCACATCTGCATACTATGTCTTCCGCATCTGTGACCACGGTTGGTCAGAAGAATCCTTACCGATAGGCTTTGCCCACTAGGGTGCTGGCTGCTGCGTGGTGCCCGCATTTCCCAGAGTGGATTTCATTGAGTAGATCTCTGCCTTCTTGCTCCAATATGCAACGCCTTAGTACCCCGGAACTGCTTTTTCTGAAAAGCTCGTCCCCGACTACCTTATAGCTTTTGCTTCGGCGTGTAATGCACTCGGCAAGGCTTCGATCCTCGGACAGCTCATCACGAAGAAGATAATCTAAGTAAGGCTGAGTCCACCCGGGGTTGATTGTTAGTACCTCTGCATTGGGTTCAGACTGCTTCTCTTGATCTTCTCCCGGTGCAGGTGGTAGCTTGATGGACGGCGCGCGTAGTTCTTGGATGAAAACACCACTCGGGACCTGAGCCCGAGTGGATCCCATTCGCGCTAGCTCGTCTGCTGCTTCGTTGTCGCGGTGGAGCACGTGTGTAAGCTCCAGTCCGCCGAACTTGTCTTCTAACTTTCGTGCCTCCTGACAGTAAGCCGCCATACTGTCGCCAATACAGGACCACTCCTTTTGAACTTGGTTGACCACGAGTTGGGAATCCCCGCGCACCATTAACCGCCTGATGCCGAGCGATATGGTAGCGCGTAGCCCGTGGATGAGTGCTTCGTACTCGGCGGCGTTGTTGCTAACGGGAAACAGTATCTGTAGGACGTAGAGTAGCTTCTTTCCAGTCGGTGATATGAGCAAAATCCAGCCCCCGCGCCGCTGAGCATGAGGGAACCATCGAAGTACATTGTCCAGTGCTGGAGATTCTTCTTTGCTACTGGGGTCTGAGCCTCTGTCCACTCGGCGACGAAATCGTCCAACGCTTGAGATTTGATGGCTAGTCGAGGCCTAAACTTTATTTCAAAAGCTCTAAGCTCAACTACCCACTTGGCAATCCTCCTAGTGGCTTTTCGATTTTGAAGTATGTCTCCAAGCGGGAAAGAGGTGACCACCGAAATTTCATGCCCTTGGAAATGGTGCTTGAGTTTCCGCGATGTGAGTAACACCGCATACGGAAGCTTTTGAACTTGTGGGTACCTTATTTTTGATTCACCCAATACCTCGCTTACGAAGTAGATCGGACGCTGTACCTTCTGGAGGGAGCCCTCCTCATCTCGCTCCACCACCAGAGCGCTGCTGATGACGTGAGTCGTTGCGCCGATGTAGAGTAAGAGAGGCTCCTGGGGCATGGGAGGGACCAACACCGGAGGCGTGGTGAGGAACCTCTTTAGATCTTCAAAGGCTTCCTGCGCTTCCACTATCCACTGAGAATCGTCTTGTCGGCGTAGGAGCCTAAAGAAAGGCATGCCTCGCACCCCAAGTCGGGAAACGAATTGGCTGAGTGACACGATGCATCCAGTGAGCTTCTGCACATCCTTCTGATTAGTCGGGGGCTTCATCTTGACAATGGCGTTGACTTTCTCTGGATTTGTTTCGATCCCTCGGTTGGAGATGATGAATCCGAGTAGTTTACCAGACGGAACCCCAAAAACACACTTCTCGGGATTTAGCTTCATCCGATATGCCCTTAGGCTTTCGAATGACTCGGTCAGATCTGTTATGAGATCCCATTTGGATTTTATTTTTATGACGACGTCGTCGACGTATGTCTCCACGTTGCGTCCGAAATGAGTGTGAAAACACCGCTGTATGGTGCGCCGATAAGTCGCGCCAGCGTTTTTCAGCCCGAATGACATTGTGATATAGCAGAAAGCACCAAAAGACGTAATAAACGACGTCTTGATGCAATCCTCCTCCTTCAGACTGATCTGATGGTAGCCTGAGTAGGCGTCCAGAAAACTCAAGAGCTCGCACCCGGCGGTGGAATCCATCACCTGATCGATGCGGGGGAGCCCAAAAGGATCCTTGGGGCACACTTTGTTGAGGTCCGTGTAGTCGACACACATCCGTCATGTCTTGTTTTTCTTCTGCACCAGGACCGGATTGGCGAGCCACTCGGGGTGATACACCTCCTTGATGAACCGAGCGGCAAACAATTTGGTGATTTCGCTCCGTATGGCGTCCTTCCGATCTGGAGCAAATCTTCGTAGGCGCTGCTTGATGGGCCTTGCCTTTTAGTCGACGTGGAGAGAGTGCTCGATCACCTCCCTCGGAACACCAGGCATGTCCGAAGGCTTCCAAGCGAACACATCTTGGTTGGCCCGGAGGAAAGCGATGAGCGCGTCTTCCTATTTGCTATCGAGCCCTGTCCCAATCACGGCCGTCTTGGCCGGATCAGACGGGTCCAAAAGAATCTTCTTGGTCTCTTCAGTTGCTTGGATGGATGTTTTGGCCTGCTTTTTGGCGGGGACGTCCCCCTCCTCCTGAAGGGATGCAACCTCCGGTCGGATCTTTTCCATCTCAGCAGATGAGTCCAGTGCCTGCGCGATCTCATAGCTTTCGCTGTCACAGAGCAGGGACTGTTTAACGTCACCAGGGAGGGTGATTACACCATTGGGACCTGGCATTTTTAAGACGAGATAAGTGTAGTTGGGAACAGCCATGAATTTGGCAATCCCCGGCCTTCCTAAGACGGCATGATATGCCGTCTCAAAATCAGCCACTTCGAAGCTCAGACTCTCGGTCCGATAGTTATCCTTAGTCCCGAATGTGACGGGCAAAGAGATCTATCCGAGTGATATCGTGGACGTCCCGGGGATTACCCCGTGGAAAGGAGATGATCCCCGCCGTAGCTCAGAACGTGGAATGTTCATTTGGTCCAGGGTCTTGACGAAAAGGACGTTAATCCCGCTCCCGCCATCGACCAGGACCTTTTTTAGTTTGCTTCCTCGGACGACCGGATCCAATACCAGAGGATACCTCCCAGGGAAGGCGATCCGGTCTGGGTGGTCCGATCGGTCGAAGGTGATGGGCACCTCGGACTAGCGCAAGTACTTTGGGGTCACGGGCATGATAGCGTTGATCTCCCGAGTGGTAAGCTTTTGCTTCCGCTTGAACTCGTACGCATCGGAGCCCCCAAATATGTAGTTGATCTCGCGCTCAGCGTCCTGGTAATCTCCATCGGGTTTCTTGTCCGCCCTTAGCCGACTGGTTTGAACTCTCGGGCAAACTTCTGCAGAATAAGGCAGTCTTTGGCAGAGTGCTTTCCTTGAGGGTGGAAGGGACATACCGAATCCATCACTTTTTTGTAGTCATTGTCGTTGGGGGGCTTAGGTCGATTGCGCTCTATATTGGCGACCATCTCGTCCCCCTTTCGCTTCTTGTCCTTGGGTTTGCCTTACTCATCGTTAGGCTTCTTCTTGAGGCCTCCGTCGTTGCCGCCGCGATGATTCGCGATGGCCTCCTCGGCTTCGGCCTCCTGGTCCGCCATTGTGAACATGGCTTTGAGATTACGCGGGGGGTCTCGTATCATCTGCCTGATTAACTCCTCGGATTTACATCCGGCGAAGAAGGCGTCGATGACTGTTTGCTCCGAAACATCCCGGATCTCGTTCTTCTTCTTGGTAAAGCGCTTGATGAACTCACGAAGAGTCTCGTTCTTGCGCCGGTGTAACTGTCTAATCTCCCATCTCCCCGCGGGCCTTTCATAAGTCCCTTGGAAATTGGCGATGAACTGCTCCTGGAGGTCGTCCCAAGACTCGATAGAGTTCTCCGGGAGTCCTATTAGCTAGGTCTGGGCGGTTGGGGTCAAAGCGACCGGCAAGTAGTTTGCCATAATGTTTTGATCACCTCCTGCCGCGCTGACTGCTAAGGCGTATACCTGCAGCCAGTTCTTTGGGTCCCTCTCGCCATCGAACTTATCGATGCCTTTGAGGTTAAAACCATCCGGCCAAACCACTTGGCGAAGATCCAGGGTGAAGGCCCGAATCCCCTCCAACGGTCGTGGCCGCCTCCGCGTCGGGGATCTACTGCGACGCTCCCGGCACGGGCCTTGACGATGCTCCTGACGGTGGTCGCGCCGACTGGCGGTGCTCTCGGTTTGGTCATCATTGCGACGGCTATGATGGCCATGAGAGTTCCGCTCGCCGTTACTGCGCTCCCGCCGCTTGGCTTCAATGTCTTGACGAAGATCGTGGGCAGGCGAGTGGTAGGAATCGCCAGCCGCGGAGGCTCGAGCCCGGTTCCGATTGCGCGTAGAGCAGCTGCGAGCCGATGTGGTCGGAGTGGGAATCGCCTCGTTTTGTTGTATGGCAGCCATCTCCACCATGGCCGTCGCTCGAGCGAGGGTCTGGGAAAACAAGCTGCCTTCTGGAAGTTGCGGCGCGATGGTCTCGAGAAGAGTCTTTGAGGCGATGACATTCGCCTGGGGAGTTGTGTAGACCTCCTGATCCCTTAGCTTCACCGCGTGTAGCTCGTTCTAGACGTCGCGGCCGCGAACGCGAAGTTGACGCAAGCGATCTTGGTTCTCTGCTTGGTGAGGATCTGGATTTACGCCAGTGTCGGTTTCTGCGTACGCGACAAGCGGAGTAGCAGAGTGGTGATCATCCGCGCCTAGGACGAAAACCTCTCGGTAATTATGAATCTCAGCACTCCCGTCGGACTTAGAGTCAGAAACGGAGAGGCTAACTTGTTCGCTCTGTCCAATGCGTTGGCCAGCATTGGTGACACCCACGAACATAGATGGATCTGATCCGAGTGGATCTGGCGCGCTCGCCAACTGGTTATCTCCCATCCAAATCTCAGATGAGATCCGTGCGGAGGCTGCAGCGAAGCTCTCGAGTCCGGGGGAAATCCAGCCGAAGGCACTACGTTGTTGTTGGGCGGATTACAATCCGCGCCCATGCGGTTGAGCCCGTCGAGTTCTTTTTCGTCTTCCTCGGGAGGAGGTGCGAAGGCGAACAGCGAGGGGGTCAATTTGTTGAAGGCGCTTGCTGAATTCTCCAAGCCAAAAGGCAATGGGTGGTATTGATTGCGCGCGCCTCCTTGCGAAGGAATCTCTCCAGGGGGAGAGAGGTGAAGATTGTCGATGCCGTCGGCGATGAAGTCCAGAGTGCCGAAACGAAGAGATTCTCCTAGCCTCATGGCGACGTACGGCGATCTCGAAGAAGCCATCTGACTTGAAAGATGATCTTGACGCTGCCCCCTACCTGGCGCGCCAACTGTCGACTGGTGACTAACTGGGGGGTCACCGCCGGCAATGAATTTGTACGAGAGGACGCTAATCAAGAACTAGGCCAGATGGTAACACAAGACAGGGTTATACAGGTTCAGGCCCTCAACGGAGGAGGTAATACCCTACTTCCTGTGCTCTGGGATTATATGGACGATCTGTTGATCGTATGGGAGATACAATGCGTATTTGCTATGCAGGAGATATGAGATATATCGATCTAGGGACCCCTGCCGGCCTTTATATAGTGGAGGGGGTAGGGTTACAGGATCAAGCCTAGTCGGTTACAAAGTCGAGTCCGGATGGGTTACAAGGCGGCGGATTCTATCCATAGCTCTCCTTGCCAAATATATATAATTCCGGCCATACAGATTCATCTTCCCTATTCGGGATAGACTTCCTTCTTTGTCTTTTGCTTGGCGCCCAAGTCCTAAGCAGTCCGACTGGTCTCCGACTCCTTTGGCTGGCTTGGGCCGCCCCTGTTTGCTACCTCATGGGCCCTTCGTGAGGATACCCGGAGCCCACGTAGTCCACAATGATCTAAGGTGAAATTTTTGTACAAGGCAAGAACACTAGTTTTTTACTCTTGCCCGAACACAGAGCAGCGAGCAACAGCAAGAACACAGTGAGGCGACGGCCATTGTGGAAAAAAGAGGAAAAGTATTGCCCAAATTTGTATAATTTGGTGTTTTTGCTTCAATTGAAGTAGTCAAAGGTAAGAACCATCATTCATAAAGCCATTTGATGTTAAAATCAGCTTCTTTTGGTTGAAAAATAAAGATTGTTCAATGTTTAGAGATTTAGCTAGATCTACTAAATTAGCTAGATCTATGCTTCTATTTTGCTTCATTTATGTCGTAGCTCGTGAAACAAATGGCGATGATGGAACTTCTGTGCGCAAGACATGTGTAGCACGGCCCAAGAAATCAACCTGGCGTACTTTGTATGATTTCACAACCTGACATGCTTTGTATGATCTCTTTGATGTAGACATGGTGTGGGAAAGCTCGGCCACGGTAGGGTTTTAGGGTTTGGCAGTGGAAGGGAGTGTGGGTAAGGACAACAGGAGCAGAGCAGGTAAGGACAAGAGGAGCAGACCGAGATAAGGGGCAGCGCGATTGGCGACAGGCGAGGATGGAGATGGAGGGAGGGAAAGGGGGAAGGAGGGGTGGGAGGGGGCGGACCGGAGGGGAAAACGAGTGTGCGTGATCAGTAGGTACGGCGGTGACTCACCGCCGGTGAGCTAGGGCTCATCGGAGGCCGCAGGCGAGGTTGGACTAGAGACGGGGGCGTAGCCATGGTGCAAGTGCGGGAGGAGGCGAAGAATAGGGTTTAAGAGGAGGATCGCAGCTCGCAAGAGACGAAACCAGCGTCATGGGATGGGCCAGCCTGACTATTTCAGCCCATAAGGGCTCATTTGGGTGCTATACGGGGGAAAATCCCAGGGTGACATTCCCTCGAGGGGGATTTTAATGGCTCGATCAGAACCCAGGGAAAGAATACGTGCTTGATGCTCCTGAATTCGTGCTCGATCAGCACTTGCAAGCTAAACTTCTATGCCTTGTTGAGGAGGGCTCCTGAATTCGTGCTTGATCATACCTGCAGAGTACAATACCTTTTCAGCCAAGAGGTTGTGCTGAAAATTGTGAATTATAAAGCCAAGGTAAACTTCTATGCCTTGTCTGCAGTATAAATTGAAGAAATATTAGAAATATATACACACCAAAGCAGTTTTCATCATCCACCCAATATCAGGCGATAGCTAAAACTAAAATGACTGTCGATGCCTAGTAGATCGTAGGAGCCATATGTTGTGCAGCCTCTCTATTAGATTCACTAACTACCACCAGCAGTTAAACGATTAGTTACGGGAAGATCAAACCACATGTCGAGAAATTACCGAGAGCAGTTTCCAGAACCTAGTTAACAATTGGTAACAGGTAGATCAGAAAGTTGAGAAATTGCTAAGATAATATTCACTCACATGCTCAGATTCATCCATGTTAAATTATTAACACTGCTAAGGGAGGGAGGGAGGGAGCAGACAGATTGAACAAAACACATACTAGTAACAGGCAGTGCTAAATTTAGTTTGCTTTTCAAACATGAAAGGAGCTAAATTTGTTTATCTCTGATAAACAAATATGTAGGCTAACTGAAACAAGCAGGAAATACACCAAACAAGTCAGAAATGTACATTAGTATGCCTTATGCTAGTAACATGACTTCTTCATACCTACATTAGTATGCCTTAGGCTAGTAACATGATATTTCTTCATACCTACATTTGCATCTAACATTTATTCAATGATTTTTCATTAAGGAGCACCTCATAGTAATTAAATCTCACTGGACCAGCAAAACATAAAAGATGGATTCTTTGCAAAGGTAGACAATAAAATAAGAGATGCACGAGTGTAATTAGACAGTAAGGAAATAAAATAGAAGAGGAGATGCATTAGCAAATTACAGTCATACATGGTTGCATACAGCCGACTGCTTCACCAACGACTTCGCCGAATTCCACCTCTCGGATTCGGATTCGATCCAATCTAGGGGGAACAACTACAACAACACCTCCCGCTCGGGTTGGGAAACTCCGCGGCCATCTACTCATGAGTAGTACGCCAATGGCTCACTTCCCGACTCGGATACGGCGAGGGCCCCATTGAAGACAGATTCTGAACGTCATCTTGTTTCGACAACTCCCGATGATCCAGAGGGAGTTTTAAGTCAGGACCAAGTGCGTTGGAAAGACAATTTCGTCAGCTTTCCATGAAGCCAAAGAACGTCCAAAACGGAGTCCGGATGCGTCCGGGGCGTCCGTTTGAAGACAGACTGCGGGGCAAGGTCGTGAATCTCAGCAAGCTCGTAAAGCCCATCTGCGGAGGCTGCGGCATGCGGATATGCCGTGGTACACCTCCAAGGACATCAAGGATCAGCAAGGAGCTTCTCCAAACAATCGATGACAAACACTTCTTTCGGACTCGGATTCGATCCAGTCTGAGGAGAATATCGACATCACTTCATCTCGACTCCCGTTCGGGTCAAGGAACGCCGCCGCCACCTACTCCCGAGTGGTGTGCCGGGGCTAAATTCTCGATTCAGATACGGCGAGGCCTTAACCAATGACCTCTACAATGCTTTCACGAGTTCGGACATGATCCAATCCGGAGAAGGAATCGACATTGCTTCGCTCGAGCTTCGGTTCAGGTTATGGAACGCCGCTGCTACTTACGCACGGATTGGTACCCGACTTGGATATGGAGAGACTCAGACCGAAGATTCTTGAGTGGTGGCCGCGACTACCACAACGATTAACAAAGTTATCATCATCTTCATCCCCCGTCAAACTTTCCGCTTCGAGCTAGTACTTCGTCGCCAACATCGTCACCGACAACTTCGGTTCAAGAACGCCACCGCCACATACCAACGCGTAATGCGCCGGAGGCTCAAGATCCACTCTTTCGGACTCGGACAAGATCCGACCCGGGAGGGAATTCAACAGCGCTTCACTCGGACTCTCGGTCGTGTTGGGGAACACCGCCGCCGCCTACCGACGAGTAATGCGTCGGGGGCTTAATTCCCGACTCGGATATGGTGAGATCCTGATGGAGAACAAATCTCGGATGGTGACCGTCATTAGCAGCAATCCACTCCGGGTTCAACAACCAAGTCTATGACTCGGTGACATGCCACTCGGCTACACGCCTACGCCTCCAAATCTACGGCTCGGCGACACGCCACTCAGTTACACGCCTACGCCTACAAGTCTTCAGCTTGGCTGTACGCCACCGCGCGCCACGGGCGCCCGGTACGGCTACACGCCTCGAGCAGCCAAATCTACGGCTCGGCGACATGCCACTCGGTTACACACCTATGCCTACAAGTCCTCAGCTCGGCCATACGCCAACGCACGCCACGGGCGCCCGGTACAGCTACGCGCCTCGAGCAGCCAAATCTACGGCTAGGCGACACGCCACTCGGCTACACGCCTACGCCCGCGCAACAAGCGCCCAAGTCTTCAGCTCGGTTGTACGCCATCGCACGCCATGAGCGCCCGGTACGGCTACACGCCTACGCCTCCAAGTCTACGGCTCAGCGACACGCCACTCGGCTACACGCCTACGCCCGTGCCTCGAGCACACAAGTCTACGACTCAGCAACACGCCTACGGCTACACCAGAGCTAAGTTCTCATTACCATAATAATTTTATATTAATCTAAGTTGTTTCTTGACTTGCTACTTAGTCGATCTCTAACTAAGCAGTAAGTCGGGGGCTACACCTAATAGGTGCACTTGCGTGCACTTTCGTTTCTTTCTCTTAATGATTATAAATGAATCCGAGTGGTTATTCCGAGTAGTGAAGCTCTGACCTTATGTACGGCGACCTCTAGTCACCCAATACGCGTGCCTGGGAAATAGAGCCATGAGCCAACTCTCGACGCTCGGGGGCTAGACTAGTCGGGCAGAGTGCATAACAAAAGGAAAACTACTTGGAGGGATTAAAGATCAAAAAGGAAAAGGAACAAAAGGGCATTAAAATTATATAAACAAAACGGTTGGATTTTTACATCCATACAACTGTTTTCATGATACTGTCTAAACTCTACATGTACATGTTACAGGAGTTCATGGGTTTTTACCTAATCGAGTACCTTCTACGACTCCGTATACGAGTAAGAAGGACTTGCGTTCTGAGCGCTAACCACGGCCTTCTAGCTACGCGTCACAACAAGTGGCTACAAGCGCAGCCGGGCTAAGCCAAATTCATGCCTTGGTACACCCCATGCCGGATCAAGAGGCCAACGCTGAGGAAGCCATCCTCAACCATCGAGGCGGCCTCGACGGAGGCTCCAAGAAGAAGCCGGGTGATGAACCAAACAAGCCGAGAGATAAGAAGCGCAAGGGGGACGAGGTGGTCGCAAACGTGGAGCACTACCGATCCAAGCCCCCCCAATGACAACGACTACAACAAAGTTATGGAAGCAGTGTGCCCCTTCCACCCTCGTGGTAAGCATGCTGCGAAAAATTACCTAATTTTTCAGAAGTTCGTAGATAATTCCAAGCAGTCGGCGCCCAAGGGTGGCCACGACAAAAAGCCGGATGGGGATTATCAGGATGCTGAATGTGAGATCAGCTACATATTTGGGGGATAGGATGCGTACGAGTCCAAGCGGAAGCAAAAGATAACCGCTCGGGAGATCAACGCGATCATGCCGGTGACCCCCAAGTATTTGCGCTGGTCAGAAACCCCAATCACCTTCGATCGGACGGATCACCCGGATCGCATACCCTTCCTAGGAAGGTACCGTCCTAGATCCGGTTGTTCAGGGAAACAAACTCAAGAGGGTCCTGGTTGATGGCGGGAGTGGGATAAACGTCCTTTTCGTCAAAACCCTGGACCAGATGAAGATACCTCGTTCTGAGCTACGACAAGGATCCTCCCCTTTCCACGGGGTAATCCCCGGGACGTCCGCAGTACCACTCAGACAGATCTCGTTGCCGGTTACGTTCGGGACCAAGGAAAATTATCGGACGAAGAGTCTGAGTTTCGAAGTGGCCGATTTCGAGACAGCATACCATGCTATCTTGGGAAGGCCAGGCATCGCCAAGTTTATGGCGGTCCCCAACTACACGTACCTAGTCATGAAGATGCCGGGACCCAACGGCGTAATTGCCATTCCCTGGGACGTGAAACAGTCAGGCTCTGGACGCCTCGGCCGAGATGGAGAAGATCCGGCAAGCGGTCGCCTCACTCCAGGAGGAGGGGGACATACCGGCCAAGAAACAAGCCAAAACTTCTATCCAGTCGGCTGAGGAAACCAAAAAGATAGCGTTGGACCCGTCTGATGCGGCCAAGACAGCCATGATTGGGACAGGGCTCGACGAAAAATAGGAAGACGCGCTCGTCACCTTCCTCCGGGCAAACCAGGATGTGTTCGCTTGGAACCCTTCGGACATGCCCGGTGTTTCGAGGGAGGTGATCGAGCACTCCTTGCACGTTGATGATAAGGCTAAGCCAATCAAACAACGGTTGCGAAGATTCGCACCGGATCGGAAGGAAGCCATCAGGGAAGAGATTACCAAATTGTTGGTAGCACGGTTCGTCAAGGAGGTATATCATCCCGAGTGGTTAGCTAACCCGGTCCTCGTGCAGAAAAAGAATAAAATATGGCGCATGTGCATTGATTACACCGACCTCAATAAGGCTTGTCCCACGGATCCTTTTGGGCTCCCCCGCATCGACCAGGTGGTGGATTCCACCGCCGGGTGCGAGCTCATAAGTTTTTTGAACGCCTACTCGGGCTATCAATAGATCAGCCTGAAGAAGAAAGACTGCATCAAGACATCGTTCATCACGTCTTTTGGTGCTTTCTGCTATATCACAATGCCGTTCGGGCTGAAAAATGCTGGTGCCACTTATTAGCGCACTATACAGTGGTGTTTTCACACTCAGCTCGGCCGCAACGTGGAGGCTCACGTCGACGACGTCGTCGTAAAAACTCGCGCCAGAACCGACCTTATCGCGAACCTGGCCGAGACCTTCGAGAGCCTGAGGGCGTTTCGGATGAAGCTCAATCCCGAGAAGTGCGTTTTCGGGGTTCCGTCCGGAAAATTGCTCGGCTTTATCGTGTCTCATCGGGGTATCGAGGCGAATCTGGAGAAAATCAGAGCGATCATGGGGATGAAGCCCCCAACCAGTCAGATCGTGGTGCTCAGCCGATTTGTTTCCCGACTGGGGGAGCGTGGCATGACCTTCTTCAAACTTCTTCGCCGACAAGATGGTTTCCAGTGGACCGCGCCTTCGAAGACTTCAAGAGGTTCCTAACTACGCCACCGGTGTTGGTCCCGCCCATGCCCCAAGAGCCTCTCCTGCTTTACATTGGTGCCACGACTCATGTAGTCAGTAGCGCACTGATCGTGGAACGGGATGAGGATGTTTCCTCTCAAAAGACACAGCGCCCAGTCTACTTCGTCAGCTAAGTGTTGGGCGACTCCAAGATAAGATACCCCTATGTTCAGAAGCTTTTGTACGCCGTGCTCATCACGTCACGAAAGCTCAAGCATTATTTTTAGGATCATGAAATTTCAGTGGTAACATCCTTTCCGCTTGGGGATATACTCCACAACCGGGAGGCCACTGGGAGAATTGCAAAGTGGGCAGTTGAGCTTGGAGCCTTTGATATAAAGTTCAAGCCACGGCTGGCCATTAAATCTCAAGCACTTGTCGATTTCGTTGTTGAATGGACAGAGTCCCAAACCCCAGCAGCCAAGGAGAATCTCGAGTACTGGACAATGTACTTTGATGGTTCCCTCATGCTCAGCGGCGCGGGGGCTGAAATTTTGCTCATATCTCCAACTGGCAAGAAGCTACGATATGTCCTTCAGATCCTCTTTCCAGTCAGTAACAACGCCGCTGAGTACGAGGTGCTCATCCACGGGCTTCGCATCGCCATATCGCTCGGAATCCTGCGGTTGATGGTTCGTGGAGATTCTCAACTCGTGGTTAACCAAGTGTAAAAGGAGTGGTCTTGTATCTGCGACAATATGGCTGCGTACTGTCAGGAAGTCAGGAAATTGGAAGACAAATTCGACTGTCTAGAGCTAACACATGTGCTCCGTCGAGACAATGAAGCAGCAGATGAGCTGGCGCGGATGGGATCCAGTCGGGCACAAGTGCCGACTGGTGTTTTCGTCGAAGAATTGCGCAAGCCATCCATTAAAATACCAGTTTCGCAAGACGAGCAGCAGGAAGGTCAAGTTGAAGAGGAAGTGTTATCAGTCAACCCCGGGTGGACGCAGCCGTATCTAGATTACATTCTTAGAGATGAGCTACCAGACGATCGCAGCCTAGCCGAGTGCATAACACGCCGAAGCAAAAATTAAAAGGTAGTCGGGGACGAGTTTTTTCGCAAGAGCAGTTTCGGGGTACTAAGGCGTTGCATATCAGAGCAAGAAGGCAAGGATCTGTTGAATGACATCCACTCAGGGGAGTGCGGGCACCATGCGGCGGCAAGCTCCCTCGTAGGTAAAGCCTATCGGTACGGATTCTTCTGGCCAACTGCTGTGATGGATGCGGAAGACATAGTGCGCTGGTGTGAGGGCTGTCAATTCTTTGCATGGCAGATTCACATGCCGGCTCAGGATCTGCAGACCATACCAATCACCTGGCCCTTCGCAGTTTGGAACCTTGATATGGTGGGTCCTCTTAAGCGAGTGCAAGGTGGATTTACCCATCTCTTCGCCGCAATCGACAAGTTCACAAAGTGGGTGGAGGTTAAGACGGTGGTGGACATTACGGCAGCCAAAGCTTCGTCGTGGCCTGAAAAGGGAGATTTTTTGTAAGATTGCTCCACGGACTTATGTTAAGCTCGATACCATTCGGATGGGCACTTACTTCGGATGATGTTGGCTTCTTCTACGTGGCGGAGACGCAATTCGGTGTTTTCCCTGCGGAGCTCGTTGATCTCGCCACGGTATTGAGACTTTTGCGCATAAAGCGCGTTGTCAAACTCATCTCTTGATTTCAATTGACCAATGGCTCTCTAGAGACATTTGGTCTTTTGTGCCAACCGCTTGCGCATGCGCTGTGTAAAGGCAGGAGGAATGGTCAAATGTATGTCAATTGAGACAAAGCTCACAAGGCGAACATGACCTACCTCGAGTATTTCGGAGCTGAACTTCGCTACATTCTGTAGCATCTCCCACTCTTCGGCTTCCTCGGCGTCGTACACCTCGTAGCCCTCCATCTCCTTCCTCCACTTCACGCGGAGGGGAGGGATATTGGCGGGGGCGGCGGGGCGAGGAATTTCCTCGATTTTTGGCCCCGAGCTCTCTGGAGCAGAGGCTGGGATGGAGCCTTTGCCCCCAGAGGGTGGACAAGCACCTTGAGGCGTCGGAGCGGTCGGTGGAGGGACTGCGCATTGGGCCGACTCCTTAATTGGTGCGGCGCCCGCTTGAGAGCTTGGTGGCAGAAGAGCTCTGGATGCAGTCGTAGATGCCCTGGCATCCGATTTGCCTCTGGAGGAACCCGTGCTAGGTTTTCTGTGTGCAAGAGAAGATGGTTAAAAACATGATCCGTTTAAGATAATCGAAGCAACCAGTCACGAGGATAAACCTTTGAGACGTTGTGAACTTAAGGCCCACGCCTTTCCGAGTGCCTTGACTACTCGGGATCGAGCCTGAAGGCCCCCGTGGCCCTGATGCGGCCTCTGGGCTGGCAATTGGAGGTGATGGAGGACTTGGAGCTCGCTCAGCGGGGGCAGCGCCAGACTTCGGATTTTGGCGGCGCCGGCGCAGGAGTGGAGTGTCATCTTCTTCGTCTTCGTCCGAGTCCTTGAAGACGATTCCCTTGCCCCTTTTTGCTGGAGGAGCATTAGCTGAGTCCTTTGCAGGACGCTTAAGCGGTGCCTCCTTGGGGCTAGGCGCCTCGGGGACTGGATGGACCGCGAAAAAGGCTGCACGCTCCTGTAAGAGACTCAAACCGGATTAACCAAGATATGATTCCCTAATATCAATGGAAATTGAAAGAAGGGAAGCTTTGAGTTTACCGTTGGAGGCGGGTTTGCCAGACGATACACCTTCGGGCAGTCGGAGTTCTCGATGAGCGTGCCTGGGGCGAAGAGGTCGGCCACCCTATCGACTACGGATTTCCGGGAGATCCTATCTTCACTCTCCCGAGTAGAATCTTTGGACCCCGAGTATTCAAACCCAAGGTGTACTTGTTCCTTCAGGGGTTGAACACGACGGAGGCTGTAGTTTAGCACTACGCCGACACCGGTCAATCCCGCGGACTTCAAATTCCCAAGAAGGGGAAGCAGTTCCGCAACTTGGCTATCTTCGCTCTCGTCGGGAGGGGAGGACCAAGAAATACGGACTGTTGGGCAATTTTCCGTGAAAGATGGAAGGACTGGCGAAAGATTGGCACAATAAAACCATTCGGCATGCCAGCCCTTGTTCGAAGTTTTCATGGAAAGATCGAAGTAAAAATTCTTCGTCCCTTCCCGTAGCTGGAAGCCAGCGCCTCCCACGGCCTTAGGGGATGCTTTGTTCGGGAAGGGCTTGAGGAGGAAAAGAGATCGGAAAAGGTCAAAATGGGGCGCAATCCCCAAATACTCTTCGCAGACATGAACGAAGACGGCGATTTGGAAAATGGAATTGGGGTTGAGATGGGTCAATTCAATTCCACACAAATACAGAAGCCCCCTGAGGAAGGAGGAGCAGGGGAGGCCAAGGCCGCGAAGGAAGAAGGACTCGAAGACCACCACCTCGTCGGACCGAGGAGTGGGGGAGGACTCACCGGCGGCAGCGCACCACGAGACTAACTCCTCTGAGGGGAGCACTCCGGCTGATGTGAGCTTCTGTAGCCGTCGGTCCGTAGTGATGGATTTCACCCACTCTTTGGAGCTCTTGCTCGCCTTAGCGGTGGCTGGAGATGGTGGAGCCATTGCTGGATCGGGATCGATGGCGGCGGAGCACGCGACGAAAGGAAACCCTAGCGGCGGAGTTTGCGGGAGCGAATGAGACTGCTAGCGCGAAAGTTGGGCGGAGTAGAGCGGATCGTTCCCTTGTTCCCGAAACTTAAAGGGACACCAAACGTTTTTTGGGCTGGGCCACATTTGGGACCGGGATTTGGCTACAACAAAAGTTAGGCCGAACCACTCGGATTCCCCGACTGCTGGCTGCTAAGAGGAGCGTTGAAGCGCTGAGTAAAGACGCGCTATCTGGATCGGCCTAATCGCTTGAATGACGGCTAAATTGTTCGGGGTTCAACACCAGTACAAAGATGAAAACAAGAACAACTCGGATAAGTTGAAAGAATTTCATTACTGGCTCTCAGGCCGAATTTACAAGAGAAGCTTTGCAGCACAGCACAGTGAGCTAGGGCTCATCGCTGGCTTGCAAAGAACCGAAGGATCAAAAGGAGAAAAGATCGCTTCCCCTGGTGAGGCGGATGAGGTCGTCTAGAACCACCCGTCTGCCAGTATGGAGGCGACCAGAGCATCCTTCAGCTGGATGCACACTGGGTACAATCGTGGAAATCCACGAATCAGAACCCTAACGGATTCCTCGACACGAGTTTCCACGGCCGCCGCGCGACATTGCCTCCAGAGATCTTCTAGGAGGGCGTGGGCGGTGGCGGCGGCTTGCTCGGCTGCTGCTGCGGCCCATCTGTCGATCTCTCCACCTTGACCCTCCATTGCGGCAGAAGGAAGAAGAGAAGCGGTTGGGTGATTCGCTAGAAAAAGAAACTATTTGAAGGCTGGGTGCAGATCTCTATACCGCTTCGGGGGTTTTATGCACAAGAAAAACACGAAGAGGCGCGCCTCGCAACCCATCCTGAACACAGCGAAGCCATTATGGCGACGGGACGGGGGTACGCGCACGCCTCCCAGCGGCGGCGCACGACGCTTCGGCTGGGCGGGAAGGGCACGAAGACTCTTCGCCTTCCCTCAAATGGGCTTGGGCCTAATTTAATTAAGCAAAGGGCGTCCCCCTTAACAGGATTTCTCAACACACCACTGACAGTGGTGATACGTTGACATCGAGCCTAATTCGACCTCGGTACACCCCTCAAGGGCATATTACCGGAAGCGCCACCCAATAAAAATGTTTCATGGCATACCCCATGTTGGGTCACTAGCCAACTTTGCATGTTCAAGGTTGGGTGTTGATGAAACTTGGATACTGTTTCGAAAGGTGTGCCTTTTATAGATCGCCAGTTGTATACCGCAGCCCGGATACAAACGCCTTTTGACAAAACTTTATCCAGTCGGTACGCCCTTAAGTGGGTCGCTAGCTGATCCCTTCTATGGTTGGGACAGGTACCACCCGATTAAAAAACGCGTCCCATGTTGGGCCAAGAGCTGGCTCCTGCAAGTCAGGGCTGGGCATTTGATGATATACACAATCTAAG
Organism: Raddia distichophylla; assembly: GCA_005191435.1. NCBI lineage: Eukaryota > Viridiplantae > Streptophyta > Magnoliopsida > Poales > Poaceae > Raddia > Raddia distichophylla. The sequence continues at coordinate 1,220,000 of SPJY01016237.1, forward strand.
CGCATAACGCACAGTGTGCCGCACGACGGAGACTGTGTTTGCGTGGCTGAAAACGTGCCCCACGTTGGGCCAAGAGCTGGCTCCTGCAAGTCAGGGCTAGGTGTTTGATGCCGAACACATTCTAAACGCATAACACGCAGTATGCCGCAAGACGAAAACTGTGTTTGTGTGGCTTAAGGCGCGCTCCATGACGAGCCAACTGTTTTCATAAAAGTGAGAATGGGTGCCAAGTAGCCGAATTTGCGAACCCCTGTCTTGTATTACCACCTAGTTCGAGATCTAGCGCACCCTCTCAATTCAATCTATTTCATTGCCGACGATAACCCCCGGTTAGCTACCCGTCGACAATTGTCATTCCATATTGACTTTCCTAACTATCTTTTTTGTAATGTAGATATGCAAACAACAAAGGCTATGTTGTGGAACGATTCCTTACTCTCAAACATGTCACGGAAACTACATCGGATGCCTTGAAGGAAGCTCTTTTGTTATTTTTGATCACCATGGATTATCTATCTTCAGGCTTAAGGGTCAAGGATATGATGGAGCTTCAAACATGCGAGGTGAATATAATGGCTTGCAAAGAAAAATCTTGGATGAAAATCTATATGCCTTTTATGTTCATTGTTTTGCACACTAATTGCAACTTGTGATGGTTTCTATTGCTAGTAATAGTTGTTGCCAATCAATTCATGACTTTTTGAGTGCATCACCTTAATTATGACCACCATAAGCTCATCTTGTAAGAGAAGTGATGCACTAAAAGAAAAAACATCACCATGATATTTTGAAAAATTAGAAAGCGGTGAAATTTTTTCTGAAAAAGGTTTGCATCAAGAAAGTAACCTTGCTAGACCCAGTGACACTAGATGGGGTTCACATTATGTAACCTTGATTCGTTTGGAGACAATGTGGGACTCAGTATTGCATGTTCTTAGAATTGTCCATGAAGATGGCCGTGTACTGACACAAGCAGCATGATTGATTGAAAAAAGGAGAGCTTTAAATTTGTTTTCATTCTAAAATTGTTGTTGAAAATGTTTGCGGTCACAAATGAGCTTTCTCTTGTCTTGCAAAGGAAAGATGTCAATATTGTTCTTGCTATGGAGTTACTTGATGACGTGAAAGCCCGAATGACAATGATCAGGACAAATAGTGGTTGGACAACCTTCTTTGAAACTGTGAAAGCTTTTTGTGCTCAAAAGTGTATTCCCGTGGTAGATATGGATGAAGAAGTACCAACCCGGAGTTGCTCAAGGCGTGATGGCTTTACAATCACCAACCTTCACTACTACTGTACTGAGATGTTCTTTGTTGTTCTTGATAAAATCTATGCAAAGTTATGCCATCGCTTCAATGAAGTTTCTAATAAGCTACTAGTTTATTTTTCTTGCCTTGATCCAAAGAACTCATTTTCTAAGTTTGATCTAGAGAAGGTTATTCGACTTGGTGATCTATATGGTAAAGATTTCTTTATTGCTAACCGTGCAACATTACGGGATTAACTTAAGACATACATTATCCATGTGAGAAGACATACTTCTTTTGTTACTTGTCAAGATACTCTATCTATAAAAATGGTTGAAACTGAAAAGCATGTTGTTTTTTCTTTAGTCTACAAGCTAATTGAGTTGGCATTGTTATTGCCTGTGTCAATGGCAACTGTAGAGAGAGCATTTTCGGCAATGAATATCATCAAGACTGAATTACGCAACAAGATTGCCAATAATTGGATGAATGACTTAATGGTTTGCTATACGGAGAGAGAGATCTTCAAGTCACTTGATGATGAGACCATTAGTCGACGATTTCAGCGTCTCAAAACTAGAAGAATGCAAATGCCTCTACCCCCAAGATTGTCATCTGAGTGGCATGCTCGCTTGCTATTTACTAATTGTTTATTTTCATATAGTTGATTTTTCTCTAATATACAATTTTTCTATCTCTAGATTGGATTTTATCGGTGATTTGGTGGCATGGTGCGATTCAAAGATTTTCTATATCATTTTTGAAAAATTGGTATTATTACTTAACTTCTATGTATTGAAACTATATTTAAGTTTCCTTGTCGTTTTGTTGCCATGGTCACGTTTGGGACCTGTTTGTTTCTAGCCATTTCAGGAAGGGAAACACCGAAACACTGCCTGATGTTGCCAAATTGGGAGAAAGTGTAATATTTGTAAACTCTGAATATTTGTAATCGCACAGTATGGCTGGATGATTTCCTTACCATGCCCAGAGCCGGTCTGACGTAATACATATTTGTAATATTTAATGCTATTTCTGCTAATTGTGTTAAATGTGGTTTAATTAGTGACTAAATAAGCATAACATTCAAAAAATACCGCTCAGTCCCGGTTGGAACAACCAACCGGGACCAATAGTGTCACCAGAGACACCCGTTGCGGCCACGTGTGAGCACCTCAGTCCCGGTTGGTACTTAAAACCGGGACTAATACACACCTCACTCCCGGTTGGAAAAACCAACCGGGACCAGTAGTGTCCCCAGCAGTTAGCTACATGGGAGGCACCTTGCAAACATAACTGGCCATGGCTAACACGATCAGTCGCCTTCAATACCCTGCCATACTCCTTCCATTTTTGAACATAGCAAATCAGATATTAGCAAAACCCAGGTTAAATAATGTAACAAATATCAATCGACGCTATTTTTCGTCTCAGGTAAAGAAAAATCCTGTGATGAAGAACCTGCCAACGAAAATGATTGGTATCAATCAGGAACCGTCAACCGAATCACATGAATCCAGAAACTGAAACCATAGGTCGAGATCACCATCTTCTTCTTGGGGCTTTCATCCAATCCTAAACCTAGCCTAGCTGTTGGAAAATTAATCTTGTTGTTTAATTTCTCATGTTTATTTTGCATTAGAATTTGCTTCTTGTTGAGTCCTAGCAGCATCGCATGTAAGCAATTAGTGGCATCATTAGTGTTTGCATTTAGCCGTCACGTATTGCATGGTGGAGCGAATAATTAGCAAGCAGTTGAGCGGCCAAGTCTTCGAGAGTGCAGTGTGCAGAGGCGCGTGGCCGCAGACGTGGGCGAGCCGAGTCCTCAGGCATGCACGATCTGAGCCGTGTGGCCGAAGATGCGGAGTGCGTGCGTGCGTGCGTGGCCGAGAGGCTGTGCGTGTGTTAGCCTATAAAGGCACTTGTAATTGCAGTTAAGAGTTTGAGAGGAATACAAGAGAAAACGGCAGTGTGTGTGCCGGCCAAGTCTCTGTGTGTGTTCTATTATAGTTTTGCTCGTGCAATCTAGTGAGTGTTGATTGACCGAGTTGAGAGCTGAGCGTTTCCAACATGGGTGGCTCCGTGGCGGCGTATTTATTGCGCTGAGGAGGCGGAGTGCTTGCCGGAGTAGCCGTCCGTCCGACTCGGAGTGATCACTGGAGCTCACAAGGATTGCAAGTACAAAGTATATCGGTCGGAAATTGGATTTCTCCTTGAGTTCTGAGTCCTGACCGGACCAAGAGCCTAGGTACCGACCAACGACCGTTTTGGCGCCGTTTGAGCATTTTGGTTCTGCCGCTGTGCACAAAGAAATGTGCTGTGACAGTAACAACGGTGTGTTTGGTTGGTGAAATAGGGTGAGAGAGAACGAGATGAGATGATTCTTGGTTCAGTTGTTGGTTGGTGTAATGAGATGAAGTTTCTCATAGTACATTGGTTGGTTGGTGGGCTGTAATAGTTCAGAGACTGATATTTAGTTGTTGGTTTTGATTAAGAGAGGATGTGCGAGGATTTTTATTTCTCGGGTTCTGATTAAGAGATGACGTGCGAGGATTTTTATTTCTCCCGTTGCAACACACGAGCATATTTGCTAGTAGTTCAGATTTGGGGAATGATCCTTAAGTTTTTTAATCGCATATACGGCATTGCAAGGTTCAAATCACCCACAAGCGACCGAAAAAACGCTAAGTTTCACAAATATACGTCTATACTGACTTCTTCACCTCTGTAATTTTGTCAAATTTTCATGAGTATGCTATTGGGGTTTTCTTCTTCCTTCTCACCTTCTTTCTTCCTTTCCCTCCCATCCCTCTCTCTATACCAGTCTTCTCCTTCCTTGATCTAATTTTTATGGTTGTGAGCCACCAAACTCTAGATTTTACTCCATCCTCCATGACACCCTTAGCTATAGTTGTTTCGTAAAGGCTCGAAACTATGAGCACTTGGGAAAAACACATGCCACGTGCTAGATGTGCAAAATCTTGTTTTCGGGAATCCCTCTGCCACACACCGCATGCCTCGAGACGAGCTGCATTGGTTGTGTGCCAACAGAGAGAGAGACTTACACTTTACATTAATTTCAATAACACATGTGTCTTGCAAATTTTACAGTGGCATATATCTTTTCGGAAACGCTACAGTCCAGAGGTCCGACGCTCCGGACCAGCGCGAGCCAAGTGCGCCCTCCACGCGCCCACGCGACCTCTCTCTCTCTCATTTCTCTCTCTCTCCGTGCGCCTGCTTGCTAGATGGGAAGCTCGCCGCCGCCGCCGGGGGCTTGTCGCAGAGGCTCGCCGCCGGGGTTCGTCGTCGAGGCGCGCCGCCGGAGGGGCACACCGCCGCTGGGGCTCGTCGCCGAGCGCGCCGCCGCCACGGGCTCGTCGTACTCGTGCGCTCGCCGCCGCCATCGCTAGAATAGTCACCGTGGGAGTCGCCGTCGACGAGGTGTGGTGCTTCCTTTTTCTTCCCCTCCCCCTCCCCCTTTACTACTTGGCTTTTTTTGCTTGGTTTCGCTCAATCCAGCGAGTTTGGGGGTTGGGGTTGCCGGATTTGGGGAAGAAAGACAGGGGCGAGGCCCATCCCATTTTTTTCCACACGAAACCTGAGACTTGCCTTCTGAAACCTGGGTCAACACGTCTGAAACTTAGAGTTGTACTTTTGAAACCTAGGATTGTTCGCTTCGAAACTTTCGGATCCCGCACGTTGAAACTTTGATGTTGCTTGACAAAACCGGAACCTTTTTCTGTTGTAACCTGGACTTCGCCCGCCGAAACTTGGGGTTTTTCATGATTTTGAAACTTCGCCTTTTTGTACTGAAACTTAAGTTTTGCCCATTGAAACTTGATTTTTGCCTACTGAAACTTGAACTTATACTATTGAAACTTGACTCTTACTCTCGAAAACTTTTCTGAAATCTCAAGTTTCGTCCTCAAGTTGCCAGGGTTAATCAGGTTTCTACTGTTATTTTCTAGGTTTCAGTAGGTATTCGCCAGGTTGCGGCGATGACGTCATGCTGACGTCAGCAGGTCCGGACGTTTGGAAGCTGGCGCTTACCATATCTTTTTTAGATAATGAAAATAAGAATCTGGCCTCTATCGTGAGATGTGTGTAGCCAAATATAAGTGGAATATATCTAATTAACCCTTTTATTATATTGTGATTCAAGTTTTTTTGACTAACAATCTCGTACAACTTTAGTATGCATGGTTGGAGCTGGTCAATCGATCTCTTGTAACATTTGTTTCATCACATCTTGTTCTATCCCATTTTATCCCACCAACCAAAAAAAATAATCAAAGTAAAACTTTTACTTTTACTATTTATTGCCCTCCAATTTAAGGAGGCAACTACCAGTGAAGTCAATACATCATTGGAGGCGCCCCTGGGTAGAAGCTGCTCATACTTTGGCGAGTTGGGAAAGGAGTTTCAGTTTGGAGTGAATGGGGGGAGTTGGCATTCACAGCCTTCCAGAAGAGTGAAAGAATGTGCTAGCATCCAGATAAGGCCTCGGTTTAGGGGCGGGGAAGCTGAAATGCGCTGAGTGTTGGGGCATTGAATCAAATGTAAATGTTTGTGCATCGTGTAACCCAAATTCTTGTAATCTTGGCTATGGGTAATTAATAAAGTCCATGTGTTCCCTCTCAAAGAAAAACAACCATGGGAGGGATCGGCGACCGATAGCTAATGGCAACAATGAAGACAGGAGAGCTCATGTGGCTAATCCATCCATAGGACCACCTGAAATGAGATGAGGATGAGGTGGAATTACGACCAATGATGGTGTCAGAGAACAGCACGCCTACCAACCACAAGCAAATGTAGCGGCGACGTAACTAGCGGTTGCCTCCTTTGCACTGGAGATGGGAGGAGGAAACGAGGCCAACCCCCTCGCGAGGGGGTACACATGCTGGCAACCAAACACATCCCAGCTATGAGCTGAGCAACCAAACATAACATTAATGTTTAATGTTTCTAATATTTACTACCACAATTATGGTAAAAATCAAAACACAAACGAGACACATCAACATAAACAATTTCTCCGAAAACACTTACCACATAAGTTGATTCAACAGTTCAACTTAGACGGGCTAGAAGAAATAGGTACAGGCACAGGGACGTGTCCAACACTACTAAGTCGATACAAATGGTGTATGCAAACATCTCCATTCTTAATTAAAAAAAAAACAAGGGGCAATTGTGTTCTTACCCTTGTTTTGAGAGCTAATTGTGATTTTGCCCTCATTTTTCCCGGATTGTGATTTTGCCCTTACTTTTTCAAAGTGAAGACCACCTTTACCCCTATTCCGTTAAGTGTACTTAACGGTGTCAATGACACATGTATTTTCATATTAGTACGTTATGATTTTTCTTATTTTGAGTACATATTATTCAAAATATTTCAACAGTGATACAGTAGCAATTGTGTTCTAGTATTTCACAGAGACATTATAGATCAACATTAAAAAAATTTCACAACAATATGGATTGAAATCATATTTAACAACCATGACATAAGGGGTTTAAATGCTTAACGTCAAAAGCATCAATGTCGAACCATCACCAATATAGAACATAGCTAGTTTTTACATATATAGATTATGCACCCCTTAAACATACATGTATAACAAAAACACCGATATAGAATTAACAAAAGCAAGTAACACTATTGCACGCTCGCGCCGCCGGCGAGCACGGCCTGCCACGTCGCACGCCTGCCTGCGTCGCCCGCCTGCGCCGCACGCTCGCGCCGCCGGTGAGCACGGCCAGCCGCGTCACCCGCCTGCCTGCGTCGCCCACCCGCCGCGGTGTTTTGTTTCCTGCTACATCGCTTAGGTGCCCATAGCTTAACGGAGTTAAGAATAAGGGTAAACGGGTGGTTCAATTAGGAAAAACAGGGGCAAAATCACAATCCAGGAAAAATGAGGGTAAAATCACAATTAGCTTTGAAAAGCAGGATAAAATCACAATTTTCCCAAAAAACAACTCTACCAAATAGGCCAAGACCCCATCATTCCAAACCTTCACAATAGCATCTTCATACTACCCTTTTACTCCCTTTGCACCACCATCTCAATGAGTGAAGCTCCACCTGTTATTTCAACCAATAAAATGGCTTAAAAGCTTGATGAAGGATGCAAAGTAGGCAGACAAAAAACAAAATTAATTTTTTAGGAAGCAAGTAATTCGATTTAGGTGGAAGAAAGCATTTTTTAAAAAATGTGTTTCTAACTTTTCGGGTTCATGTCCATTATTTTTACAAGCTACTAAAATTCAACTAGATTAGGTACAAAGAATCATTGGAATGGAAAATCATGGATTTTCTCGATAAAAAAAATCATATAGGGCCTAGGCCTCATACTAAATGTATAAATTAATCAAGTAGATAACCCCAATGCGATAAATTAAACAGATGCACCCAGTCGTCATCTCCTCTATCTCCTCGCCTCGCCACAACGGTAGTAGGGTCAAATCAAGCGGATCAAGTTGCGGTGGGCTCAAATAAAGCCATGACAAGCTCACAAAGAGGCAGCTGGGCACAAACCTAGCAGATTGATCAGCATCAGCCCCATATCCAAGCATCACACCACACGTAAGGTGAGGGTTGGCCGTGGCAAGCACCCCTTTTGTGCCTTACCATTTTGGTGATGCCATGACAACAATGTTGAACTCATTCAAGCAATGAAGATGACAAAGAATGATATGCTTGATGATTTTGACGTGGATGATGATGAAGTGGCAAGCAACCATGTTGGAGATGGTGATGAACAAGGTGTGCATGCTTACTAATACATTATATGGTTTGGTTTGTTGGATGGCTATTGAGAAAATAGTTGTCCATTTTTTTTTTGTAGTTTGTTGGTTGGGAGAAGAGAGGAGAAGAATATGTATGTGAATATGTGATATTTTTCATATTTATTTAATTGATTTGAATTTGAAAGATAAATAGTTGTAATATATTTGTAGTGTTCGGAGTGGCTGAAGCTGAAGCTTAAACTGGCTGAAGCTGAAGCTGATTGTGTGTGTGGCTGAATGAATAAGCTAGCTGAAACAAATAAGCTTAAGTCCTTCCAAACACTATAAATTGTATCAGTTCACATACTGCAATTTGCAGGGGGGAATGAGCACATGGGAGAAGGATGTGTTGAAACATAGCCTCAAATTACATAGGAGAATACTATATAAGTACATGTATATATGATATATCTTTGCTTATATGCTCATTTTACAGTACGTCTACAAAGACATTTCAACACTCCGTTAAAAAGTAAAAAATGTGGCTTCACCTCCTTTTTATCATTTTTCAAAACCATGGTCATATTTACAAAACCACGCATTCTTACATGCACAAGATACAAATCCTTAATTCTATATGGTTATTTCGTGCAACATGTTCACGTAACCCTTTCATAGTTTAAGTCCTGATTTTCATTGTTTACACAAAGATTAAGAAAATAAGAACAAGAAGATACATGCAGAAGTAGACAGTCCAGCCCTATTAAAAGATGCAATTAAATACTCGCTGCTACTACTTGCAGGGTTTTACTGTTTTAGGTAGGAATACTCTTCTCCAGTGTGCCATATTATGAAATGGATACTAAATTAAGAATACATACGTATAGGACATGATATTATATTACTATGTAATAATCAATAAACTTCAAAACCCATAAACCTAATTGCATTTAATAATCAATTAACTTAAGACCACCTAAAATCAAATTGTACAACCATTTGAATGAAATTGAAAAGCAGTAGTAGGATTATTATGGTTTGAAACTAGAGGTGATTGGGGGTCTATACATATTATAAACGGAGTACTAGATTGAGAGTAGTTCACGACATGACACTTGTTATATTTTAAATCTTTAACTACCAAATAACCACAGAATCACTAAAAATACCTAACTGTAGAGCCAATTAGCCCATGTACGATGCAAGATGCTTATGGGTAGGTGCTTAAGGATCCGCTCGACTGTCACAGGCGGTGATGGCTGCTGCTGTGCTGCCAGTAGATGGCCCTAGACGGCACGACAGCACAGCTGTCAATGGGGATGGCATATTGGCATGGTAGCAGATGTCTGTAGCTCGAGCAGCAAAGGCAAGGATACTTGGTGGGAGCGAAGAAACGGTCCAGGCTGCGTGAAAATAAACTGTCATAGGCATCAAGCACCCGAAGCAAAATCAGGCATCTTCTCTCTCCCCTAAGCACCTGTGCAAGATGATGTGGGAAAAAAAGTTTTTTTCTGTAAGCAACTATCTAAGAACCTGCATGCAACATGGCCTTACAGGATTGGTAACAGAGGTGATCAATAAGTGTCACTAGTTAACATCCCATTTCTTTGAAAGTTACACTGAAAAACGGAGTAAATATGTTCTAACTGTTAAACTACCAAGTAACCACAGAACCCCTAGTAACACCTAACTGTAGAGCTAATTATAGGATTGCTAACAAAGGAAATGGTGCTAATTGTAGAGCTAAAGTTGATAGGAATTTTTTAATTGATTGCCTGAGAGCAAAAGGTTTTTGTCTCAAGTGGTGCTCCTGGATTGAAAGTGTTGTTGTTAATGGCACCCTTAGTGTGTGTTTGAATGATAAAAATGGGCCTTATTTTTGCAGTAGAAGAGGAGTGCGTCAGGGGGACCCCCTCTCTCCCCTACTGTTTAATATAGCAGTAGATGTGTTGGCAAAAATGTTTTATAGAGCCAAGAAAAGTAATTTGATTTCTGGGATTTGTGAGGATTTGATTGAGGGTGGTGTTATGCTAATGCAGTACGCCGATGATACGGTGGTTTGTCTCCCTGACGATTTTGTTGGAGCTAGAAATACCAAAATCCTCCTTTACCTGTTTGAGCAAATGTCTGGTTTAAAGATTAATTTTCTGAAAAGTGAAATCTTTTTGATTAATCTAAGGAATGAAGTTGGTGATGGTTATTCAAATCTGTTTAATTGCCAGATTGGTGAGTTCCCTATGAAATACCTGGGGGTATCTGTGGGGCATAGGAAACTTTTAAATAGTGATTGGAGCTCCCTGGTGGATAAGATTCAGAAGAGGCTTGCTGCATGGAAGGGGAAGTTCTTATCCCTTGGAGGAAGAATGGTTCTAATTAATTCTTGCCTGACTAGTATTCCTATTTACTCCCTGTCAATGTTCCTAATGCCTAAATCTGTCTCCAAAAAAATTGACAAGATTCGGAGAAGATTCCTCTGGTGTGGGGGAGAGGGTAAAAGAAAATACTATCTGGCTAAATGGGATGATATTACTCGACCAAAACTGAAAGGGGGACTTGGTATTCAAAATTTACAAGTTCTTAATGTAAGTCTGCTTTGTAAGTGGTGGTGGAAGTTAGAAAGTCAGGATGGTTTTTGGCAACAAATTGTTAAGAGGAGGTATGTGAATGATCGTCCTATTTCTCTTTTGAAGAAAAAGCAAACTGATTCCCCTATCTGGAGAGCTCTTTTGAAGGTCAGGGATGTGTACATTAGACATAGAAAGATGATGGTTGGGGATGGAGTCAATACCAGTTTCTGAAAGGATGTTTGGGCTGGTGATGTATCCCCCAAAGACGGATGGCCTGATCTTTATGATTGTTGTGATGATAAGAACATCACAGTTAACGGTTGGAAAGCTAATGGGGGTAATTTGCATTTTCGAAGATGGGTTGAGGATGAAACTATGGGAAAGTGGACTGATTTCCTGAAACCTTACCTTGAGAAGGATCCTACTGATGAAGGGGATTTAAGCAGCTGGAGGCTGGGGGCCACGTCGATCTTCACAGTTAATTCTCTTTATAAAAAACTCTATGATGGGAGTAATAACGATCATCTTCTGAAAATTTGGAAAGCTAAACTCCCCTACAAGGTTAAAATTTTTCTGTGGCTGGCTTGGAAAGGAAAAATTCTTACCAAATCTGTGCTTAGCAAAAAGGGTTGGATGGGTAACCTTACTTGTGAATTCTGTGATAATGTTGAAACTACTAATCACCTGTTTTTTGGGTGTGCCCTGTCTAAATCAATCTGGAATGTGCTTGCTGTTTGTCTTGGGGTACAGTTTGTCCCCACTGACTGCGCTGGTTTTGACAGATGGGCAAGTTTGGCGATACCCAAAAACAAAAGCTTACAGATCTTTACTTTAGCAGCAATTTGCTGGACGGTCTGGACCAGAAGAAACGATGTTGTGTTTAATCGTAAATGTCCTCGCAACCAGTTTACAGTTGTATTTGCTCTTTGTGTTTTCCTCAAATTTTGGTCAGGTCTTTTGAAGGCTGACGACAAGGAGTTGGTGCAAATGGGGATTGGCATGATCTATAAAGTGATTGAGGACGCCAAGTCAACCATGTCGCTGGAAGAAGACAGTGTTGAAAAACCGTCGAAGTAGTCCTGATTGAGGACGCCAAGTCAACCATGTCGCTGGAAGAAGACAGTGTTGAAAAACCGTCGAAGTAGTCCTTTCAATTTTGTTGCTGGACGAGGACAATGCTGAAGTTCCACCGTAGTAGCCCCTCTTTTGCCTGGTGGATGTTTGGTTGTAATGCCCTTGCTTTTGTTTGCGGTCTGGGAACCATTTCCAGTCTTTTGTTTTCTGGATTAATCCTGTTAGCTTCCTGAGGGGTGTGTGGGTATGGGGTCCTGCCTTCTCCTTCCCTCTTCAACTTTCTGGTTTGGTGCTGGCTGTAAGAACGTTGTGTTGTTTCCGTTCTTAGTAATGGAAATGGGAGTTCCACTCCTTTTGCAAAAAAACAAAGGAAATGGTGGCATTTTGATCAATAGTCATCGCTACTACTAAAACATCCCATTTCTTTGAAAGTTGCACTCAAAACAGTGTAACTATCTATAAGAACCAAATTACAATGTAAGAGCAAGGCAGTTAAATGACCGATAACCAAGACATGTCTAGGAAAAAATGTATCAATATAAAGCGAAAGCATAATTCATTTACAACATAAACTATGAATTATTGAATGCTGTTAATTGCATAGAAGTAGGGAACCATGGATTTGCTGCTACCCTGCGAAGTCCGGCTTTTGATTCATATATAGCTGGAGACACTACCAGGGCAACAGATGGCATCTCCATAGAACCTTCTTTCAGTGCCAAACTCACCCAAATCAAGCAGTTTTTTGCTGTCCATATCAACAGCAAGAACGCATGACTTGGGGTGAAGGAATTTGGCACTGCCCATCAAATAAACAACATTCCTATCGCCGCCATCCATGCTGGGAATGGGCTCAAACACGAAGAGGTTCTGCAAGGTTGGCTCTGCCGTGGCGGCGGCGGCGGCCTCACAATCCTGTGGTGGTTTTTCAGGACGCAGCTGCAGCAACCCAGAATTCAGCAGCAGCGACCGCATCCTGCTGTCGATCTTGATGTCAGAGGCTTTGAGCGGCTGGTCCATGTGCCAGTCCTCCAAAGAACCAGTCATGTCGCAGCTGGTCCATGTGCTGATTGACCAGCCATTGATTCGGGCTGAGGGGCCCCTGGTTTCATCATCCATGTAACCAAGCCTCACGCTCTCAACTTCTAGCTCAACAAGCCTGAGGCAGCCATGGCCGTTGATTAAGGCAATGCCAATGCCCCGGTAAGGCTTTGGGAACCCTAATTCAACCAGGCCACATCTGGCTTTCATCTTGCTGATTCGTGCCATGGGCAATGGCAGCGGCTGAAGCCGGAGTGTGGGGCTTGGGTGGAGCACGTCGCAGATCAGGATGGTCGACAAGAGATCGACCCAGGCCATGGTGCCGCCTTCACCTCCGATGGTGAGCACGGCGCTTGCGATGGGGCTGAAAAACTGGAGCCTGTCCATGGGGAAGTCCACCGACAAATCAATCGATCTCCAGCTCCCAGAGTCCAGCAAGTGGAGCCTGAACACAAGAAGGCCGAGCCTTGCATCCGCGCCGCCGAGCCTTGCATCCGCGAGGAGCAGGGCGGCGACGGTGTAGTGGTCGCCGCCGCGAGGCAGCAGGCCGATGGCGTCGTCGAGGAGCGGGACGGGCGGGTGCGGGAGCCTCTCCAGCCACGGCCGCGTGGGGCCGGCGCGGTAGATGAAGTAGTCGCAATCCTGTGTGCCATGGACGAGTGGTTGGAAGAGGATCGGGCGCGGCCGCGGGATGGGGACGCGAAGGAGGAGGAGGTCGTCCATGGCGCGGATCACGCGGGGCGGCGCCAGCGCCGGCTCCGGCAAGCCGGTTGGGCCGTGGCAGTGCACGAACAGGGAGGAGGGGACCGGCGGGCGCGCCAGCCACAAGGACACCTCGATGGCACGCCCGTCGCTCCTGAAACCCTTGGCCGTGGTGGCGTTGGGTTTCACGCCGGCGTAGGCATCGGCGTCGAGCAGGACCTGGACGCCGGATCCGGTGGTGGCCATCACAGCGGAGGAGGAGGGGGAGGAGGCGGCGGACACAAATCCCCAGGCAACGCTAATGGGCCGTGGAACACCCCAACTCCACCATGGCCCGAAATGGCAATGGACATGGGGTATGATAGGGGGAAAAAATTTACTAAATCTAAGTAAAAGAACTTACTAAAAGAACTTTCGTTAGAAATTATAATCAGCCATGTAATATATCTCAAAACTTTACTTAATCTCTAATTAAGATTTTCCGATCGTTCCAACTTAATTTGAGATAAAACATTAATTGCAGGAAAAATTCCAAGCCAGTTAATTATCAATGTACGTCATTAGTGAGCACTAATAATTTATCAGTGCACTTACATTTTAAAAAGCATTATTGGCTTCTAAAATGCATTGATAAAATAATAAAGACCAACCAGTGTGACCTAAAAGGACGGACGACTCTTAGATTGGTTCAGTCTTGAGCCAAAATACATTAGACATGAATTGTAAGGACTTAACATAATGATCATGTAATGCGGCATCATCAGAATTATTAAAGGGCTAATACAAAACCATTAGCACTAATAGTGAGATTAAGAAAATAATCTAAGTAAAATTAGCCCTTTAACGTACTTAGCACCAATATCTAAACATGATTAGGCATACACATGATTAATGTGTTCAAAAAATCGATCTGAACACCTCCACTGTATGTACGGCCAGCCATTTAGCTAGCTCATCAGTTAACGGCGCAGCCCATTGCTAAATTGAGCAGTGCAAAAGTGGGCAATTAACATGATTATCAACATAACCAGTAAATCAAAACTGAGAAATAAAACAGACTCACTGTTCAACATTTCGGCCTGAAAAAATCCAAAACAGCGCCGGCCCAAACACGCACGGCGACCACCTCCCTGGCCACGTGTGACCACGTCGGCGCCCAATGGAGCCCCGTCGGCCGTCACCACGCCGCCGGGCCGGCGGGCTGAGCCGCGCTCGAGTCACCGCTCCGTCGCGCAGTGGCCGTCAAGAGGCGACACCGTGGTGGTCGCTCGTCGGCGGCCGTGCTGGTCGTCGACGGTGGTGGCGGCGGGTCGTGGCTGAACTAAGCACACAGCCCCAAAACACTAACTCATTTCTCCCCCGCGCCTCGATCCGAAAAACCCGGGTCGGCGAGCTGAGAGGCGATGGCGACGGCGCCGACCCGGACCAGCGGTGCGGCGGAGTTACTCGCCGGCGGTGACGCGTGGCGCTCCGACGCTGCGTGCACTTCCGCCGAGATGCTCCGCGGCGTCGCGCGCGAGGCGCAGCGACGCGTGGAGGAGACGTGACGGGAGGGCGTGCGACGGCGGAGCCGCACACGGCGGCGATCGGAGGCACGCCGGCGGCGACGACTAACTCAGGTACGCCCAAAATCGGAAAAAAACTTATTATGATTTCCCCGATTTGAAAATTAGGGTTCTTCCAAAATTGGGGCTTTTCTAATTCAACATTTTTCTGGTAAAATTGGGCCTTTCTTAATCCTTTTCCATCCGAAACTACTAGCAAATTTTAATTCGGCATAGCCGATTCTTAGGTTTTAGGGTTTCGGATGGACGAAAATTTGGTGATTTGGGTTTCGGGTTGGGAATTTCTTAGGGGTTTTGGCATTTGGATTTACCCAATCCGAAGTCACCTCCTTCTAATCTCTGAGCATGCACTAAAACATTAATCCGAAAGTTAAAAGCTTTAAACCGATGGCTAATCAAGAACTTAAAACAAAATTAGGGTTTAATTGGGTTAAATACGGCTCTAATACCAAATGTTAGTTTCTTAATCGTGATGCGGAAGCACTTAGCATGAACATAGCCCAGAGATTAAACACTGAAAGTAAACCAGTTAGGGTTCCTCTTACTGTTGCTTGAGTTCGCCATCGGAGTGGATCGAGTTTAGGCCGGAGGGGCCTGCTAGCCGATGAGCTGATGCAGAGTGATGGAAAGGTCACCGGAGAGGAGGTAGAGTGGACGAACGGCGAGGACCTTCCCATTGCTTCAGTGACTCCCAGATCAGATAGGGATTAGGGGTTGTTGGGGTAAGCTAATCGTGATTAGGCGTCAATTAGTGACTAACAACCTTCTTACATGGCGCTGTGCAGCAGGGGGCCGCACCAAAAGTCGGTTAGAGTGCCCCCGATCAAGACGCTAGTGGGCAGTTAGCCCCTTAGAACTCAGTCTTGGTGGTTAGCCACCGAGATCGTATCCAACAGCATCACCTACTACCCAACTTACCGCTCGTCGGAAGACGGTGAGTACGTGGTCGCGTTCCTCCACCAGCGCAACGTCCGCGACAGCTGGGACATGATCCACATGACCTTCACCTTGAGCTTGGAGCACCCTGACTGGCCAGGGGAGGAGAAGTACGTGAGGAAAGAAAGCGTGACAATGCCGTCGTTGAGATTAATTAAATTTGGCTTCAAGAAGTACATGACCAAAGCCGAGCCGGTCGCGTCGGGCTGCCTCAGGAACGACTGCCTCGTCATGAAGGGCACCGTCACCGGCTGCAACGTGGATACCCATACCCCTGACCCGGACATGCCTCAGCACATCGGCCAGCGGCTGGAGACCGTTGCCAGGACGGACACGGCCGTGTCGCTATTTTGGGATCAAGTTTCAATGCAACCAACAAACACTACTCATTGCCTCCTAAATCACTCTTTATACTTTCATATATTGCTCAGGTTTTTTTTTTATTTATTCTCTTTATATCCCGTTGCAACGCACGGGTATTTGCTAGTTTTATAATAATTGTATAATATTTTTTTTGAAACTTTGTAAAGTTTTTCATAAAAAACTTAAAAATAATGAGTTTTTGATAAAGATCTCAAAAATAATTTTTTACTAATTTTTTAAATCTTTCTACTAATTATTTTAAAGACCTCGATTTGCATGCAACCCAATCCAACCCCACTCAACCATCAATCAAAGGGGGCCCTTATCAGCGATATGCATATGTCGCATCAAAATTCCATAAAAACCGGTGAAAGATTCTTGAAAAAAGAGTACAAAGCGCCCTCCCTCTCCAAAACATTCCAACGAGCGCTTCCTATTTACAGCCGAAGTTCCCCATTCCCTCTCCCACCTCGTTGCTTCCCCACTCGCCTATCATTGTCTGCTCGCTCGCTTCTATCGCCGCCGCAGCGGGCTCGCCGCCATGCGCGCGCCACAGTGTGCTCGTTGTTACTGTCACTGCCTCACGGCCGCCGCCACCGTTCGTGGTCATCGGAGGGCACCACCGAAGGTTGCTCCGAGTGAAGGAGCTGGATCTAAAGCCGGAGGAGGGACCAACGGCGACGAAGTGTGAATTCTCTTCTCTCACCCACTCCCCTCCACCCCCTCTCCCCCGAAATCCCTCTAGATGGCTCATCCTCTAGTAGAAAAAGTTTGGAACGTCCAAAATTATTGTGGAACATCGATTGTTGTTGAATTTTATGCACATGTTCCGATGGATTTTATATGTTTTTCACATAGACATGTACATGTTCCAACATGTTCCACATGTCCGAACATGATCGGAACATGTCATGTTCGGGCGTCCGATTTGTTTGACCCCAATCACCCCATTAATACCTTTCATGAGAAACTACAAAGAAAAACTCACCAATGGAGAAAGAGTACAAATCACCCAATATTACATATGATTGTCGGGACCCGGCTTTGCAAAATCGACCCCTCTGTGTTTTCGGTACTAGTCCCAAGGAATCATAGCTAGTACACACAGTTTTAACATGTGATCAAACCACACACTTTATTGAGTTGAAATAAGCATATGTATTGTGGAAGCCACTTTGTCGTTATAATAAATACCGGGGTATAAAGAGTCCGAAGGAAGGCCAGGCGATCAGACCCCAGCGTGTGGGCGAGCCCCTCAAGCGCTGGGCGAGGGCCCCGCGCGCCAGGCGGACGCGTGGGCGAGCCCCCCAGCGGCTCAGCGAGGGCCCCACACGTCAGGCGGGCGATCGGACCCCAGCGTGTGGGCGAGCGAGGTTCCACACTGTCAGGTGGGGCCCGCGCAGCAGGAAGCGTCCTAAGGGAGTCTTCTGGGCGAAGGCTCTTCTCCGCAGCGAAGGACAGGTGCATTCAATGCGACATTACGCGCGGATAGACAGATGAAGAGATGATTACCACCATAGTGACCTCTGCGAGTCTGTCAAGCCGTCACTGTGGCGCAGAGGAATTGACCGGCAGAGAGAGAGAGTTCGCCATCATCAGGCTGGCCGCCCGCGTTAGGCGGCGCAAGCTGGGGCCCACCCGTCCTGTCACCGGCGTGTTCACACGGGTCAGAGGCCACTTGCGAAGCACGCGTGGGCGGCGCGGCGCAGCAGCAGCACGTTTTCGTCTCTCCTGTCCCGTCCCTCGTGTCTTATCAGTGTACTGAGAGTACT
>SPJY01016237.1:1250460-1309252 GCA_005191435.1 Raddia distichophylla
GCCTTCTCGCCTGTAATTTCCCTAGGCTGAGCCCTCCCCCTATCTCCCCCCTCCCTTCTCTCTTTGTATATGCTGTACAGTTCGTTCTCCCGCTTTAATGAAATGGCAGTGCTCCTGCCTGTTACTTCAAAAAAAAAAAAAACCAAACATGCAAGAGGGCGCATTGATTATTGATCATGTCCACTGTGATTATCGATCATGTACACTGCTTGCTAGCTGGTGTATATATGGTATCGGTCTATATATGGTATGTATGGTGTATGTATAGATATCTCTATATATTAACTATCATTATTATTGTTATCTTCCTTTTATTTTCAAAATTTGCCGTGCTAAACATACATGTATATATACAGCTTACTCCATTTAGGGCTAGCAATTAAAGCAGTGGCTAGAAGCCGTAACGTACGGACGCCCAGCTTTGTGACAAACATACTGCCATCTCCAAAAATGCAAAGAAAAAGCACCCAGAAAGAGCTGCGTGAGATTAACCACTTGTGCGT
Source organism: Raddia distichophylla (assembly GCA_005191435.1). Taxonomy (NCBI): domain Eukaryota; kingdom Viridiplantae; phylum Streptophyta; class Magnoliopsida; order Poales; family Poaceae; genus Raddia; species Raddia distichophylla. The sequence goes on from SPJY01016237.1 coordinate 1,250,964, forward strand.
ATTTCTCCAGTGCTACACTCCATCAGTCTTTATCTCCTCCTACCTCGTCGTCGTCGTCGTCACTAATCCCCCACTTAATCATGGTATCCGCCGCATAAATACCACGCACATCGCCATCGATCCCTGCTTCCACCTCGCCGGCTACAGACACAGTGAGAGCAGCGAGCTGCGATCGATCGATCGATCGATGCCAACCACGAGCTCGTCGACGACGAGCCCCTCCGCCGCTGCCATGGCCGCGCCGCGCCGCCGGAGCGTGCTGCTCCTGGTGGCGAACTACGTGGCGCTGCTGGTGGGGTCGGTGGCGTCGAGCCTCCTCTCGAGGTTGTACTTCACGCGCGGCGGCCGGAACAGGTGGGTGGTGACGCTGGTGCAGTCCGCGGGGTTCCCGCTGCTGGCGGCGGCGGCGCTCGCCGCTGGCCGCCGCCCCTCCGCCGCGCCGAGGCCGTTCTTGTGGTTCACGCGGCGGTTTGCCATCGTCTGCCTGGTCATCGGCGCCCTCATGGGCGCCAACAACCTGCTATTCTCCTACAGCACGTCGCTCCTCCCCGTGTCGACGTCGTCGCTGCTGCTGTCGACGCAGCTCGCCTTCACGCTCGTCCTCGCCGTCGCCATCGTCGGCCACCCGCTCAGCTTCGTCAACCTCAACACCGTCGTCCTCCTCACGCTCAGCTCGGTGCTGCTCGCGCTCCGGTCCGGGGACTCCGGCGAGAGCGCGGAAGGCGGAGGCCGGAAGGCCTACCTCGTCGGCTTCGTCGTCACGCTCGGCGCCGCCGGGCTCTTCTCCCTCTACCTCCCCGTCATGGAGCTCATCTACCGGGAGGCCGCCGCCGGCGGGTTCGTCCTCGCCGTGGAGGTGCAGGCGGTGATGCAGGCCATGGCATCGCTGGTGGCGGCGGTCGGGCTGTCGGCGTCGGGAGGTCTGAACGACGACGTCGGCCGGTGGAAGGGATCGCCGGCGACGTACTGGCTCGTGGTGGCGGCGCTGGTGATCACCTGGCAGGCGTGCTTCATGGGCACCGCCGGCGTGATCTACCTCACCTCCTCGCTCCACAGCGGCGTGTGCATGGCCGCCGTGCTCACCGCGAACGTCCTCGGCGGCGTCGTCGTCTTCGGCGACGCGTTCGGCGCCGAGAAGGCCATCGCCACCGCGCTCTGCGCCTGGGGCTTCTCCTCCTACCTCTACGGCGAGTACGCCAAGACGAAGCAGCCGCCGCCGTCGCCGCAGGACGACGGCGACGCCGCCCTCTCCGCCTCCGACGGCGAGAGCGTGCACAAGCGGCTCACAGGTGGCGGCACGCCCGGAGGCGAAGCCGAAACCGCCTGAAGCAAACGAGGCATCGCCGCAGGGGGCGCATGAACCATGTGAGGCACAAGAAGCAGAAGCAAATGCATGCGACCAAAAAAAAAATAAAGATAGAAAGGCAGCGCCCCCAGCAACAAAGTGGCAGAATGCATTAGGTGTAGTTGAGTCATGTTGTTACATCAATTAGGACAAGCCAGAATTAATGATGTGTCAAGCTTGGGCCTGTAGCTAGCTAGCTAGCTGTTTGGTGGCTGATCTTGCTTGTGATGAGGTTTCAGGGTTTTGTAGAGCATGGATGGGTGGGAAACAAACCAATGTAACATTGTAAACCTGCTGTACTTTAACCGGCTCATGACCAATCAGCAGCTCTTAGATCATATTGACTTATATATATGTCGTGCGTGTCTTTTGATCATTTATTTGCTTATTGATGTGTGCCATGCCTTTTAGTTATTGCGATGTTCTATATGCATGTATGCAACAATTAGGGATATATATGCATTATGGGCATTTTGGGTTTGCAGGTGCAGTAGCTGCTCCCTGCTGCAGTTTTCTTTTTCTTTGCAAAATTAAATTTTTTTTTACTGCACATACATACTCTCGATGGCCGAGTATAAGCTGTTGATACTATTCAACATCTGGACATGATACTCTCGACGACCGTGTATGAACCGTCGATACTATTCAACATCTGGACATGATACTCTCAATGGCCGTGTATAAGCCATCGAGAGTATGTAACCCGGGCAGGTTGGTTTGTGGGGCCCGCTCCTCCTGTCTCTCGACTGTTCGTACGTGGCAGTCGAGAGTATGTATTTCTGTCTCTCAATTGTTCATATGTGGCCGTCGAGAGTATGTTCGTCATGCGCAAACGGCGTCTGTTGCAGTATACTCGACGGTTTTTTATATACCCGTAGAGAGAGACAATCTTGACGGTTGAGTCGTCGAGAGAGAGTACTGTCGGTACATAAAGTACCGGGGTGTCCTCTCCACCTCCTCCAGAAGGGGGTAGAAGACGGTGCCATCCAGAAGGACCATGAAGACCGGGTCTGGTTCCGAGTGGACCGACGGGCACGCGGACCCCACCGCTCGGAACTGGGCCCCGAGGCGTCTCTCAGCAGGCGGGGGCGGCCAGACCCCTGCGCCGGGAGACCGGGCCCCGCGTGCCAGGCGGGCGACTAGGCCTCAGCACGCGGGCGAGCCCTCCACATGCCAGGCGGGCGACCAGGCTCCAGTATGCGGGCGAGCACCGCCTCGACCAGGACACGCGGCGCGCCGGGCGAGCAGCTCGGCGACCAGGACATGCAGCAGTTCGGCGACCAGGATACGTGGCAGATCGGCAGGCTGGCGGGCGATCAGGCCCCGCGCCGTATCGGCGACAACGTGAGCAGCTGGCAGGGTTGGCGGGACTCTGGGCCCCACCTGCCACCGATGGGACGCGACAAGGCAGCAGGACGTGCGTAGCAGGCGGCTACGACAGCACGACATTTATTGTATATCTGCCAGTACAGTGATCATGTAATAGGCTAGACGTCCCCTGTTTCTCTCCCCCCATCGGTTCGGGCTCTCCCATGTTGTATAAGGGGACCAAGCCACCACGGGGAGGAGGACTTAGCTCATTCCACCTCATTTCTATTCGCAATACACACACATAGAGCTGGAGCTCAGCAGGAGTAGGGCTATTACCCACCTCGGGGGCCCGAACCTGGGTACATCGCGTGTGTTCTTACTGTTCTTGGGAGCTCGAGGGCGGATCGAGGCGCAGCAGTGCTACCCCCATTCCGAATCTCTGAATCTTCTCGTCTAGCGGCAGAAAAATACGCTGACAGTATTGTTGTTTGAAGCGTTCTCACCTGTTGCTGGCTCCAAGCTATTCCCCTTAGTGGTGTATCTCTATTTTGCAACTTTGGTAATAACTGTTACTATGTCTGTAATAACTTTGGTACTCTTGTTTAGTCTTGCAATCCTTTCTTAGTCTGTTTGCTTGTAAGAACTTTAAGAGACATGGTTTCCGTTGTATTTCTATCTAAATGCAATGGAAAATGGAGGAAAGCCACCTCTTTTTTTTAAAAAAACAGGCCCACGTGTGCCTGAGATTGATCTAGGTTTTACGCAACTACTGCATATATATCACTAGTCGCACGATGCACGCCCAGCGCACCCGTAGCGTGGCCGGACTGCATGACGCGTGCCCAGGCTGGGAAGGAAAAATGAATAGCACGCTCGCCCGGGAGGGAAAAAGAAACGCGGCGTGGGGAGGAATCGAACCGCGGGCGCCTCGGCAAGAGCTGGCTCAGCTAGCCAGCCGGCCAAGGCGCCCGTGCTAGCTGTTGGAAGCGTTGCAAAAAAATATGTTTTATAGCTAAACAAACGAATAAACGGTTGGATCATCCTGCGCACACGATCGGACGGCAGCGACCGACGGTGCGACGTGGGCTTCGCGAGGCGGGAAAACGCCACGTGGCGAGGTGGAGGGGGGAGCTCCGTTTTGTATCTATTACTAGCCGCACGACGCGCGTCTAGCGCGCCCATAGCGTGGCCGGACTGCATGACGCACGCCCAGCGCGCCCGTAGCATGCCCAGGCTGGGAAGGAAAAATGAATAGCACGCGCGCCTAGGAGGGAAAAAGAAACGCTGTGTGGGGAGGAATCGAACCGCGGGCGCCTCAGCGAGAGATGGCTCAGCTAGCCAGCCGGACAAGGCGCCCGCGCTGTTGGATGCGTTGCGAAAAAATCTGTTTTATAGCTAAACAAACGAATAGACGGTTGGATCATCCTGCGCACACGATCGGACGGCAGTGACCGGCGGTGCGACGTGGGCTTCGCGGGGCGGGAAAACGCCACGTGGCGAGGTGGACGGGGGAGCTCCGTTTTGTATCTATTATTATAGATTATAGATGACAATGTTTTTTTTCTAGCTAGCTAACCTCTGCTCTGGAACTGTTCGGTCACGATTCCTTATCCTAGACTCCTATTGGCTGTTCTTTCTAACGTATCGTTGAGTTGGCGTATTACTGTATCAAATTTGAGAGCCCTCGAAATGAGATCTAAAGATTATAAAAAAATAATTAAAAAATAGTTTTACGATCTTTGAAAGGAGTACTACAATCTTTGGAAGCAGTACTAAATGTCACGAAAAAATCGTTACAAATTATCACAACATATAGACTATATAAAAATAACAAAATTTGGTACAGTAATACGCAACGATACGATACGCCGAAAAGAATAAGGCCCTAGTACCTCGTTTACATTCCGGCAGTATTTTCAACTATATGGTCTCTGTTAGGGTCTGGACCATCTCCCATACGTAGACATCAACAGTACACCTGCATATATATTGGATAATGGTGCTTTGCGTAACGTGCTGAGGACCAATTAAATGAAGAACAATGCGACACATCTAGACATGAGGTCGATTATTGTTTTGTACCATGGTGGTTGATACGTGGTCATATATATAGAGTTGTCGGATATCTTTGTATAGGTTGGTACTTCGGGGATATCCTGGTCCTATCGGTGAGACCGTGAAATGGATAAAGAGGATGCTCTCAATGGAGAAGTTGATCACGTTTGATGATGGCCTAAGACCATGCCCGACCATTTTCTCTTCATCCTTTCCCTTCCTCACATTCTTTCATTTCATTCCTCGCCATTTCCATCAGCACCCCTGTGAAGAAATAGGTGAAGAGAACAGCGAGAGAATTTTGTAGAGCCCATAAAAAAAACTTGAATCGGGATCCTTCACAATAGGTGATTATGAAATGAATGCATTGATCATGTACAGAGTTAAGCTACTATAATTTGTCCATCTTAAGAGTTTTCGGGGGTTTTAAAGAAATCATGATTTGAGCCTTGAGAGCGAAGGAAGCTTCGCCCCCTGATAGCGAAGCAAAGGCGAGCCAAAGGAGGAGTCAACTCTAGGGAAGCCTCGTCCCTTAATGGTGAGGCAAATGTGGATCAAGGAGGGGAAACAGTGCGAAGGGATCGCCTCACGGGAACCTATGTGAATGCTATTTCCACTAAGGCCAGAATGCGAAGAAAATAAAGTTTCGTGGGCTATATAAGAAGACCAAGGAATAACAAGTATGGTGTTGCAGCAGGTGTCATAAATCAAATCACGTGGCAGGAGTATACACAAGATGGGCGTAACAACCGGTCCCCTTTTAATTCCCTTTGTAACCACGCTTTAGCTAAGGCGGCAAGGGCATTTAGGTCTTTGCCCCGAGTGGAGAAGTATTTTTCCCACGGAACCCTCGCTTAGAGGTGCAGGTCAGGGGCCAATGAGTCTTTTTACAGAAAAAACTTCCTTACCCTCGCTTTGTCCCTGGTCTAAGGGGTTGTGTCGGAAAATGTAAAAATAGCCTCCACTATAAATAGGGGGTCCAAGAACAATACAAAGGCAAGCAACAATTCTCGGAAGAAATAGTCGGTCTCATGCTTTGCTTCCCTTGAGCTGCTTCGCGAGCTCTGCGTAGTCGCTCTGTGGGCCAACTTCTTAGAAATAGGTTGCCTGACTCGCGCGAACAACAGGTGGCTGGATTATTCCAAACTATTGTGGGTCATTCATTTTACTTAATCCAACATCCCCCTAATGTCGTACCCCTTGTGTACCGAGAAGCTGTGTACTTATGTATGGTGGATGTAACAGATGCGGATACTAGGATATACAATATACTCTAACCTTTACTATGTGCAGTACCTAGCTACGTACATCATCCCACCTTTTTGGAGCATGTAAGCATATACATTTTGTGGTGTTTGATGTGATTGATACCGAGTCCACTTGAAGATTGTGAATCCATTAGAATGTAAGCATTAGAATCCAGGCAAGCAAAGCGACGCAAAGAATATAGGGTTAGTTGCAGTGCATGCCCTTGAAGAGGATAATCACGCAGAAACAAAAGTCCAGGCTCCACAGTCCACACACACGCACGTCAAGGTGGATCATGGTGGGGGCGTGACACTGAAACTTTTGCTGATCTGATCTGATCAACTCAACTCTGAGGCGGCCAATCATTTGCCAAGTCACTGGGCTTCACGAGAAAACCAACGGAAAAGCTAGGCTTAGCTGCTGAAGCCGCATGAACTGATGGAAGCTAGAAAATAGAAAGAAAGGCCTCGCCGATCGATGTGGACGCTAGCTGCTGACGGCTGATGGCTACGGCCGCACCGATCGGCGGCGGCGGCGAGCGAGATGGTGATGCATCGATCTCGCCGCCATCTCGAGTTCTTGGAGTGCATGGTAATGGCGATGCGAGTCGGCGATGGCGATGGCGAGTTGGCGACGCCCGTGCCTCGCACTCGCAGTCGCAGGAGCAGAGCAGGAGGTGACACGTTACGGTGAGGGAGGCAGTGTGCAGCTGTGTTACCGGGCGAGCACGCGTCTGTACAGTTCTCTGTTGCTGGCGTGAGCAAACCTCAGCGGCGCCGGCCGGTCATGGAGCATATAGCCGACCGCGCCGGCGGCGCTACGCTCCCGAACCGCACGCGCCACAGGGAGCTAGCGGCCGTGCCGGCCCACTGGCTCAGTACGCCGACAGGCGACCGCAGGATTTTCAAAATTTTACATTTTTTATTATTTATTTTATTAAAAATATATGATCATCCCGTCTTTTTGCAGATCTACCATGGCCGGTCATCCGAGCCTCGTCCGTCAATGCCGCTGCAGCATGTTGCAAAACATGATACTTGTCGTCAACGCCCTAGGGAGAGAGATCATCCGTGTGACATGAACGATAGGTTTGTCGTTCCCCCATAGTGCTAAAGGACGAGGTGCCTGTCGCCGGTGGCTCGAGAGATCGCTTATGCCCCAGACCTATATCTAAAAATAGGAGACCACATATTTTAATGAAAACATCTATCTATTATATATATAAAGGAGGGGGAAAACACTACAAGAATAAGCTAGAATCTCGAGGGCTAGAAGAATTCTCGAGGGCGCCAACCAAGCCCTCTAGAAATTAAGAGCTTTCTCGAGGGCCAACTTAAAACATTCGAGAATGGTATCGATTCTCGAGGGCACAGAAAAAGCCCTCGAGAAACGTAGACGGCGGCACTGGTAGCTAATGGCGGAAGCTTGTTTCTCGAGGGCATTAAAAAAGAAGCCCTCGAGATAGGTTTTGGCGCGCGCGGGATCCAAATATTTTACTCCGGAGACATTAAAAATCCATGGCTCGTGGAGTCGGGGGCATTAAAAAATCCACCGGGCCACGGGCGTCCCTCGTCTCCCCTCGTCTCTCTCTTCCCTCTCTCCCTCTCCACATTGCGCCGCCATGCACCTCCTCCTTCCCCCCTCGATCTCCTCCGGCGCCGCCCCTCATCTCCCCGACGGCGAGGCGAGCTGCAGCGGCCACAGGCGGCGTGCGCGGCCGCGGATGTCGCGCGACGCGGTGTGGCGGTGAACGGCGACAAGCGCTAGCTTTCCCCCTCCTGCCTTCAATCAGTTCATCAACATCAAGCTGAGTCGTGATAACTTTCTTCTCTGGAAGGCACAAATCACGCCTTATCTCCAGAGCCAGGACCTTCTGAAGTATGTCGATGGCTCTGTTGAGAAGCCTGCTCCAACCATCAAGCAGACTGTTGATGGTGAGGAGAAAGAAGTTGCAAATCCGGCTTATGCATCATGGTTTAACCAAGATAAGCTTGTCCTCAGCGCATTGCTCTCCTCTCTCACCGAGGAGATCCTAGGTCATGTTCTGTTTCTGACCTCGGCAACAGATGTTTGGAAGGCGCTGGAGCAAATGTTTTCAAGCAGGTCTCAGGCTCGTGTTATGCAGATCAGAATGCAGCTTGCCAATCTCAAGAAGAAGGATCTTTCCATCACTGATTACTTCAGGCAAGTGAAAAGTCTCAGTGACACTATGGCATCTATTGGAAGGCCATTACAAGATGATGAGAGCGTCTCCTATCTTCTTGCTGGCTTAGGAAGTGAGTATGAACCCTTTGTTGCATCTATCATGACGCGCACTGATCCTATTAATCTGGTGGAGCTCTATGGCTCTCTTCTTGCCTATGAGCATCGAGTTGAGAATCAGACCGCCAACAACGCCGCACCCATGATGTCATCAGCCAACCAGGCGTCTCGCGGAAATTTCAGAGGGCGTGGACGTGGCCGTGGTGGTCGCGGAGGTTTCGGTCGCGGCTACAACAACCAGATCGGCTACAACAACAATCAAGGAGGAGGCAGCAATCAAGGCCAGACCGGTCGTTCACGTCCTCAGTGCCAGCTCTGTGGGAAGATGGGCCACGAAGCTTTTCGTTGCTATAACAGATTCAATCACAATCTTCCGCCACCAGAAGATCGCAATGCCAATGCTGTTACTACATCATACCAGGTAGATACCAACTGGTATGCAGACTCTGGGGCCACCGACCACATCACTTCTGAGCTAGATCGTCTGACTGTAGCAGATCGATACAAGGGCAACGACCAACTTCATGTGGCTAATGGCACAGGTTTGAGCATTCTTCATACTGGTCAATCTAGTATTCCTGGCTCTAGTCGTCCTCTTCACCTTAATGATGTTTTACATGTTCCTGAGGCTACCAAAAATCTTGTTTCCATTCACAAGTTAACCTCCGATAATAATGCTTACGTTGAATTCTATCCTCACTCTTTCTTTGTAAAGGACCAAACCACGAAGAACGTCCTCTTGGAAGGTAGATGCAAGGGTGGCCTCTATCCTCTCACTGGTTCCCCAAGTCCTTTGTCAAGTCGTGTTCTCGCTGCAGTTCGTTCCAGTCCAGAAAGATGGCATCAACGACTTGGTCATCCAGCCGCTCCGGTGGTCGCTAGAGTTCTTCAGTCAATCGGTTTGTCGTGTCCAAATAAAGATGCATCCATTTGTGATGCTTGTCAACAAGCTAAAGGTCATCAATTACCTTTTGCTTCATCTAGTAGAGTCTCTACTTTCCCTTTAGAAATTGTGCACTCTGATGTATGGGGACCAGCAGTCCACTCTGTTAATGGATTCAAGTATTATGTCAGTTTTCTTGATGATTTTAGTCGATTCACTTGGGTTTATTTGCTCAAACACAAATCTGAAGTTCCTTCTGCCTTTCTTGATTTTCAAAAGCATGCTGAACGTTTGCTGAACACTAAGATCCGTTCAGTTCAATCTGATTGGGGGGGCGAGTATCAGTCCCTCAATCGTCATCTTCGTGAGTCAGGAATCTCGCAGCAGGTCTCCTGTCCACACACACACCAGCAAAATGGAAAGGTAGAACGCAAACATCGTCATATAGTGGAAACTGGCTTAGCTCTCCTTGCTCAGGCATCAATGCCCCTCAAATTCTGGGATGAGGCCTTCCTTGCCGCATGTTTTCTCATAAATCGGATGCCTACTCGTGTTATTGATTATGACACTCCTCTGCACCGTCTTTTAAACCGAGAGCCCAACTATAATTTTCTCCGCTGTTTTGGTTGCGCTTGTTGGCCAAATTTGCGACCATACAACTCTCGAAAATTCTCTTTTAAATCAGCCAGGTGTGTGTTTCTTGGTTATAGTAACCGGCATAAGGGATATAAATGCCTTCATCAAGCATCTGGCAAAGTATACATCTCACGCGACGTTATCTTTGATGAAGGAGTGTTTCCTTTCTCTGAACCCAAGACACCTCCTGTTTCATCTTCTTCAGTGTCTACAACTGTTCTTCCTTCACTCCGTGTACCATATACTGAGCCAGCTATACTAGAGAACCACGTTGAAGAAGTTTTTCCTATGCCTCATGCAGCTCAATATGGTATCAGAGCACTTCAGTCACCGCAATGGAATCAGGCCATGCAGGAGGAGTTTTCTGCTCTTCTTAAAAATCAGACTTGGACCTTGGTACCAAGACCTGCAAATCACAATATTGTTGGATCAAAGTGGGTATTTAAAGTGAAACAAAAGCCAGATGGGACGGTGGATAGGTTCAAGGCCAGGCTTGTTGCTCAAGGCTACTCCCAAGTGTATGGTGTGGACTATGTGGACACATTCTGTCCAGTGGTGAAACCCACAACAGTTCGTGTTGTTCTGTCTCTCGCAGTATCTCAAGGATGGCGTCTTCGTCAACTTGATATTCAGAATGCTTTCTTGCATGGCTCTTTGGAGGAAGAAGTGTACATGCGACAGCCACCTGGTTTTGAAGACAAGTCTAAGCCACACTTTGTATGTCGTTTGAATAAAGCACTTTATGGGCTCAAACAAGCATCACGTGCATGGCATCATTGCTTAAGTAAGTGCCTACTTCGTCTTGGGTTTGTAGTTTCTCAAGCTGATCCTTCGTTATTCATATATCATAGGAACGGTGTTCTGGCCTATTTTCTCATCTATGTTGATGACATAGTGCTTGCCAGTTCATCCTCTGCCTTTGCGGATCAGTTGGTTAAGTGTCTCTCCGCTGAATTTGCCTTGAAAGATCTTGGATCTTTGCATTATTTTCTGGGTATAGAAGTCACTCATCAAAGGGATGGGGGAGTAGTACTCACACAGCAGAAGTATATTCATGATATTCTTCACCGAGCAAAGCTACAATATAGCAAACCAGCAGATACCCCAATGATGAGTTCTTCTAAATTGTCTCGCACACAAGGATCAGTGCTAGGAGAAGAAGCAACAACCTTATACCGCAGCATGGTTGGTGCATTGCAGTATCTAATGATCACTAGACCTGATATATCCTTTGCTGTTAATAAGGTGTGTCAGTTTATGCAGTCGCCAACTGATGAGCATTGGACAGCAGTAAAACGGATACTTCGTTATCTTAAAGGAACTAGTAGCATGGGATTACATATTCAGAAGTCCAAGTCTACTATTCTAAGTGCATTCTCTGATGCTGATTGGGCAGGGTGCCCTGATGCTCGTCGCTCAACAGGGGGTTTTGCGGTGTTTTGTGGCTCTAACTTGGTATCTTGGAGTTCACGGAAGCAACCAACGGTGTCACGCTCAAGTACAGAGGCAGAGTACAAGGCATTGGCTAATGCAACTGCAGAATTGACATGGTTACAGTCTCTCTTGAGTGAACTTAAGGTCTATCAGTCTCGGCCGCCTATTTTGTGGTGTGACAACTTGGGAGCCACGTATCTTGCAGCAAATCCAGTATTTCACGCTAGAACCAAGCATGTTGAGATAGATTTCCATTTTGTTCGTGAGAAAGTTGCTGCCAAACGTTTGGAAGTCAGGTTTGTTTCCTCTGCAGATCAACTTGCTGATGTACTCACAAAACCATTGTCAAGGTCCGACTTTCAGCGATTAAATTTCAACCTCAACCTTGTTGATACAAGTTGAGATTGAGGGGGCGTGTTAGAATATATTCAGAAGTGTATAATTGATAAATAGAAGGGTGGTGATTATCTACACTCAAGAGATAAGGACCGTATGTGATAATGATGCCTTGGAGCATACTTATCTGGTGTTCTGTTGTATTCGTAGCATGCACGTCTGCGTACGTGATCAGATCATGTAACAACCTGTGCATATCCTCTACCTGTTATATATATGTGCCTGGCTACCTCATTGGGGTCACGGCTTCAGTAATTGTTATTTTACAGCGTGGAGCCGTGGAGGCGAGGGCGAGGGCGGCGGTGGGGGGCGCCGGGGCCAGGCGCGGCAGTGGGCTGGCGGCAGTGAGGGGATTGGGGAGGAATTTGCAGCAGCCTTTAAAAAATTTTCGTGTAGATTCAAAATTCAAAATTCAAAAAAAATTAAAAAATTGAAAGTTTTAAAAATGGGTTCTTTAGGATTTTACATGAATTTTAAAATTTGTTTCGTGTAAATTGGATATGGTATGAAATATTAATACATATAAGAAGAATCAAACTCTGTACGTACTCAATGTACGTTTCCTGGAGTATATAGCCCTATCGTTAATTAACGATCGTTGTAGCTTCCGTTACACGCCGTTCGTTTTTAGCCTGCAACCGCTCTCAGCAAGCTATCGTGCTTTCAATGAGCGACAGCCGCTTGATCGCGGTTTCAAAGCACGACAGGGTCCTAGATATGTCTAAAATTCAACTCGGGATGTATTTTTGCATAAAGAATAAAAAATAAATTTATAAACGTAATAACTTCGTATAGCATACATTATACGAAGTTATACGATCTATGTTGATGACATAGTGCTTGCCAGTTCATCCTCTGCCTTTGCGGATCAGTTGGTTAAGTGTCTCTCCGCTGAATTTGCCTTGAAAGATCTTGGATCTTTGCATTATTTTCTGGGTATAGAAGTCACTCATCAAAGGGATGGGGGAGTAGTACTCACACAGCAGAAGTATATTCATGATATTCTTCACCGAGCAAAGCTACAATATAGCAAACCAGCAGATACCCCAATGATGAGTTCTTCTAAATTGTCTCGCACACAAGGATCAGTGCTAGGAGAAGAAGCAACAACCTTATACCGCAGCATGGTTGGTGCATTGCAGTATCTAATGATCACTAGACCTGATATATCCTTTGCTGTTAATAAGGTGTGTCAGTTTATGCAGTCGCCAACTGATGAGCATTGGACAGCAGTAAAGACACGTTTAAAATTATGAAATCTTAAAAAATATATATGAAAATTAATAAATTTATTTTAAAAATTATATAAGTACATAAAATTATGCTCACTCGAATTTCAAAGTGAAATCTAAAATTTTGTGTTGCAAAATTTATTTTACAATTATTCATGCCTTCCATGTATCATGAACTGGGCTTAACAGTCCGTCAACTAGTCAATGGGGGTGGTTTTGGTGAGGTTTCTCATATGTGGCAAGGTTGCGTTGATGTAGCGGACACATAGCATCCACCTCACCCTCTCTCTCTAATCCCCCCTCCCTCTCTCTCTCCTAGGTGCACTCGAGCTAGCTTGCTGTCAACGTCACCTCTCCATTCCCGGTCGCCACCCACCACTTCCCTTTCTCCCTCACCAGCACCGGTCGTCCCCCATCACCCCATCGACACCGGCCACCTGTCTGTACTGACGCCAACCACCTCCCTCCCTATTCACAGGTTTGTCGTGGATGGAGCACAACGATGATCGAGTGTGCTAGCGGGGTTGGCTACGCAGTGGGTCCTAGTTATGGTCTTAGATGGTCACATTGAGGGTGCATTAGGATTCAAGAGGGAGAGTGTCATGAATAGGCAACGACATGTGAAATGATGGCTTTATCCTAATCCCAAATTCTGGCCAGCTTCATCAGTAAATTGTTCAATATTTTTGGTCAAGATAAAGTCACTGTCGTGCTTGCCCTAAGGGCATTCGCAAAAGAAGCTGTAAAATAAAGTGGTTAGTGATAGAGTGTCTGGTAGAGAAAAAAATCTTTTAGAGTATAGTGTAAAGTATGAAAAAAATTTAAAGGGATGAATAAGAGTGTGTAGTAAACAGTACTCCCTCTGTCCTGAAATATAAGAACTTGTAGAGAATTTGGGACAAAATAAGGGAGATGAGAAAAGACTAGCATGCCCCTACTTTACTGCTCCAGCTGACAGCAGTTGGGATTAAAAAAAATGAGTGAAGTACGGAGTAGTACTCCACTCCCACCATCAGCATGCACAGCACTCCACACATTGGCATTAAAAAATTACTACTGCTCATCCAAACTGTACACATTAGGATTAAAAAATTGCTCCACTCAACCGAACTCCACACCCTGGGATTAAAAAATTCCCCAGCACACTCCCGCCAGCCACTGGATTTACACATACTATTACAGATTAATTTGGCAAAGAAATACACGTAACAGGGTGCATGAAGGGGAAAAGGAGGCGCCAAAACATTGCTTAAACAGATTGGAGGTAAAAATAAGTTTGCACCGGTAGTCCATGCCTCTATAAATAAGCAGCTGCTGCACAAGAAACATTCCAAATGAGCTTATGTGTAGAAGCACAAAATAACTGCCATGCCACTAGATCTTAACTTACCGCTAATTGAGGAAGATGAAGATGGATTACTTGATCTGAACCAAGCACCAGCGATTGAGGAAGAGCAGAATCATGCTGTGCGAGGACAAGAACATGATGCCCCCTTGGAGAAAGACCAAGAACATTTGGATGTACCTATAAATGCAGGTATGTACTGCAGCGGCCACAGGCGGCGTGCGCGGCCGCGGATGTCGCGCGACGCGGTGTGGCGGTGAACGGCGACGGGGGGCCACGGGCGGCGCGCAACGCGGTGTGGCGGCGAGCAGCGACGAGGGCCACGGGAGGCGCGCGGCGCGCTGTGGCGATGACTGGCGGCGAGCGGCTGCGAGACTTCCTCCTCTCTCTCTCCAGCGCCCCCTCTCAGATCTGGCGAACAAGCGTCGGCGGCGGCCCGGCCGCTTTCTTCCTTCTCGCCGGATCTGGCGGCGTGCAGCGACGGGGGCCACGAGCGGCGTGTGGCGACAACGGGGGCCACGGGCGACGCGCCCACGAGCTCTCTTCTTCTGCTCCTCCTCCGCCCTCCCTCCCTCACTCACTCCCTCTCACTCTCTCTCTCCCCCTCTCCCTCCACGGCAGGCTGCCGGCGGCGGTGGTGCGGCGGCGGCCTCCTCCCCGCGCCACCCCCTCCTCGCCGTCCTCCTCCTAGGCAGATCTGACGGAGGGCGACCTCCCTTCGCCTACGAGGATGCAGGGCGACAACGACGAGGCTCCTGTGCGACAGCGAGGATCCAGGGCGACGACAGTGGTGTTGTGAATTTTTTGTTATTTTTTTGAGTTGCATGTTCCATGGCATGTTCCCAGATGGCATTTTTTGAGATATTTTTGGACATTATGGAAGTTTGTTCTTGATATTTTTGTACTACTGGAAATTTGTAATGTTCATCGTGAGTGAGAGAAATTGTAATGGACATTATTGAAATTTGTACTATATCATCGTGAGTGAGATTTGTGTTCATGTTCATGTTCCATTGTGCAATTGATTATCTGCTCTTTTTGATGAGAAATTGTGCATTGTGCAAAGAAATCGAGGACAGGCTTGTCCTGTATGTCATGTGCAAACATGTGCTCTAAATTCTTTTTTTTTCAGCGGGAAAAAAAGCTCTCGAGGGCTAAACCCTCAAGAAACTGTGCAGATGCCGTTAATTGGGTCCAACTCCGTCATTTTCTGAGTATTCTCGAGGGTGTCTAGGAAACCCTTGAGAAACAGCTTTTTCGAGGGCTAGACCCTCGAGAAAGACCTTTTTTCTCGAGTAGCCAGTCACGAGGGTCGGCCCTCGAGAAAGCTTAATCTCGAGGGTCCCCCCCTTTCTCGAGGGTTTCTAGCCATCGAGATTCTAGCTTATTCTTGTAGTGAAAGAAGCCACCACGTTCGTCCACATCATTCAAATTATTTCAGCCGTTCGATCAACAGTGGGACCAAATTATAACGGCCAAGATCAATCAAAGAAATTCTCACATAAATCAAGGAAAAAAATAAAAGATCTATGCCGTTAATTTTGTGGGGCCGGATTATAACGGCTTAGATTAAAAGAAGAATCAAATTATAATGGGATAAATTAATCAAAGAAAAAAATAAAAGATCTATGCGGCTTAGATTAAAAGAAAATATTAGAAATTCATATTAAATACTAAAGTTGATATAATATAAACTCTAAATCCGATCTAATATGTTAGAGATAGATTATGACTTAGAGATAAACACTATATACCAAAACAAATCTAGCCCCGCAAACGCGCTGGCCACCTCGCTCGTTATAATAAAAATATAACACAAAAATAATCGGCGACAGGACCCACCTCGAGAAGCGTGGGCAAGCCTGCAAGCTTCAACAATCTGCTAGTGCTACCAGTAGGAGCTTAGGTCCACCATGTCTTCTTAATCCTGTATTGATGAGTGATGGCTGGGTCGCAGGCTTGCGGCGGCTGGCCTGGTTGTGTGCTCAGGCCACAGGCCGTTCCTCTAGGCTTCAACCAGCCCAAAAGAGCCCAAACCATCAACTGGACACCATCCATGTAGCTTGCATTTTCCCTCGTCACGCAGTGGCTCAGCTGGAAATTTGGAATCACGTTTGAAATATCGGGGCAATCTTTTTAGAGAATTTCCTTTTTGTCCACTTAAACTTAGTTAAATTCACTCATTTATTTTTCTAACAAAAAAAAACAAAGTTTTCTGTAGAAATTTGAACCACTTTCCGTGTATGCCACTTCCGTCAACATGTTGTCTTTTTACCTTTAAGTCAGCTGTGATTTGCTCCTTTTTGCCAATGCCTTACTAACACGTTTAGAATTATGAAATCTTATAAAAATATATGAAAATAAAAAAAATTATTTTAAAAATTCTATAAGTACATAAAATTATGCTTACTCAAATTTCAAAGTGAAATCTAAAAATTTTGGGTTGCAAAATTTATTTTACAATTATTCATGCCTTCCATGTTTCATGAATTGGGCTTAACCAATCCGTCAACTAGTCAATGGGGGTGGTTTTGGTGACATTTCTCATATGTGGCAAGGTTGCGTTGATGTAGTGGACACATAGCATCCACTTCACCCTCTCTCTCTCATATCTCTCTCTCTCTCTCTCGCTCTCTCTCCTAGGTGCACTCGAGCTAGCTAGTCGGGGTGTGCACTAGAGCCAACCGCCGGCTCGCTGTCGTCGTCACATCTCCACTCCCGGTTGCGACCCACCACCTCCCTTTCTCCCTCACCGGCACCGGTCGTCCCCCATCACCCCCATCGACACCGGTCACCTGTTTCTACTGACGCCAACCACCTCCCTCCCTACTCACGGGGTTGCCGTGGATGGAGCACAACGATAATCGAGGGTGCTAGCGGGGTTGGCTACGCAGTGGGTCCTAGCTATGGCCTTAGATGGTCTCATTGAGGGTGCGTTAGGATTTAGGAGGGAGAGTATCATGAATAGGTAACGACGTGCAATGATGGTCTTATCCTAGTCCCAAAAGCTTCATCAGTAAATTGTTCAAGATTTTGGGTCAAAATAAAGTCACTGTCGTGCTTGCCCTAAGGGCATTCGCAGAAGAAGCTGTAAAATAAAGTAGGTAGTGATAGAGTGTCTGGTAGAGCAGAAAAATCTTTTGGAGCACAGTGTAAAATGTGAAGAAATTTTAAAGGGATGAATAAGAATGTGTAGTAAATAGTATTATAGTGTGTGTAGAGAGTCTCAGTGGAGATGCTCTAAGGGACTAAGGGAAAGGTTAGTCATCGCGGTCAACGCAATGGTATCATGACCGTTGGATTTAGATTTGACAGGTACATAACGCCGACTGGCCGATATGTATCCCGAGAAATCACTTTGCTGTTTTAGTAGCATGGAATCGTCATTACGTTGTGGTCCAACCATCCGAGAGCAAGAACAACATCCATTTATTTTTGCTTAATAAATACCCACACTACTAGCAAGCAGTAAGCGCCATCAAGCTCCGATCAACGGTGCAGACGTACGCAGGCTGCTGCCGCTGCCGCTTGCCTCACGAGATGGTCCTGCCGCTGAATTAAGGCATCGGCCAGAGCTCGATTGAAAAACCTGACACTGCCTGTGGGCCAGCGAACGGCGCCGGGGAAGCAAGGCAAGTGGCCGGCGAAAGATGCCTCGCCGGCCGGCGGCCGGCACGGGACGACGTGACGGCGGCGCCGGCGGCCGGGGGAGGCTGTGACATTGTCTGGCGCTTTCGTGCCCGGCCGGCTCTGGCAGGGAGGCGCGCCCTCGCTGCCGCCTCCGGCCGCCGCTGCGGCGCATCGTTCTCGCCGTCTCGCTTTGTCGGGACCACGCTCCGGCACGTCGAGCTGTCCGCCGCCGCCGGCCAATGATTGCAAGGTCCAACGCAAATTACAAACGCCTGGCCGGCAGCCGGTGCTCCCAGCTACAAGAGCACACGCGCATAGCTCCGTGACCACCGGCGACTGGCTCCCCCTTCTCCGGCCACCGCCGCCGAGAAGGTTGGTGCGAAGAAGAACCGTCCTCACGCCGGCGGCCGCGATGGCCGGGACGCGCCGCCGCCGCCCACGCTGTTTTTTCTGGAGGATGAAGAAGCGCCGGCCAGCGTCGGGTCGTCTTAGGCAAAGCGAGTTCAGTACATAAATTTACCAAAGCGAGTTCAGTACATAAATTCACCAAAGCGACGCAAAAGCAGGCTTCTTTTGCCGTACATGCATGCCTGATGGAATGAATTGATGCAACAAAGTAGCAGAGCAAACAGAGCAAAGGCAGCTTGGCCGTGTCCTTTGCGTGTTGGCTCACCTGCTTACCAGCAGCCTTTAAATAAGAATATTGGTACTCGTGGTACTCCATAAAAGGGCAAGAGAAATTAGCAAATGGAAGGAACAAGAACAAGGGTAGACGATGCAAGTTGGGTTGGGGATGCCCGATCCGATCGATGCTCATGGGCCATGGCTCGTCGTGCCTGGCTCTCTGCCGTGCGGGTCAGCGACAAGAACGTGCGAGTGTGCAAGCGCAACGCAGCACACCAGTCGGCAGTCACATCTGTCGGGGTGAGTGGTGGTTGGTTTGGTTGGGGGTCAGCTTGCTACATGCCGTTCCGAGCTCCGGCCGCTGAGCTCGGATCCAGTACAGCGGCGTCACTCACGCCGGCGACATCGCAGAGGAGACGGCGGCGGCGCTCCGGTGGTTTGCCGGCGCTCGGCTGCTCTCGCCGGATGCGTTCCTGCTCTGTTCCTCGGAGAGATTCTTGTTTTCCGACCCGGTTTCGCTTCTTGCGGTTTTCTGCCGATCTTGCTGCGGCCGCGGCCGGCCGCCATGCTCCTCTCCTGCTCATCACTCATCAGGAGAGATTATCGCTCAGGGCGCGATCCATGGTCCATGGGGGACGGCAAACCACGCCGCCACGGCCATGGCGATCTCGCACGCCTCGACCGACACTCGCCGTTGAGGTTTCGCCGACACCCGGAACGACGCTGACCGGTAGCCGATCGATTGTCGGTCTCACAGTCTGGAAGATTTTGCCGGCGCAAGGCGTGCTGAGTGCTGCCCTGTCTCACGCAGGCAGAGGCAGCCAGGGCGCACGACTGCTGACTGCACAAGCATATATACTGGCATAGGCACGCGGGGCACCTGGGCTGGGTGAGCAGTGAGCGCGGAGCAGCCGCCATGGCCATTACGATTGGCAATATATCTGGCTCAACTCCGAGCTCTCGCGAATTGCTTGGTTTTATCTTGGCTTGAGCTTGGCTTGTAGGTCAACGTGTTCGAGCTCAAAATTTGTTTAGCTAGATCAAATACGGAGCTGAGCTAGAGGAAGGCTTGCTCATGACTTGCTCATGGCTCGTGAAGTCGTGAGTTTTTTTTGTGGTCAATCTAACCTTTTTCTCATGGCTCGTGAATCAACCCCTGACTCGTTCAAATTCGACTCATTGCTATCCCTAGTTATCATGTTTTAAAATGATATTGGATTTTTCACCCCCTACCAACCGTTAGAGAACTTCACACATTGTTCCGAAATCCGTGTTAGGGTTTGTGTACGCAGATATTGTGGATTTTGCACCCCTAGTAGCCCTCCCTGCTCCAGGCATCACCACCACGGCTATGATCACAAAGGCGGCCGCTCAAGCCGACACACCAGTCTCAAACATATTGCGGTGCGACCATCTGTGCCAAGGACGTGACACAATGACTTGAGGGGCATAATAGTCATCTCAGCTAGCCGTTTAGCCCAACATTACACTTAAAAAGGGATTGATGGAAGAGGCGTAAATGAAATGGGTAAAAATGGTAGTGGTACAAATGTGACGTCTAGTGATACAGTGGCAAATCGGATGTTCAATTGGTTATATACCAAGCTAACAAGAACTGCATATATAGATTCATCATTCTAGGTGGTGTGCACGCCATCATTGTGGCAGGCTGCCGAATTCTCGAGTAGCTAGCAAGTGTCAGTGTTGCATAGATCAAGCTCGATCCAATACCAGCTCGTGCCCTGTCCCCAGCAGCTAACACAACCACACTGTCATGATCTCCCAGTAGACCAGCGGGGCACTTAAGATATGATTTCTGATTGAGCCCCAGATCAACCGTAATCCCACTGTCAAGGACGGGCGTTGTTCATGCCAAATCGCAGCCTTGAAACACTGCGGCAACCACAGAAAGAAACGCACGCGCATGAACGTCTGATCTGCTGCCGCGGCCGTACACGGGTCTGAGAGCAGCTGCAGAGATGCACGGTGACCAAGAACAACAGAGAATAAAAATATCCATGCAACCAAAAAAAAAAACTGGGAGCAGTACAAAATTAAAATGCAGGAGTAGAACGCCACGCAGAGATGAGCGAAAGCTAAGATTTCTTCCTCTTCTTCTTTCTGATTTTCGAGGCTCGGAGAGCCTGATGGTCTAGTACTAGTACTATGCACACGCCACCGTCACCACCAACCAGAATGGCAATGGGGGCAATCCACCAATGTCACCGAAAAAAGGGAGGAAAATGAAAATGAAAATAAAATTGAAAAAGAAAAGGAAAAAAACCGGGCATCCCTTCGCCACCCCGATATACAAAATGAAATCGATGGGATAGCGCGGCCCTATGATTAACCCCAACACAGAAAGGTTTTCTTTTTTCCTTTTTTTTGGGTTTTTTTTTTTCTTCCGAAGCTTCATCGCCATCTACCGTCTTCTCAGACGTCCTCCTGCCAAATTTCATCTTCTGCTACCTCCATAGGCGTCGCCCTCGAGGTCTTGGCGATGATCGATCCATCAGTCGGAATCGCTGTCCATCTCCATCCCTTTCAGGCCCCTGCGCTTCTGCTGCAACCACAAGAGATTCAAGAGAGTTTTCTAATCAGGTCAGTGCACAGCCAGACAGAGACCTGCAAGTTTAAAACGTAACAAAAAGAGGCAACGAAGGTCTCCTTGTTCCTAGTTTAAAGTTTTAGTTTTGATTGTAATTAATTAAAAAAATTGATCATCTTTAAAAGTATTACGCAAAGGCTAAATAAATTATTTACAGAATTTTTTTGAGATCTCTGAGAAAACCCTATAGTTTTGAAAAAATATTTAAAAAATTTAGTGAACGATCTGTATAAAAACAACAAAAATTTCAAACCCGATAAAAACTAAACCAAAACAAAGAATCAAAGAGGGCCTTAATTCGTGGTTTGGTCTGGTTTTGTTCTACTGAGCACAAATTTATCATTTCTACAGAATATTCATGGTAATATTTTGTAATTATTTTTTAAAGGTTTTGTGAGGTTTCCTTAGAGATCTTAAAAATATTTTTAGAATAATTTTTAGCATTTTCACGCCTCTTTTTAATTTCTCTTAGCTTTTGTCCCAAGAACCAGAGAGGGTCAAAGACTTGAGGGAGTAATTAGACAGGTCAACTAACGGTGGTGTCCGTGCTAATCACGTCACTATGGCGGCCTATCAAGTATTAATCCTCCTTCCTTCATACACAAGGAGATTAAACTCCTACTAGATTAAGGGTACTAAGTACTACCACTACTAGTAATGCTTCCGTTCCAAGGCTAGTAATCCTCTCCGTGCGTGTGCGTGCGCTGTTCCTTTCGCGCATCTTGACGGACGGCTAGGATTCGATGCTATATCCTCGGGGGCTTATCGTGTGGTCCCAGACCCCCTCCCAGTCCCAGTGCTCCACCACCATGGTAGGCAAACGCAAACCCCCGTGGGCCCCACAAGCCAGCGACCCACGCGGCACCGCACCTCCTCCGATGAAACCAAACCGCAGCGCCGTCCGATCCGGAAGGATCGGATCCAATCCGGCCGAATCCAGCCGCATATGACCGGCCGGGGGGAGGGCAACGTGAGGCTGACACCACGGCCCCACGCGGAAGATCCGGCCTTGGAGACCGGGCGCTCCAGGCGACGCCACGCGCCTCCAACGCCTCCGCGTCGGCAATAAATTTTTTTTCGTAAGCACAGTCATCAATGGCCATTCACGGGGCGTGGGCCCCACGTGATCGTGGCGAGAAAGAAGCAAGAAAACCCAACCAATTCATTTTCAATTCTTCACCAGTTCTGTTAAATAAATGTATGTTTTATTGTTTTAAAAAATCTCTTGATGGGAGAAAAAACTTTTTCTTGAAAAAATTTCACTATTTCCCAACTCCCCATTTCGTAGGACAGTTAAAGCTTAAAAAGTATCAGCATATTTTTGATATGCCACAGATGTTTTTAACGACCGGTTATCGGAGAAAGTGTAGAAATCTTTTTAACATGCGAGACATGTTTGCTACCCAATGGTATCAGCTTCAAGGCTTCAATTTGACATTTTTAACAGAAACAGTCGTAGCTACCACTAGTTGATTGGCTAAGAGGGGGGGAAAAAATGGGAGTGAGGCCCATCCATACCTTCTTGGTACACTTCTTCTCGCGCACTTCGTACCTGCTTCTGGTGACATCCGAGAGCCACGCCCCAGGGCAGACGAACTGCACACGAGAAAAACCACACGATTTCACGTCAGTTTTCATTTTTTACTTTTAGGAAATAATAATGCCACGGATCGACGAGTGGAGGCTAGTGGTTGTTGCTATATTACATTGACCGCCTTCTCGACGACCTTGGCCCTCTTCTTGGGGCGCTGCGGCAGCTTGCTGCCCTTCATGGCCAGGAAGTCCTCCTCCTTCTCCTTGCGCGACAGCGTCGTGTAGATCCGCGGCAGCTCGTGCTTCTGCCCCGGCGGCGGCGGCGGCGGCGGCGGCGGCCCGGCGCCGTGCTGCTGGTGGTGCTTCGATTCCTGGGCGCCGGTCACCATCGCCGCCTCAGCCTTGTGCAGCGCCGCCGCCGGGCGCTGCTTCGCCGCCGCCACGGACGACGACGACTGCTGCCCGCCGGCGCGCTCCTCCGCGGATCTGATCATCATCATAGGCATCACAAGCTCACGACCACATCAACAAGCAGCGAGAAGAAAAGATTTTTGGACGGCAGATTGGCACGGCACGGTGGGTAGGGTGAACACCGAGGGTGGGTAGTATGTATAGTACCCGCAGCTGCAGGAACCACTGAACTGAACCCCTGAACTATATCTAGCTGGCCGAGTACTGCAACGCTAAAACACAGCACGGTGACACTGATATGCAGCACCGGCAAAGCTACTGGCGATGCCCACACAAAAAGATGGGGGATCCAATATATATTTATACCACATCTTACATCAAGTCTTACTATATATCTTGCTCTTGCTCCTCCACCGCAAAGAAATAAGCCAGGGAAAGCCATTAATGGACATGGAGTCATGGCCTAGATGCAGAAAGAAAAGGGGGAAATGGCAGTGGGTATCGTCTAGCCTGAAGATTATTAGTCAAGAGGAGGGGAAAGTGGGTGCCTCCATTGCTCCATCATCCTCACAAGGATCCAGAGAGGCCAGTCCATAGTACACCATACGTTGCCTAAAAAAGATCTTGAGAATCACAAAAGAAGAAAATTATAAAAAGGATGGACTTTAAAGGAGGGGGAAAGGTAATTAAGTGATTATTAGCAGTGGCCTGACTCTAAATTTCTGATCAAATCGGTACAGGTCGCACTCTAAATTTCTGATCAAATCGGTACAGGTCGCATGGGAGGCAGAACCTACTTTGATAATTTGAAAAACAAATTAGTGTGGAAAGAAAAGTTTTTTATCACCACCATCATCATCTAAACGCACCTTGGGTTTGGAAAGATAGAGGGGCGTGACAGCTCAGCTCACCATGAGAGAGTGAGAGTGAGACCCGAACCCGAAGTAGCCCACGAGCCCACGACGATACGAGCTAAGACTAGACACAGCCGGGAACCGATTCGAGGGAGACGACGCGAGCCCACGAGGCCACGACGGCACGACGACCCCGAGGGGCAAAAGCGGGAGGAGAAAATAACGCGAGGAAAAGAAAAGAGCACGCCTCCCCGATGGGGCGTGTCCATGGTGGCGGCGTACCTGTGGTGGTGGGGGTGGACGCCACCACGGCCATGTTGGGCGGTGTCTGCGGCGCTGCGCGCCGGGAAGGACGAGCTGGCGCGGAGGGTGGAGCCGCGGGGGTAGCTCGGCGGCGGCATCAGCTTCTCCGCCGGCGCCGACGAGCGGCGCTGAATCTTGGCCGGGGGCTGCCGGCGCTGAGGGGAGCGCGTGCTCGCCGGCGCTGATGAAGACACCGTCGCCGACGCCGACGCCCCCGAGGCGTCGCGGCGGCCGCGCGACCGCTTCTTCTGCCAGCACTGGAGCGGCTTGGCCGCGTCGGCGCCAGGGCCGCCGCCGGGGGAGCTAGGGGAGGCGGTGTCGGGGAAATTGGTGGGGTAGTGGTGGCCGTGGTCGCGCGCCGGGCTCCTCGTCACGGACGAGGACGGCGGTGCCATGGCCGCCGGCAGCGGCGGTTGCGGCGCGCGAGCGCGCGGCTTGGGGTCGAGCGAAGTGGTGTCCAGGTAGGACGCGAGGCGCGAGCTGCTGGTGGCGACGGCCGTGGCGGCGGCGTCGTCCTTGCTCGATCTGGCCGCCGCCGGCTGCGGCTTCCGGCTGCCGCCACCGCTGCCACCGCCATTGGCGAGCGGGATGCAATCTGGGCTTATTCTCTGGTACCTGCAGAAAGAAAAATCGAACAATCGAGGTACCACATGAGCGATTGGATCAGATAAGAAACCAAGCCCAACATTTGGAATGGAGGATGAAACGAAGAACAAAAACTGTTCTTTTCGCGAGAATTCGAACCCCAAAATCGAAAGAACACTGCCATGTTTCCAAACTGCAAAATTGAAGGCCGGGCACACCATTCAGAGATCTGCTCAAGAGAAATCAGTCACACGAAACGCAGAACGCCAGTGAAGCCATGAACCAATCGGACTTAGGGACGAGTCTTCTGCCGCCATGAGTTCCATCTCCGGAGGCACGAAGCAAACGAAAAAACAGCCAGACCAAGAACGAAATCGACAGATTGGAAACCAGCCAACATGAAATGGGGGTAAAAGCAACGAATTCGATGCAATCGCAAGGTACCCAAACCAAACCGGCACAGATTGCCAGAATCCAGCAGCAAGAGAGAACCAGGGGAAGGCGACGACGCACGAACAGAGAACGGACGGCACGACGACGAGCAAGAGAGAGGAAGGCACGAACAAGCCCAAATCGGCCGCCGGCCGGCAAGAACAAACACGCCTCGAAGGCCAAACAGGGACGCATAGAATCGGCTCCCTGATCTCGGAAAATGGAAGAACGGCGAGAGCACGGCCACAAATTGCCGCTGCCGGCGGCGGGAGATTCGTGTCGTGCTACCTCATCATGTCCAATGCCGGTGGGGGTTTCGAGGGGCTCGACGACGCGACGTCCCGAGCAACCGCGACGGGCTCCACGGAGCCGCGCATCAAACCGGCCGTCCTCTCAGCTCTTCCTTTTCTTCTTCTTCTTCTTCGTCCTCGTCCTCGTCGTCTGCCTCCCTCCCGTCGCCGGAATCACGCAGTGCGGGCTCCCTTCGCCTTCCGCCGCCGCGGCGCCTCGCTCTACGGATCAAACATCCGGGGCCGAGAAGCCGGGGACGAATTGCGATGAAAGGAGGGGGTGCTTCTTGTGAAATCTGACAGCGAGAACGGGGAGGAGAGAAGAGAGCAGCAATGGCGATGGGGGAGCAGAGCCTGAACTCCCAAGGCTTTATCGTTTCCAGCTTTCCGAGAATGCCCTCCGTCCTCAGACGCCGCGCCTCGTCGGGGCAGGGTCGTGATTACCGCGAAACCACCGTGGGCATTCGCGTAATCCTTCCAGGGGCATTCCGTGTAATTAACACCAGCTCTATGGGCTAATACGCTAATCACCCCAGTGGCATGGCCTGTGATTAACTCGGAATTCCGTGGGTGATCTTCCCGGGCACGCACCACCCTCCCCGTGCTCTACTCGACCCAGAAAACCATCGGCGAAATTCCTAACGCCACCCAGCACCCACAGCAATCAGTCACTGACAGGTGGGCCACGAGTCACACGTGGCAAAAGCGGCGGTTCCCGCGGGGGCGCTGCGCTTTCTGAGTCACAGTCTGGTCACTGCCGTGTGGGGTCGGGAATGGATTGACGTGGCCTTGGCGCGGTTCATGTGGGCCGCGGGATGCAAAGCCGCATGAACCGAGCCGGCTCGGCTGGAAACTGAAGGCGGGGGAGACCCCGGTTTTAGGGGCTTGATCACACCATTCACTAGCAGCATTGAAAAAGGTCATGATGTGATGCTATCTTTGGATGGTTTTATGGTTCTACTGTGGAGGATGCACTCACTGCCTGTTCTATTTCTGCTGGTGATTGTTTGTTTTACTTGGTAGGTGCATGGAAACTATGAGTTTTGTTATGCTCAATCCAAAATTGTTTTTTTTTGTCTCCTACTCATCTTACTTTTTTAATCTGATGAGTCGCATTTGTTGGTACTGAATTTTGATGTCTCCAGCAAGTGTTTTCTAGATAAACGTTTAGTGTTGTTAGATAATACGACATTGCATTGCTATCTTTACACCAAAAAAGATGTCTTTGATGGATCCAAGAGCAAACATGTGGCATCAAACATCATAACAGTATGTCTCAAAATGCAAAGAAGCAATCCAGAAAAATGTAGCAACAATCAAATATAAAGCATGATTCAACATAAAAAGGAGCGATTGATGATAGAAAACTTCCTCTTACATACACCCGATATATTGTATCATAGAGATCTCGCATTTTCATTGCTAGTATCCGTGGTACTAATGTGTTGTGTCTATTATGACATCTTTTTTTGTTGTATGTTTATGATATATTTGGTATTACGATATAGCTATAACATTAATAAAAATTTGATTATGTAAAATGAATAACACAATGCACACCTACCATTTTATATTTCGCTAGTTATTATGGAGATTTGTTTCAATGTAGTTTTGATATTTAACATAATGCTATAAATATAAAAGTGAACTCAACATGGAATTAAATTTAAAACATGAAAGATGGTAAGGATCAGACACAAACCTTATTTGAAAGGAGTTCCCATTTCTTTTCATGTAAATCCCACCATTGCTTCATCTTCGATATGTCTTGGCGGTAGAAGACGCGAGAAGAAAAATATTGGCCTATGTTCTTTTTCCAACATCATTTTCTCTTCCATATGACCAGACATGTCTTTATTACCTTCTCACAAGAAGTTCACATTTATAACAGCTAAAAAAGGAACTCAGTTACAAAGGAAGCACAAACAAGAATCAATAGTGGAAATATAAAACAGTATACGATTATTTTTCATTAATGAAGAATATGGTTTACGAGGAAACGAATTGTAGAATAGAAATGGGTCTTCATTTAAAAAAAAAATCTGGTTTATCGTAATTAAGGGGGGAGAAACAACATATAAGGGTTCGATATTTGATTTCAAAGTAAGCACATACAGAACATTCTGATACGCCCTAAAGAGGAATTGTGATAAAACAAAGAACAAATCAGGAGTAAATCTTAAGATCTAGGTAAAAGGATGGTCTAGAGACATGGAGCACGATAGATCAAGAATGATATGAATGATGAAAGTGATCTAAGAGCTTTAGATTTAAAAAGGAAAGCGATACAATCACAAAGTACCACAAAAGAGGAATCATGAGAAAACAAAGAAAACTGGTGGTGATAGGTTTGATCTATCGTTAGAGTAATTAAAATGAAAGATCATAAATATTGGAAATGACTTTAAGAATCATAGATCTAGAAAGAAACGTGTAATAGGATCGTCAAATACCATGAAAAAAGAATTTTTAAGAAACTATGAAGTATCTATTGGAATACATCTTAAGATCTAGGAAAAAAAAGTGTCATAGGATTCAACGGATCAAGAAGAGTAAATTTTAAATAAGCAACACCAATTGGGATAGATCTATACCACCCTCGCGGACTATCAAAAAAGAAGGAGAACAAATTGAAGGTAGACGAGATCTCAAAATAACCATGAAAAATTGTGTGATTGACATCCAAAAAAGAAAAGCGCTACTTGAAGTATAGATCTCACCAGGAGTGAAGCGATACTTTGAGACGAAACATGAGGAGAACAAAACCAAGAGAAGAGTTTGGTAAAGGACGAAGGCTTGTCGATAGACTCGACGCCATCGCCCATCGGTATTTAAACCACCCACCCACCCACCTACCCTCCTTCCTTTGTGTGACGAAAAATATATTTTCACAAAATTATCTTAACACTCAGTCGCTGACATGTTGGCCCTTAAACGTGTATGGGTTCATTGACCAATAAACCATGACTATGAGAAACCTAAGGAGGGATAGATATCATGAGTCTCAAATATGTAGGAAATAGCTGTCATCCAATCTAAAAATGGCATGTAATACGCGGTGCCAATATTCTAAAGGCACACACCATGCCAACATCATTTTTCTTTGTGATCCCCCACCGCAACCCAACCTTATGTGAGAGTGGATTCAAAGGTATAGATAGAGATCTAGATTTTAACCCAACTCCCCGGGTCCTGACCCAACACAACAGTTGAATTGAGCTCATGTATGGTCCCCTATTTGGATCGGTTAGGCTTGGGTTAACTCCTACCCTAACCTGTCCACCATAGTTCTATCTTGTGCGACCCGTCATTGCGAAAGCTCAAGGGCCACAAAGCCACCAATTACCTCCATAGCGCAACTCTTTACCATATCCCTCTTCGCCAAGGCCCAAGGTCCACTTGGCCACCACCACACGTACCTTCCCTAGCTCCTCGCCCATGCTTGATCCTCTCTTGACTCCTCTCGACGGAGCCACATCGCCATGGAGGTGTCACCTCCCTTACCCCTTCAACTAGAGCTAGCTAACGGGTCGGCCCGGTTCGGGTCTGGTTCGTTTGATTGCTATGCGAACCAGGTCAAGGGGCTGTAGTTTCAGCCTAGGTTCGGTTCGCACAGTGAACCGAACCGACCAGCACGGATTAGCCGTTTTATTTTATTTAAAAATATATAAAAATTAAGAAAACTACTATATTTCACAAATACATTGTAAATTAAATAAATATATTATTTATTATAATAAAAAAATATATAGAAATACATATATTGAATTAAATTAATATACACAGTAGCGAAGCGAACCAAACCGGGCCGCCACTATGCGAACCGAACCGGGCAGGCCCGACGAGTCGAGGTGCCGGCCCAGGTTCGACGAACAGTGCGGGCGTGCTCGGCCTGTTTGGCCACCTCTACCTACCCCATCGACAACGTGGCCCCACCTTGCGCCCTCACCTCCATTCTCCCTTCCGACCTTCAAACACCTCCACATACCATGTGGCACTGCCATCCCAATCCATGGTGAATCGAGGCGGTGGTGACTCCTATCTTTCCAATGCCAACGATGCTTCCTCCTCGAATGGCATGCTTTCCTTCCTCCTGCCCAACCCCACTACAATGATAGTGACTTCCTCCCAATGCCCCATGGTGATGATTGCAATGACTCTCTTCCTCACCTCCTCTCCCCAAGTCCGGGGCAAGCCCGACTCAAGGTAGGTCAAGGCAAAGATTTGGGATCCCATTGCAGGCTGGGTCCAGGCAATACCCAATCTAACCTGACCAATCTAGACCTCTAGGTATAGGAAAAATGATATTACTAATATATATGTACAGCTCATGGGTTTTTATTAGGGTTGTTCATGGGTAGCCTAGCTCAGAGCCAACTCGATTTGTTTGAACAACCTCAAGACATGCTTGCTTGTTAGGTCAGACTTATACTAATATCAAGACGGACAAAAAATCGAATCAGGCTCCTACTTTCGACAAAATTACCACTTGAAAATAGGTTGGCTGCAACGTACTTCGGGCTTTCGGCTAGGTTTTTCTGCCATAATTTTAAAAAACAGTGCAGGGTTGACTCGGGCTTCGGGGCTTGGCAGCAGAGCGCCGAGTCTTTCATGGTCCGATCAAGTCTAGTTTTCATGTATTACAAGTTTATATACTCCAACGACCCAATAACATCTTATGCTCTTGGCGAGCTGGTTTAACTCTCATGGATTCTTTGCGCCAAGAACGCTATTTTCAATCATTTTTATTCACGTAGCTTCGTCAACATTTAGACGTACTTTTATTTATCCATTATATAAAAAACCTCTTGTTTATTAGGCACTTACTAAGTGTGTGGTAAATTCTAAGTGGATAAGAATGTTACCGTAAAACAGTTTCTAATGTTCTTAACTAGATCAATACTTTGCTACGAAAGAAAAAAAAAAAAGATATAGAGTACAAAAAAAAAAGCATCCACAATAGTGTCTCCTACGCTGCCTTTGGCTGTACACATTCTTCCTATGTGTTTATTTAGCAATCTATAATTTTTCTTAAGTTTTATAGTTTTTTCTAGTTTTCATATTAGAAGAAAATGCTACCAACTTGTAAAACACATTAAAAATGGAAGAAATCTCCATGAGATCAAATCATTATTAGGAACTAAAATATATGATTTGATTTTCATTCTGTGATTATTTTATGAAAAATTTAGATAAAATATATGGTGTTTTGGCCAAAACCCAAAAATCAATGAAAAGACAATTTAGAATGTTCTTTATTTATTTCAAGATCATGATTAGCAGGTTTTTTCTTTTCATGGATCAAGAGGTGCTGAAAGACCGTAGAGGAGGGACTGCACGTAGAAATTTTTCTATATAAACCATATGAGTTGCTGCTAAGCTCCCTAGGTTGTCAGTCCCTGCAAAGTTAGATTGATCGGCACAAACACTATTTTCATTAGGGCTGTTCATGGGTAGCCTAGCTCAGGGCCAACTCGGTTTGTTTGAACAAGCTCAAGACATGCTTGCTTGTTAGGTCAGACTTATACCAATATCAAGACGGACAAAAAATCGAATCAGGCTCGTACTTTCGACAAAATTACCACTTGAAAATAGGTTGCCTGCAACGTACTTGGGGCTTTTGGCTAGTTTTTTCTGCCATAATTTTAAAAAGTAGTGCAGGGTTGACTCGGGCTTCCGGGCTTGGCAGCAGAGCGCCGAGTCTTTCATGGTCCGATCAAGTCTAGTCTTCATGACTTCATGTATTACAAGCTTATATACTCCAACGACCCAATAACATCTAATGCTCTTGGCGAGCTGGTTTAACTCTCTTATGGATTCTTTGCGCCAAGAACGCTATTTTCAATCATTTTTATTCACGTAGCTTCGGCAACATTCAGACGTACTTTTATTTATCCATTTTATAAAAAAAAAACCTCTTGTTTATTAGGCACTTACTAAGTGTGTTGTAAATTCTAAGTGGATAAGAATGTTACCGTAAAACAGTTTCTAATGTTCATATCTAGATCAATACTTTCTTACGAAAGAAAAAAAAAAGATATAGAGTACAAAAAAAGCATCCACAATAGTGTCTCCTACGCTGCCTTTAAGTTTGGCTGTACACATTCTTCCTACGTATTTATTTAGCCATCTATAATTTTTCTTAAGTTTTATAGATTTTCCTAGTTTTCATATTAGAAGAAAATGCTACCAACTTGTAAAACACATTAAAAATGGAAGAAATCTCCATGAAATCAAATCATTATTAGGAACTAAAATATATGATTTGATTTTCATTCTGTGATTATTTTATGAAAAATTTAGATAAAATATATGGTGTTTTGGCCAAAACCCAAAAATCAATGAAAAGACAATTTAGAATGTTCTTTATTTATTTCAAGGATCATGATCAGCCGGTTTTTTCTTTCGAAAACACTTTTGTTCGGCCGTCCGACCGTCCGGACGTGCGCAAGGCAGTGGGCCTCTAGCCAGGCCGGCCCATGCATGCGAGTACACGGGAAAATCAGCACGCGCGGGGCAGTAAAAAATAGATGACGCAAGCTGACGTCAACAAGATTCCATTTTGTATTTTTCTTTCGGTGGCCATAACTTTTGACTGGGTGCTCTAATCCACAATCCGTTTCCACCAACGTGTTCCTCGTATTTTTACGAACAAAACAAGATGTATGTTGCCATATAAATCTTCAAACTCACCTGGTGAAACTTGGTTTTCGTCTACTAAAACTTGGTTTTCGCCTACTGAAACTTGGGTTTCATACTCGTTAAACTTTACCGAATGTCAAGTTTCATCAGGTTTCATCCAAGTTTTTTCAAGTTTCAATAGGTTTCATCAAGTTTCATCAGGTCAATTCAAGTTTCAGCAGGTTTCATCCAAGTTTTATCAGGTTACATCGAAGTTTCATCCAAGTTTCATCAGATTTCATCAGCACACGACCAAGTTTCGCTAGTATAGGTGTAAGTTTCATAAGTGTCTTCTCCTAGTTTCACATCAAAAAAATTGAAAAAGTAAAAAAAAACTAAAAATCTAAAAAGTATTTAAAATGGGTTGCTCTCGATTTTAGAAGAATTATGAAATTTATTCCACGCAATTTAAACATTGTTTGAATTTTGTACAAAAATCAGAAGTTTTAATTGAAAATTTAATCAAACGCACTGCTACTAGCTAGTCGCCTGGGAACGCAGGCCGCGGACGCACGGCAACGCGTACGATTGGCGCAGTGCCGGCGATCGGATGGCCGGGGTTGGTCCGGCGCGAGCGCCCCGGCCCGACGTCCGACGCCTGGCGCTCGCCTTCTTTCTTTTCATGGATCAAGAGGTGCTGAAAGACCGAAGAGGAGGGACTGCACGTAGAAATTTTTCCTTATAAACCATATGAGCTGCTACTAAGCTCCCTAGGTTTTCAGTCCCTGAAAAGTTAGATTGATCAGCACAAACACTACTTATAATTAGAGGTGTCTCACCTGTTTTCAAAAAAAAATTTGCATGCACATCAAACAAGAGTGAATAGATCCCCGCACTATCTCTCCTGGGAGGCACGGGGGACGACGAACCAAACCCTAGCTCCCAACCTCAATCTCCAGCTGACTCCGACGACGGGGAGCCCGAGGACAATCATGGTGGCCGCGCATTGATGGCCGACCGATACGGCACTGTGGGGGCCGGTTCCAAGGGTGTGGAGGTTGGTTCTGGCGCGTGGAGGCCCGACCCGCTTCGTCGTCATCCCTCCGCTCCCGTTGGGTTCGTGACGGCAGTGGTGGCCCTATGGAGTGGAGGCCAGGTCCGACGGTGAGGTTCTTGGATCCGGCTGCACAACTTTGGACCAGTTCTAAGGGTGTCTGGGCGGTGTTGGCACTAGGAGGTTGGTTCTTGGGATATGCGTTTCTCTGGGCAAAAGCTCGACCATTTGACGATGGTGACGCCCTCGGGCGCCGCTGCCATCCTTTGAGACTTCATCGTGGAGACAACCAGAGTAAAAGCCCTGTCCATTTGGGCCAGTGATGGTGACGCTTGTCGGTGTCGTTCCCCTCCCTGGAGGCATCACCGTAGGTATTCCTTCCCCAAGACTTCTTTGTTGGCTTACAGGACTAGTGCACTAGTTGGAGCGGCTCCATTGTCCTTCTCTTTTGCGACGGCGAGACCCGTCCTCTTCCTAGGTGCCAGTAGTGCCAGAGGCCAACTTGCCTCGTACGACACAGAAGAATCGGTATCGTAGCACCCCTCTCTTGCGGCAGCGATGCCCGTTCTTCTCTGGGTTTCCATGACAGTGGCGGTGTCCTTGTCATGAGTTGCGTGCGGTTGTTGTCGACATCACCTTCTTCTGCGGTTGCAGCGCCTCTTCATCCATGTGTGACATTGCGTGTGGCTCATCTCTCACTTCCCTCTATGTTGGTGGCTTGCCCTCTAGGTAGTTGGTAGTAGTGTCGGCCGGTGTCAGTGGCTAGCGGTTGTACGTAGTTTTGTGTGTGTTGTGGTTCTGTGAGGCACTGAGGCTGCTAGTTCGCCTTGCGGACATGGTGTCCAACCTTTGGTTGTGGTGACGGTTGTTGCACCGCAATTGTACCCCATGTTTTTGTGCTGGTTTTCAATTATTCTCATACTTATTAAAATTGGATGCCAGTTCTTTGGCCCCACTTTAAAAACAAAGTGTGTGTGTGTGTCTATCTTTGCATTCCAGGTATATTCTTACATTTAAACTCTTGAGATGCTTGCACCATGCAATCATGCTCTCCTGCATGAAGCTTGATGTAAAAGCATGAAATCCGGCTAACAATCGGGACATTAAGTCATTCTCAAAACCGTTAGACCGCATGCAAGTGGCCTTTGCCACGAAGACGATCCGGTTCTTGTTCAGGATACAGGGCTTGTTTTTTCTTGCCATTCGCCGCGGGTTCCCGGCCGGCTTTTGTTGCTTCCGGTTCCTGGCATCAGGGCCTTGTTCTTTTCAGCGTATCGTTACGTTGGCGTAATACTGTAGCAAATTTGAGAGCCCTCGAAAAAAGGTCTAAATATTATAAAAAATAATTAAAAAATAGTTTTAAAATCTTTGGAAGGGCTACTAAAAGTTACGAAAAAATCGTTACGAATTATCACAACATATAGGCTATATAAAAATAACAAAATTTTCTACAGTAATACACAACGGTACGATACGCTGAAAAGAACAAGCCCCAGGGCATGTATAATACTTTTACATCTATCTCAGCCTTTATACACTATCCAACAAAGCCTCCATTGATTTGTAGCCTATAATTTAAAGATTAATCCTTCTAATCTCTATATTTAAAGACTCTCTACGCTATTTTTGTAATTTTTTTTAACGATAGAGACTCTACTAGAGAAGATAAAACATAGTGAATAAATAGTAATTTTAAAAAATATATATAAAATAAAATATCTTCGTATTTGTGTGTGTGTCTATCTTTGCATTCCAGGTATTCTTACATTTAAACTCTTGAGATGCTTGCATCATGCAATCATGCTCTCCTGCATGAAGCTTGATGTACAGTGAAAAGCATGAAATCCCGCTAACAATCGGGACCTTCAGGCCCTGTTCTTTTCAGCGTATCGTACCGTTGCGTATTACTGTAGCAAATTTTGTTATTTTTATATAGCCTATATATTGTCATAATTTGCGGTGATTTTTTCGTGACTTTTAGTAGTCGTTCCAAAGATTCTAAAACTATTTTTTAATTATTTTTTTATAATATTTAGACCTCATTTTAAGGGCTCTCAAATTTGCTACAGTAATACGCAGATGCAACGATACGCTGAAAAGAACAAGGCCTAAGTCATTATCAAAACCGTTAGACCGCATGCAAGTGGCCTTTGCCACGAAAACGATCCGGTTCTTGTTCAAGATACAGGGCTTGTTTTTTCTTGCCATTCACCGCGGGGTTCCCGGCCGGCTTCTGTTGCTTCCGGTTCCTCGCATTAGGGCATGTCTAATATATACTTTTACATCTATCTCAGCCTTTATACACTATCCAACAAAGCCTCCATTAATTTGTAGTCTATAAATTTAGAGATTAATCCTCCCAATCACTATATTTAAAGACTCTCTACGCTATCTCTGTAATTTTTTTAACGATAGAGACTTTACTAGAGAAGATAAAAATATAGTGGACAAATAGTAATTTAAAAAATATATAAAACAAAATATCTTCGTAACTTTTTCGGTCGTCACTCGTTAGCCCAAACCGTGTTGTTCTGCAACTCGGCAGGCACAACAGCTCGCTTTCCGAAGCCGCAGGGAGTAACTGAAGTGCTGAGGAGCGACACTGGCGACAGTCGGGTGTATCTCATCCTTGGAATGCCTGTACACTCCCCGATGATCTCACGAGATGGATGCATGGACACGATGCCGTATTGCCGCCCATGAATCCATGATGGAAGTGCGCCAGTTTGCGATCTGTTGCAGTTGGGACTTGGGAGCTATAGCTTGGGAGGGACATATCTGCCAAACGATCGTGGAGCTAGCGTTTGACCCACATGCAGCAGATAAGGCCAAACGCGCGCGATGCCCCTCACTGATGACTGATGAGTCAACGTTGTGTGGTTTCGCATCAAGGACATTGCCTAGCTACGTGCCTCTGCTTTCGCCGAGGCCTGGACATGCATAACACAGCACGGCCGCCCCCGACCGACCCGGTTGCAGCCATCGTTCAGGTCAGCAAGATCGATCTGCGTTCGTTTGCAGCTATATGTAAACACTAGTACAAGTATGCATCAGCGTTTGACCCACATGCATCAGCGTTGGATCCAGTGTACACGCGCAGGCGAACGGCGCGCAAGGACGACCTGAAGCGAACGAAGCGAGCAAAGGACGCGTGTCACGTAGGCAAGAGCAACTCTAGCGTGTTTTATAGCAGATAGATAGATAGATAGATAGATAGATGCAGAATTCGGACTACACGCAGGAGCTAGCACTGTTTCTTTCTCGTGCCCTCCATGTTTTTTTTTTTGTATATATACCACCGTGAAGTTGCAACATACAAGCCGTGGCATTGTGCTTTTCCATGTGGCCACACAGGCACACACCCCAAGCCTGATCTCACCGCACTGTAGACTGTACAAGTGTACATAGTCTTGGCACATACAAGCCGTGGTACATAGTCTTGGCACATACAAGTGTACATAGGGCCTGTTTGGTTGCGTGCCGCAACTCGCCGCAACGCAACCGCGGCCGCCACGCTCGCTCGGGCAGGTGTTTGGTTGCGCGCCGCGCCTTCGGCACGCCGTAGCTCGCCTGCGCTCGCTCCGTTCATTTTTCAGCCTGAGGCGGCCTCAGTTGCGGCGCTCGAATCGGGCGCCGCATCTTCGGCGCGGCCACAGCGGCGGCATGGCGAGCTGCGGCTGCAACCAAACGAGCCCATAGTCTCTCTCTCTCTCTCACGGCACCATCACTTCCGGCCCTGTTCTGGATTCTAGTTTAAATTGCAGAAATTATTTTTTTATAAACCATTGAATATAATATTTTATAATTTTTTTAAAAAATGATAAGACTTTTTCGCAAAGGTATAAAAAATTAGTATTTTTCTTAAGGGACCGTCTTTGTTGCAGTCGCCTGCGTGGTTGTTTTTGTGCAGTCGTCTGCACGTTTTGTTAAACGCAGACGATTTTGTTTTACCCCGACTCCACCAAAAGTAAATCGGCCCACGGCCCACCCCCCCAATTCCCACGTGCATGTAACGACAAAAAAACTCATCCCCCATCGTCTTCATTGCCCTATGTACCCAAGCCACTTCATATGGCGATCCTACCAAAGTCCCAGATCTGGACAAGTTGATCTGCCAGGAGAAGGAATAAGAGACGAAGAAAAACACAAGGTACCCACCAGCATTCGAATCCATACACATGCAGGTCGATTTTTTCTGCTTCAAAAAAAAATCCATACACATGCAGGTCGAACTAGAAAGACATGCAAGCATGCATCGGAATTTGGTCTTTCTGAATTTTTTTCAGAATTTATGCAAACAAATTTCAACAAAAAATATACAAAATTTCAGTTCAGCTTTCAGTTTTGCGTATCTGAAAAAAAGATTCTAAACATGAAAAATTCAACATAGCATGAACAGAACACAGGTAGGGTGCAAACTGCTCACCGGAACATTTAGTTTTTGCATATGTGAAAAAAATTTAATTGTGAAAACACAAATTTCAGTGCAAATACACAGAATTTTCAGTGTTGCATGTTTCTGAAAATACTATTTCCCAAGAGTGAAAATTCCAGATGTGCAATTCTGAAAAAAAAACTGTAAACTTCAATAAACACGCAAACATGGAGCGGCATCTGATTTCGGTACATATACCCGCAAAAATTTCAGTGCATATACCCGCAAAAATTTCAGTATGAATTACGAAAGGATAATTATGTAAGATTACAGAATTGCAGCAAATGATTCTCACCTGTTTCCCAGTGCGCGGAACAAAAACATCCTCGTTGTTCCGCACGCCCCCGAGTATTGTTCCGACCCAGTAATCCCGCGCGAGCAGCCCGCAGGTGCGCGGATGGGCGCGTTTTTTGGGCCACGAGCGTCCGCTCGTTCGGACGTTTGATTGTAAGCATTTTCCATATATGAATCCAACATTCCTACTTGTGGCCATTTTTTTCTTTTTTCAGAAGAAAAAATTGCACCGTTAGTCTTCAAACTTGTCTCGCCTGTTCACATAAATACATAGATATCGAAACCGCTTATTTAGATACCTAAACTTGCGAAACCGTTGTAATCAAGTCCATAAACTAGTTTTTTTAGACTATTTTGGTGATGTGGACTGTCATATCAGCACATACGTGGCATTTTTCTTTTACTTTATTACTTTTAATGTGGGAGCTCTTGCGTACGTGCATGCGAGGAGAGGTAGAGGGGTGAAAGAGGGAGAGATGACAAGTAGGTTCCATATTAAAAGTAAGCAATTAAAAAAATGACACATAGGCGCTGACATGATAGTTCATATCACCAAAACAATCTAAAAAAACCAGACTATAAACCTGATTGCAAAGGTTTCGCAAGTTTGAGTACCCGGTTTCGATACTTATGAATTTATGTGCACAGACGGGACAAGTTTAGAGACTAATGATACAATTTTCTTTTTGAGTAAAAGGGCAGGAGCACTGCCATACCATAAAGACGAAAGGAACTGTACAAATATACAAGAAAGAGAAGGAGGGGGATTACAGGGGAGGATTACAAGGTGAGATTACGAGAGGGGAAGGCCGCGTTCCAAGCGGCAATCTCATCTTTGATTCAACCACAGACTTGAGAGGCGGACAAGGTCTGCTGATGAAAAATCCTACGGTTGCGCTCTTTCCAAAATCTCCCAGAAGGAGAGGATGATAAGACCGTTTAGCTGACGAGAGACGGTCTTGGGAAGGTTAGCTTGCCGAGCCAACCACCAGTCCAGGAAGGAGGCCTGGCCGGCCAACGTGGTGTCAACCTGCAAGATCGCCTGCCAAACGACGACAGAGAAGCTGCAAGAACCGAACAAGTGGTCGAGCGTCTCAGGGGGGCCATCGCAGAGGCAGCAAGAGTGATGATGAGGCCAACCTTTCTTAGCCAATAGATCAGCGGTGTTGAGGCGACTGAGGCTCAAGGTCCACGCGAAGAATTTACATTTATTCGGAGCCAAGGCGGACCAGATGGGACTGGCGAGAGGGGGTGTCGTGCTGCCCCAAAACTGAAGAGAATAAGCCGATTTGGCAGAGTAGAGGCCGGTGGAAGAAGGGGACCAGGTGATGTTGTCCGGAGCGTCTGAGAGCGTAGAAAGCCGAATCTTACTCCAAAGAAGGATGGATTCCGTGAATAACGTGGAGGTGGAGATGGGTCCACAGAGCCGCAACCAGCGGTGGTCGGGGAGGAGAGAGGCCACGGTGCTGTTGCGACACCTTGCTTGCCTGAAGAGATTAGGGGCGAGGAGAGCCGGACAATTTTCTCTTTTCAGAATTACATGCTACCATTTTTTTTTTTGCTCCTGTGAATCATTGCCATCTCTCTCTCTGGTACCATGCAAATCATCGTAGGGATGCTAAAATTAGACGGCCTGGCATCCTACCTTTTCGCGCGGTTTCACCACGATTCCTGGATATGGCATGTACCACGTTTACCGTGGTGTCCTCGGCTCGATCGATGCATGGCCCATGGCCATGACGCCATACGAGGGA
This sequence comes from Raddia distichophylla, assembly GCA_005191435.1. Lineage (NCBI taxonomy): Eukaryota > Viridiplantae > Streptophyta > Magnoliopsida > Poales > Poaceae > Raddia > Raddia distichophylla. Next base: position 1,290,539 of record SPJY01016237.1, read on the forward strand.
ACGTTTGACCTGACGTATGTAGTGGACGCGAGGCCGGGGCGAGTTGGCGACGCGCGCGCGCATGCATGATGCATCCGCGACAGTGACGGGACACACCAGGTGGTATAGCGGCCGTACGCGCGTGTGCACGTCTCCATTCTAGCCGCACACGCCTCCCTCTCTCCCCAGTCCAATCTCCGTGTGAATAGAGGCGCTTGTTCTTCAAATTCTCTCTATCTCCATGTTAAGATATCTCGATCCCTTCTCAATCTTACTCTTCCTCTGCCTCTCTCTCTACCATCAAAATATCTTCTTTTTTTTTTAAGCAAAGGAGCAGGAGAGCTGCCTTGCATTGATTCAAAGATAGAAGAGCTTACAGAGCGGGGGGAGACAACGGCCCCTCCCCCAGAGGCCTTGAAACGAAAAATAATCTATTACAAAATTGGCGTCCGCAGCCCCCCAACGACGCAGGTCATCTAGAAGGTGGTCAAAGAAGATAGCTCTAGGTCGTTTGATCTAGTGAAAAATCCGGTTGTTTCGCTCAAGTCAGATGTGCCAAACGGTTGCCAGGACGGCTGAAAGCATACCCCGGGAGGATCCAATCCGGAGGATGTCATTTGCCCACCACAGCTTAAGTCGTGGACGAAGTTCCAGCTCTCGGGGTTCCGTTGGGGTGTTTGTAGCAGGGCAGACAGACGTCCCGAAATGTAGGAACTGAAAGTGCAATGAAGGAGAAGATGCTCTGCGGTTTCGAGGTTGCGTATACACAGGGGCAAAAATAGTTATTTGGTAGATGTCGCCGGAGTAAAGCGTCCGCAGTGAAGATCCGTCTGTGGAGTAGCAACCAGAGGAAGAATTTGCATTTGAAAGGAGCCCAAAGCCCCCAGACCTTAAAGAGAGTTGGTGTGGCTACCCGGCCCACAAATTGAAGTAAATAAGCCGACTTGACTGAGAATTGCCCATTTGCAGTGAAGTGCCAAAGCAGCTGATCGGGCTCATTTGGGGACAGGTTGGTTTGAGCAATCCGTCTGAGAAGATCGACCAGCTGCGGGATCATGACCGGGAAAAGGTTGCGCCTTAGGTCCGTATACCCACCCATGTAATTTTAGTGAAATGGATGGGCTTGTTACGACGGATAGCATGGGTGGGTAATTTTATTCAAATGAGGTTATCTCCAGATGATCATATTGGTTAAGCCAATGTGCCTTGTTATAAAAGAAAGATGAGCGGGGTGCTTCACCCTATCTTGCCGGTCTTTGGAATAGGTGGCCTTGTTATGTTTTGCCAATCACAGATGACAATTAAATAATAGACTTTGTAATGCTTAATCACTTTTATCTTTGCATTGTTTCAGTCTTTTTTGTTGAGAAGCATTTAAGTGTTGGTATTGTAACGTCCTTTTGTTGATTATTATTTGATTTTGTATGCCATATACATCTTCAGATGTTTTCGAAAAAAAATTGCTTCATGCAGCTGCTCGTACCCAGGTATACCACGACTACGGCCATTAGCTAGCGCAATTGCGCGTGCTCTGCTCAAGCTTTGAGTTCTCAAAAAACAGAAAAGAAAATGAAAACCTGAAGAAACAAAATCCAAAATCAAACACCACAGCATCAGGCAAGAACCGAAGAAATTGGACCCCATCAAAAGAAATTTTAAAAAATGAACAAAATACAGCCTTTCGCCGTCACCCAGATGACCGGAGGCTAGTAGCGCGGCCGTTCATGCCCGCTCCAGTTCATTCGTCTCAGTACGTGGGCGTGGGGGCGCTGTTCTTGGACCACCTCGTCCACAGCAGCACCTCCAGCGTGATGACGGCGATGAGGATGACGGCGAGGTTGAACCCGTAGCCGGCCTTCCACGAGTTGTCGGCGCCGCCGACGTGGATCCCGAGCACGATGTTGACGGCGGCGAAGAAGAGAGCCAGCCTGCCCGTCCAGTGGTGGTACCAGTTCCAGTACTTGCGGTACTTGGTGTCCACGTTCGGCCTCAGGAAGAAGGCCAGAACCTGCACGCGCACACATGCAGTGGCAAAGTTCATGTGCCGAGCTCAGATCAGCAGCACGTAACTGGCATTAATTTGTTGATATATATGATCTAAATTCTAAAGAAAAGATCAAGTTTTATCTTACTATTTGCGCCTATCAATTACAAACCGCGATTCTGCCTCGGCGATTGAGCTACCGCTTGCGGAGAAGACAGAGATCGAGGACATGCATGGCGATGGCCGATGGCTGACGACTGGAAGAGACTGACCTGCAGGATGCCGAGGAAGAGGACGAAGATGCCGAGGCCACGGTGCGCGGGGACGTCGGCCTGGATCTTGTTGTAGAGCGCGACGCCGGCGACGACGCCGGCGAGGCCGATGACGAAGCCGACGAGCTGGATGCCGACGTGGAGGTAGAACCAGAGGGGGTCCACCCGCCGGAAGTAGCGCGCCAGGATGGCGCCGACCGGCAGCAGCACGCCCCACGCGAACACGTTGAGCACCCCGTGAGCCCTCCTCAGCCCGTACGGGAAGGACCCGTCCACGAACGCTTTACCTGCAGAATTTTAGTTTGCAGCTTCGTTCTAAGATTTCTTTCGTTTTCAGGCTCTTTTGCCATGCTCTAACTTTTAATTGCTCTGGACGTATAACGTATTAGATCAAGTAAAATGAAAGGTCGAGAATAATTTTGCATCTTTGAGAAACCATTTTTGCTATCCATTCAGAAAAAGAAAAACAGCTTGTTGTACCCATCTACGGTTTCAACAACAAATGTTGATTTGTCAACTAAAAAGTGACCGACTGTATGCTGCAAGAAACAGAGACCTTTTGTCCTAAGTTGCTAGCTGACACTTGTTGATCGACTTGCTTCAGTTAAGTGCAGTATCAGCTATCAAAGTAAGAGCGCTGCAATTTTCTATTCACCAGCAGGGTCGCACACCGAACATATTAACTAGAGATATTATGCCAATCACGCATGGAGCTGAGAAAATTCTAAAATGCTCATCTTTAAAGTGGCAACTCATAGATTAATTATTTGATGTCACGCCTTTTTTTTCGGGTTAAAATTAAAATTTAAAGCTACAACAAGATTTTTTATAAATCAACACTTTGTAATTGCATCTTGTAAGGTTTTTAATTGCTCTCCTCAAATCTTCAAAACCTTTTTTTTATAACCTTTTGGGTTCTCTAAAACCCTACCAAGGCCCACAACATTTTCATATTATGATCTATAGTTTGATTAAATTTAAAGAACAGGGCCTACTATAGTGGCCATATATATATACCTGTGGTGAAGTCGAAGGTGAAGGAAGTCTTGTCCTGGTGCTTGGTGAGCTTGTTTTCGACGGGGATACTAGGGCCGAAGGCGACGATGATGTGCTGGTGGGTGAGGCGGTAGGAGAAGCGGAGCTGGAAGGCGAGGTAGATCCTGGCCTGCTGCACCACCACGGTGTGGTCGTGGTTGTTGGAGACGAGAAACCCGCGGTTGACGACCACCTTCCCGCTGGTCTTACCTCGTAGCGCGAACTGCCGGATGTGGGGAAGCCCCTTCTTCCCGATCCACCCTACCATGGCGCTTGACCCCACCATCAGCCCGTCTCGCGAAAACCCCATCCCCACCCACCCCGTGCTATACATCGTCGATAGCACCACCCGGAGCACGTTGTCCTTGTCCTGGTGATACTACAACCATAACCATTTCCATTCTTGATCAGTATGCACCAATTCGACAAGTTCGTTCAAAAGCATAAGCATAAGCTGATAAGGAAAGATGGTCGATCAATATATTTCAGTTAACTAGGAGCATAGAAGACATGAACAATGAAGCTAGCTGCATGTTGGTTGTAATCCATAATTGGTGCCGATGTTCACAGTTCATACACACGTTTTAAGTATCTAGGTAATCTGGATCCATCGACCAATTTGTCCAAAAATTTAAATTATTGAGAAAAGACAGGGATATACTTCACTTCGATAAGGAGACTAGTAATGAGCCTATGAAGACTATGCTGATAGTTGATACACATATTCACACAAAAATCTAAACCGATAATCAAAGACGGTGACACGCACACGCACACTTCAATAAGAAGGCATAGTTATGAGCCTATGAAGCTGGTGCATCACACTGATTCACTGTCGGTCCCCATTTGTCGGCGTGAAGGCTGCTTAATTGGTTCTGGCAGCTCCAAAATCGACGGCAATTCTTCCAGTTTCTTCATGGAACGAAACCTTACAGATGTTATGTTACATTCTCCTACCAGTGATTCTTAAGAGCCATTGCTGCTCCAGGTTAGCAGAGTTCCTATGTTGTACAGTAAAAACTAATTAAACTAGATCCACCAGCAATCCTCTCAGATCTCAACAACCCATTGCAACCACAGGCACGCAGTGGACAGCAGCATCCGCCATTAGGATCGACCTATAACGAGCGAGCGTTCTAGCAAAGATCACACAGAATTCAAACACCCGCTCAATTACGTACGCGCGCAGGGTAGAAAGAAAGAAACAGAGGCGCGTCCCCTGCACAACGGCGCCTGTACGCGCCTACGTATATTATATACGTACCCGGAGCACGAAGTTGTTCCAGACGGGCTGGCAGGCCAGGCCGGAGTAGTTGCCGGCGAGCACGGCCGGCAGCTCGCCGTTGCAGCTCTCCATCTGCGCCGCCGCCGCCGCGACCAGCGCCGCCGCCACCGCCGCCGCCGCCGCTGCGACCGCCGCCCGCGCCGCCGCCATGACAGCGCTAGCTAGCCCTCCCCGGAGGTAATGCCGCAGCTCGGGCAGAGAGGAGGAGGAAGAGGAGTTTAGGAGAGGAAGTAGAAGGGGTTGGGAGGTTGCAGTCAGTTGGTGGTGAAGGATTTCTTTTCTCTCCTTCCCTCTCTCTCTCTCTCGCCGATGGTTTCCGGGTCGAGTCGGTCGGATAGGTTGGTGGTGTGTGAGCGTCGCCGCGGCTGCGGGTGGGGGCTCGTGATTGGTGTCCGGGAAGAGAGGAGCATGGTTGGTGGCGCCGGGTTGGGAGTACGTCCCTCTCGGCTTCTGGGAGCCAGATCTGGAGGCGGGAGCAGAGGCAGAGCCGCAGAGGCAGAGGCAGGACGGCGGGAGTGATCAGTGACGGCGAGGTGGAGTGCACCGCACTGCATGCTGCACTGTGAATCTGTGATATCATCGTGTGCGCCGCGCGCGCCTTTGGCTGCAGGGCGCGAGTACGGTGGGCAGTGGAGCTCATGTGGCTCCGGTGTGCGTGCCAGGAAGAACGTACGATATCTGTTTGCAGTGCGGCCACATAGCCGGAAGCATATCCCCTGGGCACGTGGGACCCACATGCAGTGAGAGAACTGCCCTCTGCAGTGCTGCACAGAACTGCAGGGGATATGCTTCCCACATAGCCGGTCACATACTCACATACTTTATCAAGTGAGGAAGTTGTGTAAAATCAAAGATGGTTCGACACCTACGTATATACGGAATACGGTGCGACTACACAGCCCCTGCCCCCTAAAATGGGAGGACCCATAAAACATATCCTACCACACCGTAGTATAAATATCTCTTGTCCATATCCAAAACATTAAACAACGCAGCCTCGTGAGTTTGGTCGAGACGAGCTCGAGCTTTGTTCGAATTCGTCGAGTTTTTATAAAAGATTTGTTTTTCTATATAAAGCCATAATTTATCAAGTGTGCTCGAGCAAAAGCTTAGTTCAAGCATATTCGAGCGTCACCGAACTGATTCAAACTTTATTTATCCTGATAAGTAATATTTTATGGGACGTGCTAGCTAGCAGGCGCCTGCACCCAGCCAATTTGTGCAGGCGCCTGTAGCAAATAAGGCACGCAGCACACCATGCAAAATATGTGCTGCAAAAAAGAAAATAAATCTAAAATAAATAGAAACAAAAATAAATCTATAATAAACAGAAAACAAAAAGAAATCTATAATACATAGAAAAACAAAAATAAATCTATAATAAACATAAAACAAAATATATCTATGCAAAAATCGACCTCACGCAAAAAAATCCACTATCGCAAAACATTTCTTCCATAAAATACAAATGTGCAAAAACAGTAGAAATAAAGTGAAATTAAAGTTAGTGGAATTTTTACTAATTGAGTGCTAATTAAATAAAAAATAGCAAAAAATCAGAAAAATAGAAAAATATTTAAAATGGGTTGATTAGGATTTTAGAAGAATTATGAAATTTTTTCTACGCAAATTGGACTCCAGATAAAATAGAAATAAAAAAGAAATTTAAATGGGAAAAAGATGAACTGTACAACGCATGGTGCATGGTGCGGACTGTCCGCCTGCATCGAACGGCATCGCGCAAGCGCCTGCGCGATTTCGCCGAGCGCAGGCGCCTGCGAAATAGCCAAGCCGATATTTTATTCGATCTATTCAGGTCTAAGCTCAAACTTTGCTCTATTTTAACAACAAGACAAGCTCGCTTGAACTCGGTTCGTTTGCATCCCTATTTGAAAGGCATGCTTCTTCCTCGTAAGAAATGGCGCACAAGCACCCCAATCTAGCTCTTCTAGCTTTCTTCTTCAATCTGTCTTTGTTGAACACTTCTGCGCATCGACAAAAGCAATTACTATTGTTGTGGAGAGAAACTATGCTTAGCGACCCTACACAAAACTCCCACAAGAGGAGGAGATAAAATCTCAATAGCCTGTGAATAGATCGATGACCACACATACCAACCATGCAAAAGCCATCGTTGTGGAAGTCACCGAAAGCTACCATCACACCAGGAAATATTAGAAGCTTATTACCAAATCGAACTACATTGTCATCGACGACATCACAAAGGACGAGATAGACAACAAGCTCTAACACTAGGAAACTAGATTCGGCTAAAACCATTAAGCTCAAAAGACGAGAAGGGAGTTTCCATCACCTTCCAATCTCTGTCAAGGTCACCAAAGTTAAGGGGTTGGAGAACTCCCGAGCCATGGCACTCCTATTATGCGCTCTTTTCTTACTTGTACAACGTACCGCTTCATATTGTCGTTTCTAGGCCTAGCTATCCTAATTGCACATAGTTTCAAACTTCAGCCACTACAACAGAAGCCAAAATTCTCGACGGCCATAACCGTTAATGCAATCTACTCTCGACGGTTGTCCGTCGAGAAACGCTCAGTTATGTCAACAGGGTCGAGAAAGATATGGTTTCTCGATGGTTACTACTCTCGACGGCCCAAGTGATAAGCAGTCGAGAGTATTATTGGCACCGGCCGTACGTAAGGACGTAAGGTTACTTAACGGCTGATGCCTGTAGTCTCGATAGCCCGTACACCGCCGTCGAGAAACGTATAACAGGACCCACGGCTAGATCGCCAAAATATAGCTTCAAAGGCCATGCCAAGTTGAACTACCTTTAATTTTTTTTTAACGGGGGACTGCTCCGTTCGGTGACCCCGTTATGTGTAGCTTCATCATGGCCGGAAAAGGAACGGGGCACGCTGGACGGACCTTTCAGGGAAAGAAATGAGGCTATGTCAAGTACACAAGGATGTACTGATCGACAGGGATAGGTTTCTTTCTACAAGTGACTGGAAAGCTGACGGTAACGGACGGATTACTTGAAATCCGTGGCGAGGCAGTATTCTGAAATCTGAACATCGGGCATTGTCTTGATCAAAAGCTAGCCTGTCTGGATCATAGCAAACATTCAGAATCAGAACAACTGTCTAGATCATAGCTAATATTCAGAATCAGAACGACTCCTGGTGATTTTTTGCGCCTCTGCTCTCTTGCACACGAGATGATCCGTATCCTTTCAGAACAAGAAAAGAGCCAGTATCAATGCAGAATTGCAGATGCTTGGACAAACGGCATTGGTTACACCCGAGATCTCTTGAGCTTTACACCAATTCCATGATCCTAGCTGTGTCTACTGTCAAGGCCATCATCGCTTGCTTGATAAGGGTCCCTTGATAGGTAAGGGTCCCTTGATAGGTTGTGTCAACTTTAGTAGGGGGCTCCAGCACGACTCAATCTGCGCCACAAGATCTCAATCAGACGGCAACAAAGAGCTTGGGTAGAGGAAGAAGAAAGACCAAATAAGCATTTCTTTCTCATGTAGTCGTTTACAATTCGAGGGCTGCCTATTTTGTGACATGTGAAAGATCACTAGGTGCCCTTAACAATTTTGTGCGCGCGCGATTTTGCGCTTGGTTGCTTGCCGCTCTTCTATGTTCTACCAAAAGAATATCACTCGATATCATCCTATGAATTCGTCGAAGCTGCCTGCCGGATAAGCTTCAGGGACTCGGCAAAGTCGTCCAGTAGCTGATGAGCGTCTGGGAATTGCGCATCATCCACTGCCAGGACAAGCTTGACAGTGTTCACGTAGCTTTGGTAATGTATAGTCAGAGCCTGAGGAATGGTTAAAATGAAATGATTAATTAGCCACTGAAAATCTGGAAACTAAGCAGGGCTTTTCAGCTTTGTTAAATGTTAGTTAACGGCTAATGGGTTGCTTAATTACATGCGGATGCCCATAGACACTGGGGGCAATGTAGACGATCGGATGGCCGTAGAACTCCACCTTCTCAGCTGGTCCGACCATGCTCGAGAATGATAGGGTGGTATTAGTGAACATACCATAGCACAGAGCTGCTGCTGCCTAAAAATGTTGCAGTATTAGAATAAAGCAATCCAATGCCGGGTAAAAGACAGTGCAATCCTAACTGTGAATTAGCAAACCAAAGCAATCAAATGATTCCTCGAGATCAGAGATTTACAATTCTAACTGTCAATTAGCAAACCAAGGCAATCAAACGAAGCCTCGAGGTCAGATATTTACAGAAATATTGCTGATGTTGGGAAGGAAATGATGCTACCTTCATGCCAAAAAGCTTGACTACTAGGTTTCCGCTCCAATACGTGAAGACGGCTTCTAACGAGCTCTTCTTCCTGTCCACTGTCTTCTTCCCCTGCCGGATGTAATCAAGAGGATCATCGTGCATAGCTATATGGAACGGGAGTATGATGTAGCCGATTAGGTTTCCCCATCTTGCAGTGTTGTCCTTGCTGGAATCCATCATTGATGCCAATGTCTGCACAGAGCAGAAAGAGATTAGTAGTTCGGAACCAACCATCATATGGGCCAGAGAATCAATTGATCAAGACAGTTGCAATTGGAGGCTTACATGTAGACCCGCTGTTTTCCTGATGTTAACAAGAAGAGCAGATCGCATGCAGATGTTCTTCTGTGGCTTTCTCGTCTCGGTGTCAGCATCACCTGGAGAGAAGTTCAGAGAAATGCGATGATCAAACACTCAAATTCGTATGTACCACATAATGTCAACTGCAACACAACACTTAGCAGTTAGCACTCACTGTTCTTGCGGAAATAATAGCGCGACAATCCTGCAGAGGTCACCCCAACTAGCACATCATTCACAGTCTGCAAAAGGCACACATGAGAAAGTAAAAAACATCACAGTTTGATCTTCAAAGAGCAGTAATCTTATACAGATTTAGGTAATCAAGAAGAGGGAAGCTCTTACACACTTCATGACATTCTTGACGAGCATGATGTCGTCGAGGCTGAGGGTGCGGTGCACGAAGCGCTTGCGGCGGAACTCGACGCCCTCGGACGACGCCATGAAAAGCGTGGGCGGGTCGCGCAGGAACCACGCCGTAGCGACGAAGCAGACGACGTCGACGAGGGTGTGCCAGGCGATCACGGCGAGCGACCAGAGCCACGCGGCGAGCGCGGCGAGGCCGCCGGCGGAGAGCGGCGGGCGCGGGCCGGCGCCGTGCACGGGGCCCGCGCGGCGGCGCGGCGGGGGCGGCAGCGCCGGCAGCCTCGCCGGGTCGGCGGCGCTGCGGGTGCAGGAGATGAGGAGCGAGAGCAGCGAGACGCCGTCGCCCAGGGAGTGGTGCATGCGGATGGCGACGGTGGCCGCCGCCTCGGAGGTCGGGAAGTCGAGCACGTGGAACTCCCAGAGCGGGCGGGAGTGGTCCATGGCCGACGTGGACAGGGAGGACAGGTAGTCCTCCACCGCCTGGTCCGGGTTGTCCGACGTGGCGGCGGAGTCCAGGTCCGGGAAGATGATGTGGTGGTCCAGGTCCACCGTGGTCCGGACCCACCGCGGCTTCGCGTTCTTGCTCGTCTCATCCATCACCTGCAGCAAACGAACGAATTCAACACGTGCAGCAAGTGTAGGTCACCTCACGAATAATTCAGATTTCAGAAACCTCGTGTTCGGGGTGGCGAGGCATCGTTGGATAGAGTGCTGTTCTAAGTCCCGAGAGAAAATGACTGGTCCATTCCTGTTGGATAGGCGCTACGTAAAGAAAGGAGAGATCTCATTGCAAGTATAAGACATGATCAATAAAGATTCCAATGTCTGATTTTTTTTTTTTCTATATCTTTTTGTTTACGCGTAATAACTTCGTATAGCATACATTATACGAAGTTATACGAGCCAAAAAGCTTGACTACTAGGTTTCCGCTCCAATACGTGAAGACGGCTTCTAACGAGCTCTTCTTCCTGTCCACTGTCTTCTTCCCCTGCCGGATGTAATCAAGAGGATCATCGTGCAAAGCTATATGGAACGGGAGTATGATGTAGCCGATTAGGTTTCCCCATCTTGCAGTGTTGTCCTTGCTGGAATCCATCATTGATGCCAATGTCTGCACAGAGCAGAAAGAGATTAGTAGTTCGGAACCAACCATCATATGGGCCAGAGAATCAATTGATCAAGACAGTTGCAATTGGACGCTTACATGTAGACCCGCTGTTTTCCTGATGTTAACAAGAAGAGCAGATCGCATGCAGATGTTCTTCTGTGGCTTTCTCGTCTCGGTGTCAGCATCACCTGGAGAGAAGTTCAGAGAAATGCGATGATCAAACACTCAAATTCGTATGTACCACATAATGTCAACTGCAACACAACACTTAGCAGTTAGCACTCACTGTTCTTGCGGAAATAATAGCGCGACAATCCTTCAGATTACTATATATTTCATTAGACTTTCACAGTCTGCAAAAGGCACACATGAGAAAGTAAAAAACATCACAGTTTGATCTTCAAAGAGCAGTAATCTTATACAGATTTAGGTAATCAAGAAGAGGGAAGCTCTTACACACTTCATGACATTCTTGACGAGCATGATGTCGTCGAGGCTGAGGGTGCGGTGCACGAAGCGCTTGCGGCGGAACTCGACGCCCTCGGACGACGCCATGAAAAGCGTGGGCGGGTCGCGCAGGAACCACGCCGTAGCGACGAAGCAGACGACGTCGACGAGGGTGTGCCAGGCGATCACGGCGAGCGACCAGAGCCACGCGGCGAGCGCGGCGAGGCCGCCGGCGGAGAGCGGCGGGCGCGGGCCGGCGCCGTGCACGGGGCCCGCGCGGCGGCGCGGCGGGGGCGGCAGCGCCGGCAGCCTCGCCGGGTCGGCCGCGCTGCGGGTGCAGGCGATGAGGAGCGAGAGCAGCGAGACGCCGTCGCCCAGGGAGTGGTGCATGCGGATGGCGACGGTGGCCGCCGCCTCGGAGGTCGGGAAGTCGAGCACGTGGAACTCCCAGAGCGGGCGGGAGTGGTCCATGGCCGACGTGGACAGGGAGGACAGGTAGTCCTCCACCGCCTGGTCCGGGTTGTCCGACGTGGCGGCGGAGTCCAGGTCCGGGAAGATGATGTGGTGGTCCAGGTCCACCGTGGTCCGGACCCACCGCGGCTTCGCGTTCTTGCTCGTCTCATCCATCACCTGCAGCAAACGAACGAATTCAACACGTGCAGCAAGTGTAGGTCACCTCACGAATAATTCAGATTTCAGAAACCTCGTGTTCGGGGTGGCGAGGCATCGTTGGATAGAGTGCTGTTCTAAGTCCCGAGAGAAAATGACTGGTCCATTCCTGTTGGATAGGCGCTACGTAAAGAAAGGAGAGATCTCATTGCAAGTATAAGACATGATCAATAAAGATTCCAATGTCTGATTTTTTTTTTTTCTATATCTTTTTGTTTACGCGTAATAACTTCGTATAGCATACATTATACGAAGTTATACGAGCCAAAAAGCTTGACTACTAGGTTTCCGCTCCAATACGTGAAGACGGCTTCTAACGAGCTCTTCTTCCTGTCCACTGTCTTCTTCCCCTGCCGGATGTAATCAAGAGGATCATCGTGCAAAGCTATATGGAACGGGAGTATGATGTAGCCGATTAGGTTTCCCCATCTTGCAGTGTTGTCCTTGCTGGAATCCATCATTGATGCCAATGTCTGCACAGAGCAGAAAGAGATTAGAAGTTCGGAACCAACCATCATATGGGCCAGAGAATCAATTGATCAAGACAGTTGCAATTGGAGGCTTACATGTAGACCCGCTGTTTTCCTGATGTTAACAAGAAGAGCTGATCGCATGCAGATGTTCTTCTGTGGCTTTCTAGTCTCGGTGTCAGCATCACCTGGAGAGAAGTTCAGAGAAATGCGATGATCAAACACTCAAATTCGTATGTACCACATAATGTCAACTGCAACACAACACTTAGCAGTTAGCACTCACTGTTCTTGCGGAAATAATAGCGCGACAATCCTTCAGATTACTATATATTTCATTAGACTTTCACAGTCTGCAAAAGGCACACATGAGAAAGTAAAAAACATCACAGTTTGATCTTCAAAGAGCAGTAATCTTATACAGATTTAGGTAATCAAGAAGAGGGAAGCTCTTACACACTTCATGACATTCTTGACGAGCATGATGTCGTCGAGGCTGAGGGTGCGGTGCACGAAGCGCTTGCGGCGGAACTCGACGCCCTCGGACGACGCCATGAAAAGCGTGGGCGGGTCGCGCAGGAACCACGCCGTAGCGACGAAGCAGACGACGTCGACGAGGGTGTGCCAGGCGATCACGGCGAGCGACCAGAGCCACGCGGCGAGCGCGGCGAGGCCGCCGGCGGAGAGCGGCGGGCGCGGGCCGGCGCCGTGCACGGGGCCCGCGCGGCGGCGCGGCGGGGGCGGCAGCGCCGGCAGCCTCGCCGGGTCGGCCGCGCTGCGGGTGCAGGCGATGAGGAGCGAGAGCAGCGAGACGCCGTCGCCCAGGGAGTGGTGCATGCGGATGGCGACGGTGGCCGCCGCCTCGGAGGTCGGGAAGTCGAGCACGTGGAACTCCCAGAGCGGGCGGGAGTGGTCCATGGCCGACGTGGACAGGGAGGACAGGTAGTCCTCCACCGCCTGGTCCGGGTTGTCCGACGTGGCGGCGGAGTCCAGGTCCGGGAAGATGATGTGGTGGTCCAGGTCCACCGTGGTCCGGACCCACCGCGGCTTCGCGTTCTTGCTCGTCTCATCCATCACCTGCAGCAAACGAACGAATTCAACACGTGCAGCAAGTGTAGGTCACCTCACGAATAATTCAGATTTCAGAAACCTCGTGTTCGGGGTGGCGAGGCATCGTTGGATAGAGTGCTGTTCTAAGTCCCGAGAGAAAATGACTGGTCCATTCCTGTTGGATAGGCGCTACGTAAAGAAAGGAGAGATCTCATTGCAAGTATAAGACATGATCAATAAAGATTCCAATGTCTGATTTTTTTTTTTTCTATATCTTTTTGTTTACGCGTAATAACTTCGTATAGCATACATTATACGAAGTTATACGAGCCAAAAAGCTTGACTACTAGGTTTCCGCTCCAATACGTGAAGACGGCTTCTAACGAGCTCTTCTTCCTGTCCACTGTCTTCTTCCCCTGCCGGATGTAATCAAGAGGATCATCGTGCAAAGCTATATGGAACGGGAGTATGATGTAGCCGATTAGGTTTCCCCATCTTGCAGTGTTGTCCTTGCTGGAATCCATCATTGATGCCAATGTCTGCACAGAGCAGAAAGAGATTAGAAGTTCGGAACCAACCATCATATGGGCCAGAGAATCAATTGATCAAGACAGTTGCAATTGGACGCTTACATGTAGACCCGCTGTTTTCCTGATGTTAACAAGAAGAGCTGATCGCATGCAGATGTTCTTCTGTGGCTTTCTAGTCTCGGTGTCAGCATCACCTGGAGAGAAGTTCAGAGAAATGCGATGATCAAACACTCAAATTCGTATGTACCACATAATGTCAACTGCAACACAACACTTAGCAGTTAGCACTCACTGTTCTTGCGGAAATAATAGCGCGACAATCCTTCAGATTACTATATATTTCATTAGACTTTCACAGTCTGCAAAAGGCACACATGAGAAAGTAAAAAACATCACAGTTTGATCTTCAAAGAGCAGTAATCTTATACAGATTTAGGTAATCAAGAAGAGGGAAGCTCTTACACACTTCATGACATTCTTGACGAGCATGATGTCGTCGAGGCTGAGGGTGCGGTGCACGAAGCGCTTGCGGCGGAACTCGACGCCCTCGGACGACGCCATGAAAAGCGTGGGCGGGTCGCGCAGGAACCACGCCGTAGCGACGAAGCAGACGACGTCGACGAGGGTGTGCCAGGCGATCACGGCGAGCGACCAGAGCCACGCGGCGAGCGCGGCGAGGCCGCCGGCGGAGAGCGGCGGGCGCGGGCCGGCGCCGTGCACGGGGCCCGCGCGGCGGCGCGGCGGGGGCGGCAGCGCCGGCAGCCTCGCCGGGTCGGCCGCGCTGCGGGTGCAGGCGATGAGGAGCGAGAGCAGCGAGACGCCGTCGCCCAGGGAGTGGTGCATGCGGATGGCGACGGTGGCCGCCGCCTCGGAGGTCGGGAAGTCGAGCACGTGGAACTCCCAGAGCGGGCGGGAGTGGTCCATGGCCGACGTGGACAGGGAGGACAGGTAGTCCTCCACCGCCTGGTCCGGGTTGTCCGACGTGGCGGCGGAGTCCAGGTCCGGGAAGATGATGTGGTGGTCCAGGTCCACCGTGGTCCGGACCCACCGCGGCTTCGCGTTCTTGCTCGTCTCATCCATCACCTGCAGCAAACGAACGAATTCAACACGTGCAGCAAGTGTAGGTCACCTCACGAATAATTCAGATTTCAGAAACCTCGTGTTCGGGGTGGCGAGGCATCGTTGGATAGAGTGCTGTTCTAAGTCCCGAGAGAAAATGACTGGTCCATTCCTGTTGGATAGGCGCTACGTAAAGAAAGGAGAGATCTCATTGCAAGTATAAGACATGATCAATAAAGATTCCAATGTCTGATTTTTTTTTTTTCTATATCTTTTTGTTTACGCGTAATAACTTCGTATAGCATACATTATACGAAGTTATACGAGCCAAAAAGCTTGACTACTAGGTTTCCGCTCCAATACGTGAAGACGGCTTCTAACGAGCTCTTCTTCCTGTCCACTGTCTTCTTCCCCTGCCGGATGTAATCAAGAGGATCATCGTGCAAAGCTATATGGAACGGGAGTATGATGTAGCCGATTAGGTTTCCCCATCTTGCAGTGTTGTCCTTGCTGGAATCCATCATTGATGCCAATGTCTGCACAGAGCAGAAAGAGATTAGAAGTTCGGAACCAACCATCATATGGGCCAGAGAATCAATTGATCAAGACAGTTGCAATTGGACGCTTACATGTAGACCCGCTGTTTTCCTGATGTTAACAAGAAGAGCTGATCGCATGCAGATGTTCTTCTGTGGCTTTCTAGTCTCGGTGTCAGCATCACCTGGAGAGAAGTTCAGAGAAATGCGATGATCAAACACTCAAATTCGTATGTACCACATAATGTCAACTGCAACACAACACTTAGCAGTTAGCACTCACTGTTCTTGCGGAAATAATAGCGCGACAATCCTTCAGATTACTATATATTTCATTAGACTTTCACAGTCTGCAAAAGGCACACATGAGAAAGTAAAAAACATCACAGTTTGATCTTCAAAGAGCAGTAATCTTATACAGATTTAGGTAATCAAGAAGAGGGAAGCTCTTACACACTTCATGACATTCTTGACGAGCATGATGTCGTCGAGGCTGAGGGTGCGGTGCACGAAGCGCTTGCGGCGGAACTCGACGCCCTCGGACGACGCCATGAAAAGCGTGGGCGGGTCGCGCAGGAACCACGCCGTAGCGACGAAGCAGACGACGTCGACGAGGGTGTGCCAGGCGATCACGGCGAGCGACCAGAGCCACGCGGCGAGCGCGGCGAGGCCGCCGGCGGAGAGCGGCGGGCGCGGGCCGGCGCCGTGCACGGGGCCCGCGCGGCGGCGCGGCGGGGGCGGCAGCGCCGGCAGCCTCGCCGGGTCGGCCGCGCTGCGGGTGCAGGCGATGAGGAGCGAGAGCAGCGAGACGCCGTCGCCCAGGGAGTGGTGCATGCGGATGGCGACGGTGGCCGCCGCCTCGGAGGTCGGGAAGTCGAGCACGTGGAACTCCCAGAGCGGGCGGGAGTGGTCCATGGCCGACGTGGACAGGGAGGACAGGTAGTCCTCCACCGCCTGGTCCGGGTTGTCCGACGTGGCGGCGGAGTCCAGGTCCGGGAAGATGATGTGGTGGTCCAGGTCCACCGTGGTCCGGACCCACCGCGGCTTCGCGTTCTTGCTCGTCTCATCCATCACCTGCAGCAAACGAACGAATTCAACACGTGCAGCAAGTGTAGGTCACCTCACGAATAATTCAGATTTCAGAAACCTCGTGTTCGGGGTGGCGAGGCATCGTTGGATAGAGTGCTGTTCTAAGTCCCGAGAGAAAATGACTGGTCCATTCCTGTTGGATAGGCGCTACGTAAAGAAAGGAGAGATCTCATTGCAAGTATAAGACATGATCAATAAAGATTCCAATGTCTGATTTTTTTTTTTTCTATATCTTTTTGTTTACGCGTAATAACTTCGTATAGCATACATTATACGAAGTTATACGAGCCAAAAAGCTTGACTACTAGGTTTCCGCTCCAATACGTGAAGACGGCTTCTAACGAGCTCTTCTTCCTGTCCACTGTCTTCTTCCCCTGCCGGATGTAATCAAGAGGATCATCGTGCAAAGCTATATGGAACGGGAGTATGATGTAGCCGATTAGGTTTCCCCATCTTGCAGTGTTGTCCTTGCTGGAATCCATCATTGATGCCAATGTCTGCACAGAGCAGAAAGAGATTAGAAGTTCGGAACCAACCATCATATGGGCCAGAGAATCAATTGATCAAGACAGTTGCAATTGGACGCTTACATGTAGACCCGCTGTTTTCCTGATGTTAACAAGAAGAGCTGATCGCATGCAGATGTTCTTCTGTGGCTTTCTAGTCTCGGTGTCAGCATCACCTGGAGAGAAGTTCAGAGAAATGCGATGATCAAACACTCAAATTCGTATGTACCACATAATGTCAACTGCAACACAACACTTAGCAGTTAGCACTCACTGTTCTTGCGGAAATAATAGCGCGACAATCCTTCAGATTACTATATATTTCATTAGACTTTCACAGTCTGCAAAAGGCACACATGAGAAAGTAAAAAACATCACAGTTTGATCTTCAAAGAGCAGTAATCTTATACAGATTTAGGTAATCAAGAAGAGGGAAGCTCTTACACACTTCATGACATTCTTGACGAGCATGATGTCGTCGAGGCTGAGGGTGCGGTGCACGAAGCGCTTGCGGCGGAACTCGACGCCCTCGGACGACGCCATGAAAAGCGTGGGCGGGTCGCGCAGGAACCACGCCGTAGCGACGAAGCAGACGACGTCGACGAGGGTGTGCCAGGCGATCACGGCGAGCGACCAGAGCCACGCGGCGAGCGCGGCGAGGCCGCCGGCGGAGAGCGGCGGGCGCGGGCCGGCGCCGTGCACGGGGCCCGCGCGGCGGCGCGGCGGGGGCGGCAGCGCCGGCAGCCTCGCCGGGTCGGCCGCGCTGCGGGTGCAGGCGATGAGGAGCGAGAGCAGCGAGACGCCGTCGCCCAGGGAGTGGTGCATGCGGATGGCGACGGTGGCCGCCGCCTCGGAGGTCGGGAAGTCGAGCACGTGGAACTCCCAGAGCGGGCGGGAGTGGTCCATGGCCGACGTGGACAGGGAGGACAGGTAGTCCTCCACCGCCTGGTCCGGGTTGTCCGACGTGGCGGCGGAGTCCAGGTCCGGGAAGATGATGTGGTGGTCCAGGTCCACCGTGGTCCGGACCCACCGCGGCTTCGCGTTCTTGCTCGTCTCATCCATCACCTGCAGCAAACGAACGAATTCAACACGTGCAGCAAGTGTAGGTCACCTCACGAATAATTCAGATTTCAGAAACCTCGTGTTCGGGGTGGCGAGGCATCGTTGGATAGAGTGCTGTTCTAAGTCCCGAGAGAAAATGACTGGTCCATTCCTGTTGGATAGGCGCTACGTAAAGAAAGGAGAGATCTCATTGCAAGTATAAGACATGATCAATAAAGATTCCAATGTCTGATTTTTTTTTTTTCTATATCTTTTTGTTTACGCGTAATAACTTCGTATAGCATACATTATACGAAGTTATACGAGCCAAAAAGCTTGACTACTAGGTTTCCGCTCCAATACGTGAAGACGGCTTCTAACGAGCTCTTCTTCCTGTCCACTGTCTTCTTCCCCTGCCGGATGTAATCAAGAGGATCATCGTGCATAGCTATATGGAACGGGAGTATGATGTAGCCGATTAGGTTTCCCCATCTTGCAGTGTTGTCCTTGCTGGAATCCATCATTGATGCCAATGTCTGCACAGAGCAGAAAGAGATTAGTAGTTCGGAACCAACCATCATATGGGCCAGAGAATCAATTGATCAAGACAGTTGCAATTGGACGCTTACATGTAGACCCGCTGTTTTCCTGATGTTAACAAGAAGAGCAGATCGCATGCAGATGTTCTTCTGTGGCTTTCT